>JAGFNQ010004108.1:0-302348 GCA_024364735.1 Boesenbergia rotunda | reverse complement strand
CCGAAATGTTTGAACAGCCTACAAAGGATTCACCACTCCTTGCGAGGAGATGTATACCCGAGGCCTATCGTCGGATTGTTACTCGAAGCCTCTGGCCAGAGCATGACATGTTTAGAGTATGAATCTCTTAAATACATGAGAGTAATTAGAATCCATAGTACGAGGAAACGTTACTTGGGCTAGGTGTGACGTAGTCAGCCTAGTGGGGACTGACACACATAGACCATGTCCTGAACCAAGTGGGTATAAGATGGTGAAGGAAATGGGGCACGATTCATTATAGCTGCTGAAGGGTTTCAGAATTATTTCTGAGGTCAACCGTTGATCTTTCGATTAATTGGGGATCATAATGTACTACTAGGTGCCACTCATGATCATTCTATAATTGATTAATTATAGACGACCAACATAAATCGAAAGCCTATTTAGTCACACGCACTACGAGTAATCCGAGGGATTTAAAACGAGTTGAAAATTAGATTTTCCAATCAAGAGAGATTAAGTTTGGTTGAGCCAAACGATAAGTCGAATCTGAATTTTTCAAAGATGCATCGGAAGCGTAAAATGACTAAGTCTTTTGAAGACTTAATAGATAAATTAAATAAATTTAATTCATTGGGGCGTGGCTTGGATGGGCCGGCCAAAGAGGGCCTCCATCCTCTTTGCTTGGCCGACCACAACAAAGGGAGAGAACCAAGTTTTTGGTTCAATTTATAAAATAAACCAAGTGTGGTTTGTTTTATAAAATTATGGATGATATAAATTTTTATATAATAAACCAAGGTTTGGTTTATTTTTCATGGAAATTAAAATGAACCATGGATTAGTTTATTTTATAAAATCAATCATGGATTGATTTATCATGATAAGGAAATTTATTCCATAGGAGAGAAGATTTTTATCATGAATTAAAATATGATTTTAACCATGATATAAAATCAAACTTGGCATGATGGAATAAGTTATTCCATATTTGAGAGGCTTGATGGTTGAGAGGCTACTATATAAAGGACCCAAGGCAAGGCTTGAAATATAATCGAAGAGTAAAAGGCATAGGCTCTCTCCCTCTCTTTCTCTCCTTCTCTTCTCCCCTTCTTGCCGTGTACCAACCAGCCCCAAGAAGGAGCACCAGCCGGCCGCCCCTGCCCTTTCCCTGCCGACCACCACCTGCTGCCGGAGAAGGAAGCTCCGGCCATCTCTTGGCCGGAAGAAGGTGCTGCCGGAATTAGAGTTTGCCGCAAGGATCTTTTTGCCACAAGCCTCTTCTTTTACTTCGCCGGAATTTTGATTCCGACCATCCTTTTGTGGTTAGTCTTTCGACTTCTCTCTTGGTTTTTCTTGTCGCGTTCTCGAAGAATCTAGTAGTTCTCGAGAACACGAAACTCGTGGCTTTGCGAAGTCATCCCGAAGATACTTGGCGTGGACGCGAATAGAGGCGGAGCTTCCAAGGGACGCTTACGGTTGGATCTCGTCCCTTCCTTCGAGTTACGCGAGGTAATACGTAAATTAGTTTATGTTTCTGCAAAATTTCAAATATATGATCATGTCTACACAAGATAAAATTACATGCTTAGATGTGTGGTTAAATAATTTGAGAAATTATTTATGCTAAACCTTCCGCTGCACATAATTAATTTTAAAATTACGAATCCGCATCCATGTCAACATGCACCCGGTCCCAACAATTATTGGTTCTTTCAATCCTTAATGATCCTAAACAATGTGTACTCAACCTCCATACATATGTTTCTTATCATTTGGATCCCAAACCAGCTGCTGATACCCAAATCAGCCCTGGTCAGTCGACTGCCAAAATGGCCAGTCGACTGATACTCTAAAAATCTATTTTCTGGCCGAATTTCAGAAACGCGCCAGAAATTCCACAATTCTCCAAAAATTCCTAAATTTCGTGGAGAACATTGTGGTACCCATACCTAGTTGGGAAAAATACATTTCACCATGTATCTATCACCGTTCCCAAGTTAGACACAAAATCCAAAATTTTCAATGAAAATTAAGGCAAACAGGGAGGCAACCTCCCCCTTAACCCATGTCTTCTCCAAATTTTCATTTTTCTTAGGTTAAGTTCTACCCAACTTAACCTCCTAACACCAACTTAGGTTCTTCCCAACCTAACACCCAAGTTCTTTTCCCTTTGAACACCATTTAAAGACTTGCTCCCAAGCAACCTTATCCCTAGTGCCACAAGAACTCCACAGTACCTTAAACAATCCTAAGGGTTTGCAAGCACACTTGCTAGGATATACCCTATTCTAGAGAAATATGATTTCATGAAAATGTCAAGTGTGTTTGACTTTTGGTATAATTCCTAATTTCCTCAAAAGATTTACATTTCATATCAATTTGCAACTGCATATCTAATTCCATGTGTTTGCCAAAGCTAACCATCATAATTTGACACATGAAATTATCCTCAATTCATTTCTTTATCCATATCCTTAATATGATGAAAGTTTTCCCCCTTTTTATCTCTAAATCCTAGATACACATGAGAAACTTATCAAACTTCCTTGAATTTTCCATATAGCCTTATTTCATATAATCACCATTAAACCATGAGTCAAACCTTAACTCAACCAGTATACTCAAGATTTTCATTTAGACATCATATTCTATCATTCAATAGCCATTTTCCTATTTCAGCCTACATCCCAGTCGACTGCCCCTGTGGCAGTCGACTCTCAAAACTCACAGAATGTTTCTGGGCTCTTACCAGTCGACTGCCCCTATGGCAGTTGACTGATACCTGAATTTCAAGTTTTCCAGTCCAATTTCAGTAATTCCTAAATAATTCCACAAATCTCCAAAAATTATGAAATTTCATGGGGAGATTTGTGGGGCCAATGTCTATTTGGGAAAAATACGTTTCTAAACAAATGTACTTCGGATCCCAAGATTGACACGAAACTCAACTTTCTCTAAAATGTATCATTTAAACTCATCCCAAAAGTCCTAATTGTGGCCTTTCCTTGATATTTCTTCCAATACCTGGCCATGATACATTTTTAGCACTGAATTGTATGATATTTGCCCATTGAAACCTAATTTTACCCAATACACCCGAATTTCCTCATTTTTCTCCCTTTTTAATGTGCCAAAACCTAGGATTAAGACTTACCCAAGTCTTCCAACCATTTTTGGCACAATTCACCTAATTTCCTAGGAGATAATCTTTTGAGATCCATTTACCATGGACCCCAAAGGCTCCTAGAGCTCCCCCTTGAGCTCTGAGCCCTAGCCACCTCCCTAGGTGACTCAATCCATACTAGGCCACACCGGTGTGCCACCGATGACTCTTGGCCTACACAATTGACCTTCTTAACCTTCGACACCTTGTCCTTGGTTAAGTTACCCTTTCTACCTTTTGATGGCACCCACTTGCCATCCTTAGACTTACCCTCCTTGCCATGATTATATGTTTTCCAAGCATATTTCTTTCCATCTACCTTGGAGGTCTTAGACCGGTATCCCAAACCCGATCTATCGTAGTTGGGTTTTAAGCTACCCAACACCATATCTAAGCCCTTAGATCCAATCGTGAATCTTTCTAGAGTCTTTTCTAATGTATCAAGCCTTGCCCTCAAGGCTTGATTTTCCCTTTCTGAATTTTTAACCTTTGGATCCATGTGTCCACCATGGACATTCCTAGGCCTAACCTCCTTTCTAGACACATTCCTTCCCTTCTTGGGATTAGTGTCATGATCCTTAGGTCTAGAGGTCTTGGGTCTATCATTATGCATGCTTTTCTTAGGGTTGTGTTATACCTTGTTAACCCTAGTCCTATCATTATATCTAAATCCGAAGTTATGCATCATTAAGCATTTTTCATGAAAACTAGCATGCATGGATGAACGATTAATTCTATTTTTATCATGGATAGAGGAACTTAAATATGAATTACATTTTAACCTAGGGTTAGGAATTACCTCCCTTACCCTTATAGTCCCTCCTTGTTGTGAGCTTCTTTTCTTTCTCTCCTCCTTCTCCCATCTTCTCAAATTCTCCATCTTCTTTAGTTCTCCTTTCCTTGGACACTTAGTATGGAAGTGCCCTAGCTCTCCACATGTGAAGCATCGGATTTTCTTCTTCTTAGCTTGGGCTTCTCCATTCCTACAACCCATATTAGATTTAAATTGAAAGGACTTGGGTTTAGGAATTACCTCCTCTTTACCTTTTGGGCACTTATCCTTATAGTGCCCCTTTTCATTGCACCCAAAGCATGTGATGTGCTCTTTCTTCTTTGCTTTGGTGGAGGTGGAGGCTAGGTTGACTTCTTCAACCTTGGAAGAGGTGGATGCTTCCTCTTGATCCGGGATTGATGAGGGTCTCTCCTCCCCCTCAATTCTTGAAGTTGATACCTCATCTTCTTCTCTTGAGGAGGTTGATGATCTTTCACTCAATTCCTCCTCTTCACTTGATGAGATGGTCAATTCCTCTCCTTTTTCTTCTTCTTAAACCATCGAATCCACTTCTTTTGATTCTTCCACTATTTTGACTTGTGTAAATTTCTCATGATACTTTTCCAATTTGCTCCACAATTCACATGCATTTTGATATTTCCCTACATCACTCAATATTTTGTTAGGTACAATATTAATCAATATATTGATTACCTTTTCATTGGCCCGAGATTGTTCTTGTTGCTCTTGATTCCAATACTTAGGTCTAAGCCTCTTCCCGTGCTTATCCTTTGGAATCTCGAAGGGGTCTTCTATGACTATCCTACATGACCAATCCATGCTAAGCCAAGTCCCCATCCTTGCCCGCCAATAGTCGAAGTCTTCATGATCGTAGGGCGGTGGGATGTAGATGTCGTCCCCAAATTTGTCTTCCATCGTTCTTCCTCTAGCGTTCTTGCTCCCTCGGCGATTAGTCCGATCAAGAGCGGTCCTTCGCTCTGATACTAATTATAAGATCGATGCCGTACGCTAGAGGGGGGGTGAATAGCGTTTCGATTCTTCTTCTCACCTACGTCGTTAGTTGCGCAGCGGAAATATACAATAAAATAGAACTAATAACGAGAAACAATGCTAATAATACCTATTTACTTGGTATCCACCCCGGCTGGGTGACTAATCCAAGAATCCGTCGGTGGATCACTCCCCGGATAACATCCGGCTAGCTCTCGTCGCTCCTTGTGGGTGGAGAAACCTCACCACAACACCTTGAGAACCTCTGAGCACAAAGACTACTGTTTGGTCCTTAACCAAGACCAAACTCGTCAAGAATCTCAGCCACCACGAAGTCCTCTTTAAATAGGACTCGGGCTGAAACCCTCGCTACCAGTCGACTGCCCTAGGGGCAGTCGACTGGTGCCACTGAAATTCGACCGTTGCACCCCAACGTTCGAATTCTCAGCCAACTCACCAGCCACCTACCAGTCGACTGCTCCTAGAGCAGTCGACTGGTCCCCAGTTGAATCCCTTCCTGAGTACATTCACACAGCACTCGATCCTCACGACTCGACTGACTCCTCATCCGCAGCCTCGACTATTGCCTTCGCGCCCTCTTCATCTTCGGCTCTCATCCCTCGGATGCACGCAAGCCTCCAGCTTGCCTCCTGCCATCCTTCACGCATGCCTCGAAGTCTGTGCCCATCAGCTCATCGTCCCTGCTCACCAAGGTCCCTCGGATGTGCACGCAAGCCTCCAGCTTGCCTCTATGCCATCCTTCACCGTACCGAAACCGTCCAGTCAAGTCCATATGTATAACCTATACAACCTGCACACTCAACATACACATATAAGAATATAAGGGAAAACCTAACTTAAACTCTTTGCCCAAACATCAAAAGCTATGGTCACTCCAGACCATCTTAGGGTCGATTGCTCCAACATAATCAACACTAATCAGAGCTTAATCACCTATTCAAAAGCAAGGGCCAACCTCCTAGATACAATTCCATCCGTTCTAAACCAAACCGAGGCAACAACTCCAAGTCAGGAACTCCACTGATCAGAAAACAAACTTCCAATCGAATCCCATCACCAAAACATCCACACTGATCCGTAGAACAACTCCAAATATAGAACCATCAACTCAGCCAAGAAACACCTAGAATAAAACATATCAATGACAAAAACTCCACTAGAAATGATACCAAACCCTTACCTTAGCCAGATACCGGTGCCCCTGTTCCAAATTCGACGATCCTAGCAACCGAGCAGAGAGAGATCAATCGGCCGCAATCTGGATCCAAGGCTCTATCACACAAACTCCAACCGATGGAAGATCCTCAACCCTAAGTCCCTCTTCTTCCTTGCCAAAACCGACAACACAATCACAAGCTATTGCTTGCCCAATGAAGAACCATCACCTAGAGATCTGACACTCACCGTTCGAAGAAGGAGATTGCGAGGAGGAAACGAGTCAGACTCAGCAAAGATCGCTAGGGCAAAGGGCGTCGGCTCCCGATCTTGATCGCGCGAGGAAAAAGAAATCGACTTGGAAAGGAAGAGATCGCGATAAGTGCTGACCTTCAGAGCTCGATCGTGCGTGAAGGTCTTTGGCAAAGCATGCGAAGAAAGAAGAGGAATCGGGCGTGGCTATGACAAGTGAGGAGAAAAAAGAAAGAAGAGGGAGAGGAAACAATCTAGGGTTTGGCTGCGACAAAGAAATCGGGAGAACGAGAGAAGAGGAGGAATCAGCTTTGACTTTGGCTTTTGGCTATGGCTGAGATAAGGACTTAAATGTGAGGGGATTTTTACAAAGAAGCCCCTAAATTCAAATCCTACCCTTAGGATAAGGATTTTAGCATTTAAGCCCTCCAAATCTCCAGATTTTAACAAATGATATATACCTAAAACTGGTGCACAAAGAAACTAATGTCTCTCCAAAGCCTACACAAACAACTCCAAATATAAAAACCTACACAAACAACATTATGAAATCAATAATTAAATACAAGTATGGCTACAAACAATAATCATTTCCAGAGTTTCATACCCCTCTGACTAATTCTAAGCTCTTGGTCGGCCAAGCTCACGGCGAGGCCGAGCTTATAGTCGGCCAAACTTACAGACAACCAGGCTCACAGGCAGGACTAGTTGAGTTTGCGGCCAAGCTCGCTAAGGATGTGGTCGAGCTCTCGGTCGGCCAATCTCATAGCCAAGATGAGGTCGGCCAAGCTCTCCCTATGCATTTGTTCACTACTGCAATACTTGTGATATAATATTGATGTAGGAGGATTTGTTAGATTTTTTTAATATTATTTTTAGTAAATTATTCATTTTAGTAATCTTCAGATTTTTTGATCTTTTAGGTATTTTTGGTAATTTGTATATTTTGTAGTTTAGGATTTGAATCTGTCAGGATTTTTTTTCATTTCTATTAGGATTTTTTCTTATTGTTAAGATTTTTCCTTTCTTATGCATCTCAGAGCTTTTGGTCTGTATAAGGGTATGTTTAGTTGATGTTTAAAGGGACTTTTTTTTCTTGGATTAATAATATTATCGATAGCGCCGCTATTTTCCTATTTCCTAGTATTCCTTTTGGAATCAATAGGTTGTAGAAGATTGCTTCAAGTATTTGTATGCAAATCAATGGATTCAATAGCTCGAAGAATAATTGCTATCTCATCCTACGTCAGTTGGTATCAGAGCTCCTAAATCCCATGGATGGTCGTTGTGGTTCGATAGAGGTCATGACAGGCAGATTCCAATTGAGAAATTCTCGCATCGTGGTCATAACATCCAAGTCGCAAAAGTTATCTCAGTGTCTAATGATGCAAGATCGTAGAGGTCATAAGTTAATTTATTCCCTTTAGAAAAATCCTTAATTTTGAATGTCGAAGCTCAAATTTGGTTGAGAGATTCAGGATTAACTGCCCGGCCACCTACAACTTTGAGAGAGCGTCGGCTCTGTAGTGCCCCAACATCCCCACTTCCTCTCATTGTGGTGGGAATCACCATGAGGATGCGGACCTCAACAATATCGAGTATGTACTATGTATGTGAGAGCATCATGAGCTCAATTGATTCACATTACCCTTTATTTTAATGTATGTTTAGGTTTCTATTTCGTCTAATGTGTATTTGTTGATATAGGTTTGGGGTGATAATTCATACTATAAAATTATTCAAATTAAAGCAAGCATGTAATACAAGTTTGCACTCGGTACAACATTCAATAGTTTTTTTATTAAAAATATTCTAATTAAAACAAGCAACTTGATGGCGAGTAAGATAAACATCAATTATAGGAAACTTATATTTTAATCAGATAAATAACAAACTATAATATCTTTTGTGTTCCAACCGAAGATAATGCACTCTAAAATAACACATTAAAATAACAAAATAGTTATATTATATTATATATCAAGATACTAACTTATCTAATTGCATCTAAAGTTAAGCTTGTAATATAGCATATATCTACTGTTTAATAAATTATGCTTCAAAATGAGTAGTCGAATCGATGAAGAGCAGCAAATATAGTATCCTACAAAATAAACAAATATAGATAAAATTAATCAGAAACAATCACAACAAAAATATATATATATAACCTAGCTGGCTATGTTTGCGACTACACGGTGGCTAGGCAAGTTCGTGACCGACAAAGATGACGGCGGCACGTTGCTAGCCAAGCTGACGACCGCTGGCCAAGCTGACGACCACAATTATCCAGCCTCAACCTGCTGGTCAATAGCTTGCCAGACCATGATCTACCAGCCGACAGCGATTTGCTAGTGGCTAGATCTGGTTGACCGGCCGCCAGATCTGGTTGGTCAACCGCCAAATCTGGCCGGTCGGCCACAAGAAGTGGTCGACAACAGTAAGATCTGTCCGGTCAGTCATAAGAAGTGGTCGGCCGCTGGATCTAGAGATCTAGCATGCGCGATTTGGTTGGTCGGTCGTAAGATGTGGTCAACCGCATCTTGATTTGGCCGGTGGCTTGGTCGGAGAGGGGAGGAAGATGGATGTGAGGTGTGTACCTGCCACCGAAGAATGAGGAGGACAAAGGAGAGGCTCATCGGAGGAAGAAGCGAGGAAGAGAAGCACGCGCGTGGAAATTATGGTTGAGCCTAATTTTGTTCACAAATTTCCGATGGAAATAGAATTCAATTGGGATTTTCAAAGGAAATTCATTTCTGTCAGGATTTCCCGATGGAATTCTATTTTCGATATTTCCGTCAGAATTCTATTTCCTTTTTGGAAAACACCTTATGTTATAGGTGTGGATCCCTAATTCCTAACGGGATTCAATTTCCGTCGATAATTCCCAGCAAAATATTTTTCCTATTAGTAAATGTCGTCAGAATTAGAATCTCATCGGTAATTCTGTTAGCAATGCTGGTTTTTCTTGTAGTGTACGATCATTATGACTCTCCTGATTATTTGATTGGAGGAGGTAGGGAAGCGTTCGACACGTTCATGTAGGGGATCTAGGGGGAAAAATTATTATAAGGAAGATGTGGATGTCAAGAATAAAATAGTATATGACGATAATGATGATGATGATGGAACAACTAATGTGGATATGGTGGAGACAGATATTGTGGAAAGCAACTTTGTTGAATCGTGGGTTCAAGGCCTAGCAGGAGCTCTCGACACATTCCATTAGCAGCTTTTGTGTTTTTATGAGGAGTAATAAAATGATAATTGCAGGGTGATTTGCTTTGCAGAATACCTTGGTATTAGTATTGTTGATCATAATGTTGACACGCTTATACTACAAAAATAATAACAAATAGCGACGGACGAAATCTGTCGCTATTCCATCGCAAAACACTAATAGCGACGGAATAGCGACGGATTGAGCGCTGTCGGGCGAACACCCGTCGTAGTGCTGGAGTAGCGACGGCGAAAAAAAAACCCGTCGCTAATGTGATGTAGCGACGGACATATAAGCCGTCGCAATGGTAAGTTAGCAACGGACATATAAGTCCGTCGCAAAAACCAGCTAAATTTGTGGTGACGTGTCCCGGAGAGAATTTAGCGGCGGACGGTCAAATATCCATCGCAACTCTTTCATTATAGCGACAGATTTGGTCAATATCCATCGCTAATCTATCGTAATAGCGACGGATACAGTCAAAATCCGTCGCTAATCTATCGTGATAGCGACGGAAAAGTCAATTGTCCGTCGCTATTTGCGACGGTTTTTAAAAAAAATCCGTTGCTAAATCTGGAAAAAATTTCACAGTCAAATGCTATTTTTACAACATCCCATAGATACATCAATAATATACACAAAATAATAATCCACTGATCCAAACAAACAACAAATAAGAGTATATTTTACAATATCCAAATAAACATCAAACAAAAATAATTATTACAACATCCAAACATTCAAACAAGAGTAAATATTTCACTATCCAATCCAAACTTTAATAACTTATACAATCCAAACTTTCAAATAAGAGTAAGCATCTAAACTTTCATTTCCAATATCCAATCCAAACAAGAGTATTATCCAAATGTATACATCAAAAGAAAGTAAACATAAGTCAGAGTAAATAAAAACAACTATATACATCAAAAATCAGAGTTTAGTAGAGAATCATTACGTACATGAATATCAGAGTGAATAATGGATGGAAAGGAATAACCTGCACAATAGAAGATAAAACAATAAGAAAGCAATAGAAGTAAGCAATAAGAAATAAAACAATAGAAGATAAAGCAATAAGAAAGCAATCCAATAAAGAAAGAAATCTGATTTGATACCAATAAGAAATAACAAATGAAATAAGCATATGTAATAGAAGATAACTCTAATAGAAGAAAATTAACAAATAGAAGATAACTCTAATAATATTAAATATGTAAATGAAAAATAACAAATAAGAAACAATAAAGGAATAATATCCAATATTCATACCTTTCAAGCAAGAGAAGAAATCTGAATTCAACTCTAATAATGTGGAATCTGTAAACATAAATGAAGTAATAAGAAAACAATCATTATGAATATAATAACTTAATACATTGTTACTGAAAAAAATTAGAGAAAAAATAGATCATACCACTATAATACCTCTACTCCTCTGTAGTATGCTCAGGATCCTGTGTCTCCTGAGACCCAAAACGAGGGGCGGGAAGGGTTGGCATTTGTGTCATCGGCGATAGGGTCACTGCAAAAGCTTGCATGTGACACACTATATCCTCAATGTGTGCCTGGCGAGCTCGCAAATCTCTCAACTCAGCATCCCTCGCTGCGTCCCTCTAAGCCCACTCTGTGTCCCTCTTAGCCCATTCTGCGTCCCTCCCGGCCCACGTCGACTCTATCGACGTGATTCGAGTCTGCAGGGCTTCATTTTCCTCCCGCAAATGACGAACCTCACTAGGTAGAGGGGGAGGATGCTGGACATCCCCTAACCCCTGGAACTCTCATCTGATCATATGTAATCTTTGCCTGAGAGCCCAGGCCGTATAGGGCGGTCTTCCTCTTCCCACCGACGACATCAAAATAAATCCGATTCACATCGTCGGTGGAAAGAGGTTGTGCATCCTCCCCCTCTGCAGCAGGCTGAGACGCCTGTGCTTCTGCAACTCTAGTGGTCATTGCTTCCTATGAAATAAAAATTTAATTAGTCTATATAAAATGTCAAAACAAATAAAATATAATTAATATACTTACATTGATTGCTAGGGAGCGACGATCGACAAAAGACCCATCTTTTTTCTTGTGGGTCTTGCTGAATAACTCCCAACTAGTGGGAGGTCTCTGTAGCTCAGCAGCCTGTAAACACAAAATATAATGTTTAAACATATCCAAAAAAACATATTAAATGCCTTTAATAACCTAAATAAAAACTACTTACCAAATCACTGGCATGCTGGACAATGGAACGGGATCCAGCAGTGTGTTTCGTGGATCCCGTGCTGGGGCTAGCAAGCTCTGAATTGTGATTGGCTTGAGCAATCGTAGCATTCTCTTGCCAGTGCTGGTCATCCCAGACAGCTCACCATGCTGCCCAAATCGTCTCAGGGACCTCTGTAGGCCTATCATCCTTCTTTCTCCATTTGTAGACCATGTCCCTGTACAATTTGGAGCAGTAGGCATTCCATGTTTTCTTAAAATCCTCATCTGCACCCTCCTCCCAGGTGTACCTTTTCTGTAAAAAAAAAATATGGTTAGTATCAAAAAAGTTATAACATCAAATTAAATATATATCTAAACTAATTACCAAAAACTCCTCGTAATAGAATGTTTTCAAATCATTTTCAATATGCCCCATGTGGTCGAAGTGGACAGTTTTTCTTTAAATTTTTTAGTAATATAGGAAGACACCTGATGCCCATCTGGTATAAAACTGTAGAAAAAATTAGATATATTAGCAAATTTTGATCTAAAATATATAAGAAGAATAGGTATACCTGTCACCGACGACTGTAAGTCTAATCTGCTGATCACGGGGTGCAGACATGGTACCTAATTATACACAAAGTTTAGGCAGATAAGAAGAATAGGTAAAACAAAATTCAGTAATCTTGAGTGCAAATGGAAACATGCAAATGAAGACAATGTAAATAAAGCAAGCAAAGGGATAATCAAGCATCATAGTTAATGTTCAATACAAGCAGAACGAACTAAATTAACAACTCATCTTAATACAAACTCTGATTAGTTAATGTTCAATACATCTAACTCATCATAATCTGATGGAACTAAATTAACATGTAAGTTTTCATCGCTTGAATCCGTTGATACATCGACCTCCTCACTACTAGATATTTCACCATCATCAATTTCCTCGTAAGAGACATTCTCATCTATAAGTAATTGAAATGCTGATTGTATTTCTGAATCAACGGAGTTGATTATAACTTCTTCATTTTGATAAGCATCGGAGTTTTGGACAGTGATCGTATTTGGCATTTCAATGGTTGACCTAGGCTTCATTTGACATACAACAAGCCATTCACTAGGTCGTCTTCTCTTAGTTGGGTACTCCAGATAAAATACTTGACCAGCTTGCACCACAAAAATGAAAGGTTCAAACTTGTTAAATCTTTTGCTTGAATTAACCTCAACTAAATTGTATAACCGATGTTTCCTGGTGCCCGTCCTTGGAGTTGAATCATACCAAGAACACTTGAATAATACACATCTTTTGAAAGGTAACGCTGGGTATTCAACTTCGATAATTTCCTCTAGCTTGCCATAATAGTCAAATTCAATATCATTGTTGTTTGTTGATCCTTAATTTGACACTGAATCACGTTGGCCCACATGAAATCTGTATCCATTCACGTAATAACCCGAGTAGACTGTCACAGTATGAAGAGGTCCAAATGCGAGATTTTTAATTCTTTCGTCTTCTACATTTGAAATTCTGTCATCATTGACCTATAATAGTGGTGGCTGATCAAATTAGATTAATAAGTAATCAAGAATTGTTAACAAAAAATGCATATTAACTCACTTACATATATTTGAAACCAAAATGCAAATTCATCTTCTACTTTTGATCTATCTCATTTGCACTTATCGATGGATTTTGAATGTACAACTATTGTTGGTATAACTTGACATATAAGTTCATTTGATATCATACCAGAAATTTGATTATATTATCGAATATTAATTTCATTACAACAAGAGATAATACCTTAGGTATGGTTTGACATCTTCACAGTTTAAGAGGATATATGTCCTGGCGGCATGATATTCTCTGTCATTTAACCGTCTAGATAGAGTTGAACCCATTGCTCTTCCAGGATACTTGAAAATAGAAAGAATGTCTGGGTCAACTGATATATGGAATGTCATCTTGATTGCGTGGACACTTTCGATGTCTGGTTTTCACATTTTCAGCAAAGTAATAGGAGCAAAATGAACTTGCTTCTTCAACCAGATATGCATTACATATTGATCCCTCAACTCTTGCTTTGTTACGCACATTATTCTTTAATTTGCTAAGAAACCTTTCAAAAGGATACATCCATCTGTATTGTGCAGGACCACCAATCTGTGCCTCGCTAGGTAAATGAATAGGCAAATGCTCCATTGAATCAAAAAAGCTTGGTAGAAATATTCGCTCAAGCTTACATAGTATTAAAGGAATCTTTGTCTGAAGGCGTAACCTATCTGCTACCGTAACAACTCTGGAAGTCAAATTTTTGAAAAAAAGGCTTAATTCTGTAAGTGTTTGTCAAACATTATTAGGAAGTAATTCTTGGAAAGCTATTGGAATTAATCTTTGCATGAACACATGACAATCATGATTCTTCATTCCAACCATTTTAAATCTATTCGTATCCACACAACGAGACATATTAGAGGCATATTCATCTGGGAATTTTATGTTTTTTAACCAAGAACATAATGCTTGCTTACTTTCTTTGTCCAATGTATAACAAGCCTTCGGATATTTACCAGTTGTTTCATTCTGATGCAACTCAGGCCTGCTAACTAATTGTTTCAATTCTTCATGAGATTTTGTTGTATCTTTTGTTTCCCATGCACATTTAAGACAATATTAATGATGTTATCAAGGAAATTTTTTTCAATATGCATTACATCCAAATTATGACGAATGAGTAAATATTTCCAATATGGAAGCTCCCAAAAAATATTTTTTTTTCTCCGACCACATTTGTTTACTCTAACAATACTTGTTGATATCATCTGATCCATCCTGATATACTAGTAGAAATCCATAACTATCAATTTCATTTAACACTTCTTCGCCTGACATCCCAACTGGAGGTAGCTTCCTAACTACTTCATTCCTTTTGAAATGTTTCTTATTTCTTCTGAACGGATGATCAAGAGGTAAAAATTTCTGATTATTATCAAACCAAGAAATCTTGTCACTGCAGGGCAAAGAAAATGCATCTGACTGACTCATACAATATGGACATGCTAACTTTTCAGCTGTGCTCCATCTTGATAACATTGAGTAAGCAGGAAAATCATTAATTCCATAAAAAGTTTGACTTTGTAGCAATGTCATACGTCTCTGAACCTATATTCCATAAATAATTCAGCTCAGCTATCAAAGGTTGCAAAAAGACATCTATGTGCCCTTTTGGATTTTGAGGACTTGAAATTAAAACAGTAAGAAACATGAATTCATCTTTCATGCACATCCATGGTGGTAAGTTGCATGATGTTAAGATAACAGGCCACGATGAATATTGTTGTCCATAACTTCCAAATGGCTGAAATCCATCTACAGAAAGTCCAAGTCTGACATTACGTGGTTCCATAGCAAAGGAAGAAAATGTTGAATCTAAATGTTTCCATGCAGGGGAATCACAAGGATGACACATAATGTCTCCATCATGTCCATGGTTTTGATGCCAGATCATATGACTTGCTGTTGCTGCTGATGCATACAAACGTTGGAGTCTAGCAGTCAAAGGAAAGTAATACATGACTTTGTAAGGAATATTTTTCTTCTTCTTCTGATTTACTGTGCGAGCACCATACTTGTAACGAGGATGATTACAGATTTTGTATTCCATCAACTCACTATCTTGGTTCCAAAAGATCATGCAATTATTGACACAACAATGTATCTTCTCAACCGGCAAACCCAAGTCTCTGATTAGTTTTTTAGTGTTGTAGAAACTATCAGTCATGCAGTTATTAGTTGGAAGCAACTCTGACATAAGTTGACATATGTCATCATAACATCGTTCTGAGAAATGATGTTCTGCCTTCATATTCAATAATCTTGCAGTAGCAGATAATTGAAAATGACCTGAAGGAATACATTCCCATAATTTTCTTTCACTAGCCATTAACATGTCATACATTTTCTGAATATCAGAAGTAGGTACTTGTTCTACATTTGATTGATCAAAAGCATTTATTGCATCGTAAACCATTGATTGCATTGCGTCAGCAGGGTTATAAGATGTCTCTGGTCCAATTGAGTTCGATGATGATGTAACAGAAGGTCCACCAAATTCATATACATACGGCTCTTCATGACAATACCAGTTGTAATAATCTGGAACAAACCCATACCTGGCGATATGAGTTTTCACTGTATCTTCATCACGGAAAGCTGTATTTCTACATTTGCGTTGATTACATGGACACTTCAACTCTGTGTCATTCAAACACTCAGGATGACACTTTACAAAGTTAACAAATTCTTCCACTCCAGTAAAAAATTCCTCACGGATAAATCTATTGTCTAACCTATTATACATCCATGCCTTGTTCGGATACATTGTATCTGAATTCAGATAAGACAATTTAAACAATTCAAACAATTAATCAACAAATTAATCTAATTATTCAAACAATTAATCTAAAATTAATCAAACAAGATCTAAATTAATGAATCAACTAATCTAATTAATCAAACAATTAATCATCTTAATAATCTAATTACTCAAACAATTAATCTAAAATTAATCAAATATTTGATCAATTTTTTACACAATTAATGATTTAACAAAAGAAATTATTAACTAACTTAATTAAATGATAAATTAATTAAATAATTAACTGATTAATTATTCAATTAATTAATCAGTTAATTAAATGGCTAAATCCACCGGCCACAGCAGGCGTCGCCAGCCGCAACATGCGTTGGCCGGCCGTAGCAGGCCACGAGCCGCGACCGGCCGCGCTTGCCCGCAAGGGGCTGCGGGAGGCCCCGCCTGCCCGCGCGAGGCCGCGCGAGGCCGTGCCAAGCCGTGGCTGCCCGGAGAAGACGTCGCCGCCGTGGAAGCACAAACCAACGACGAAAATCAGGGAAATGACGTGGCTTAGCACTACAAAAAAACAGTTTTTTAGGGACGAAAATTTGCAACGAAAAGTTTTTGTTGCAAATTTGCGACAAAATTTGCAACGAAACAAATATTCGTCCCAAATTAGCAACAAAATTTGCAACAAACACTCTTTATCGCAATTTAGCATCAAAAACTTTTTCGTCGCCAAATTTGTTGCAATTTGGCAACAAATTTCGCAACGAATATTATATTCGTTGCAGATTTGCAACGAACATATTATCGTCGCAAAAATGCAACGAATTTTGCAACAAATATTAGTCGTTGGACGTTTGCAACGAATTAATTCGTCGCAATATTGCAACGAAATGTATTTGTTGCAAATCTCCAACGAATTTTGCAATGAAAAATATTTTATTTTTCGTTGCGAATTTGGGATGAAATTTGCAGCGAAATTTTAAAGGCCCTGTATTTTTTTTAAAAAAAAATTCTGATTTTTGCAACGAATTTAATTCGTTGCAGATTTACAACGAAATCTGCAACGAAAATTTTCGTTGCAGATTTGCAACGAAAAGTTTCGTTGCAGATCTGCAACGAAGAAGTTTCGTTGCAGATTTTCAACAAAAACTGCAACGAAAATTTTCGTTGCAGATTTGAAAAACTAATTAAATATCGTAGAAGAACCTACGGAGGTCGGATCGAGACGAAACGAGTTTCTATGAGTCCGTATCGACGTCCTGATCGAACTAGCGACCTCAAACAAAAATTTTACTGAATAAATTATTTTTCATATTAAAAATTATAGGTAGGTTAAGAAGCTAGAAAAAAAGATTAAGGTTAGAAGTATAAGATTATTTCATATTAGAAAATTTGGTATTCAGTGAATCTCTATCAAAAATCGCATTCGATGTCGTCAACGTGATAATGAGATCGTCACGGTCCCATAGGAACTTGTTTTTTTGAAATCTGAAGTTTGTAGGGCGATCTACGAAATTTTGAAGGTCCTCTATTTTTTAAAAAAAAACATAATTTTGCAACGAAATTTTTTCGTTGCAGATTTGCAACGAAATCTGCAACGAATCCTAAATTCGTTGCTAATCAGCAACGAAAAACAGATTCGTTGCAGATTTTTTTTTTTTGCAAGACTTATAAAATATCGTAGAAGGTCCTACGGAGGTCGGATCGAGACAAAACGAGTTACTATGAGTCCGTATTGACCTCCGGATCGAACTAGCGGCCTCAAACAATAATTTTACTGAATAAATTATTTTTATATTTAAAATTATAGGTAGGTCAATAAGTTTGAAAAAAAATTAAGGTTAGAAATATAAGATTGTTTAATATTAAGAAATTTGAGGAGAATCGCCGAGAGGGGAGGAACTAGGGTTCACTAGATCGCGTGGCCGCGGGGGAAGGGGGCCGTCGCTTTTTTTAACTATTATTGCGAAAGATTAACTTGTCCGTCGCCAATTAGCGACGGCTTTGACCAAGTCCGTCGCTATATTTAGGGGTTGACTCGCCGACTAACACTAGCGACGGATTTTGACCGTGTCCATCGCTAAATTCAGGGATTTGACTTGGCGCGCAACCCTAGCGACGGATACTATTTATCCGTCGCCAATAGCGACGGACTATTAAAAAAGTTCGTCGCTATTAGCTATTAATTAATAAACATTCAAAAGGCATGGTTAGATGTATGGTGGTCATATATTTCAAACTTGCAGATCCACCTTGGGCTTATCATGGTCTTTGATCCTCTCCGACTACGTTCATTTCATCCATGAGTGCACTATCTCCTCGGTACCTAGAAGATACGAGGAGTCCTAGCTATAAAAGGAGAATCCACTCTGGATTCCCGGTTGATTATTCAGTTTCAAGTTGAAGGACTGAAAGAGTTCTGTTGACCATTCAATTAATGCTATGGTGGAGGTGCCTTTAATTTGTAGAGATTGTTAGAGACTCAAGGTTGTTGAAGACATACTATGCAATTACAAGATGAACCTTCATCGAGTAGAGAGAGTCGATCCAAGGAAACAAAAAAATGATGAGAAGCCTGCCTTTTGGATAACTGTACACATTGCAATAATCCTGCGGTGGTTGCATCAGTCCGACTGCCTCTAAGAAATATTTGCTAGGAGCACCACTCATAGAAATTAACATGATGCTTTCAATTATACTCTGATAGAAACATGATGCTTTCAATTGTATCAATTTGATATCAGATGATCTTTCTTCCGGACTACTATCTTACACTAGTCTAAACTCGAGGATGAGCTCTTTTCAATCAGGGGCGACTGTTGCAGGAGGATTCATTGGATCTCTTTTATTATTTTTAGTAAATTATTATTTTTTATAGTATTATGCGTTTTTAGTATTTTAGGTATTTTTGGTCATTTCTATTTTTTACATTTTAGTATTTTTAGTTCATTTCGAATTTTTAGAATTTAAGTCTACTAAGATTTCTTTCCTTTCTATTAGGATTTTTCCTTTGTTACGTGTCTTAGAATTTTTGGTGGTATGCTTAGTTGATGTTTAAAGTGAGTTTTTTTTTATCAATAATATTTTCAATCGTATCGTTATTTTTCTATTTTCTGATATTCCTCTTCCAATCAATAGGTTGTAGAAGATTCCTTCCGATATTCGTGTATGAATCAACGGATTCAATAGCTCACAGGATAGTCGCTATCCAGCTTGACGTCAAATATAAACCAACAATTGCTGGAAATGTGAATGAAATAAAGAGGTGAAGAAGAAGAGACTCTATCGTGCATGGATTTTTAGTCCTACATTGAGAGTCTCTTGACTTTATTGTTGGTTTAATTATGACACATGCATTTATGCTGTGAACATATGCATGGAGAGAAACTCTTGTTCACACGTGGGCATGCAGGAGGAGTAAAGCCAGGGCCCGGATTGCACTGAACCAAGTTACTCGTGTACGAGCACCACCTGCGCACGTCAAATGCTAGACCGGTTGAAACAAAATTTGCCAAGCAAATGAACCAATAGTCCCAGATTGTACTGAACCAAGTTTACTCGTGTGCGAGCACGACCTGCACATGTCGAATGCTAGACCGGTCGAGGTAAAATTGCCCAAGCGAATGAACTAATTGTTTGACACATAAATATCTTTTTGCTACCTATTCAAGAGTGTAATAGAAGGATTAATTTGAAATTAATAGCAATTTCGTAACTTCTCAACAATAATAGCCGACATTAAACCCATTAATGGTGATTCCATAACTTTTCGACAATCACATTTGACATTAAACCTATTAATGGCGACATTAAAACCAGGGTTGAATGGTCATAACTCGGTCATTCATTGCAGGCAGGGGTGAATACTCCTATAAAAAGAGTTCGTGAACAACAATGAAAGTAATAGCAAAAGAATTCCTCCAGCTTCATTCCCTGATTCTTTTCTCTCAACCATGCATCCGCTTGGTTGAACTACTCGTGATAGTACTTGGGTGCATTCTTGGTGCATCGTGATCCACAAGTACTTGGTGGTGATTACGGTCTGTTGCTATATCCTAAGAAATAAACGATATGAGAGAACCTCGAAGCACAGCCAGAGGTGGGGCGAATCTGTTTCAAAGAAATTGCGTTGAGCGCTAGGACTGTAAATGAACCAAACGTTTGTAAACAAACTTGGTGTTCAGCTTGATAAAAGCTTGTTTATGTTCATTCAATACACATAAAATCGATTAAATAAACAAGCTTGAATGACTCGTTAAACTAAACAAACATGCTTGAACACATATGTGTTCAACTCATTAAGGTTCGTCAACAACATTCGTAAACAATGTCCGTAAACCATGTTCATAATTAATAAGACTCTTTTTAACATGCTAAATAAACAAAAATAAATAAAAAATAAGCAAATAAGTTTAAATTATCAAATGCAATAACTAATCAAACAAGCAAAAGTTTCAGACAATAAAAAAAGTTTAAATTGAGAGTTCGATAATATCTAAACGAACTAAGCTCAAGCCAAGCTTGAATTGAAAGCTTAATAACATCTAAACGAACTTAGCTCAACCCAAGCTCAAGCTCATCAAAAATAAATCAAGCCAAGCTTAAACAATCATTTCAACGGATTGGTTCATTTTAGGTTGGGCTTGGCTTGACTCGATCATCTTATTAAATATGGTTGAACACCCCAAAGCTTGGCTAACTTGGCTTGTTTATAGCCCTATTGAGAGCATGCCTCCAACATCTCACTCAGCTTCCGACTTCCGACTCGGCAACTCTGCTTCTTCATTCGGTGATTTTGTTTTCAGACTCGACGATATTACGAAGCGATCATCTTCCAAACAACCTAGTAGCTTGACCCGACTTTCAAAACTGACCACCTGACATTATCTGCTCAAGTTATCTCTATAGATAAATTGGAATTGATTTGTGTAATTTTAGTGCAGCTAAACTTTTCTCCTCTATCTCCAGCAACAAATAATGGTCAAACAATAACCTTAACTTGAAACTTCCAATTAAACTAAAATTCTCATACATAATGAATTTCATTTCACCTCTTTATTTTATCACATTTCCAACCTCTGCGACTGTTAGGAGTGTCAGCAGGATCGATGCGAAAGTGTTGCAGTTGGCGAGAAGATTCCACCATGTTAGCACACCGTGATTTTCCTCTCCTACTTGATTTCATTGCATTGAGCAGAGACACTGGAATTATATCTCCATAGAGACTTAGAGGAGTTAAAATTTTTGAAAATTAGTTCCTTGTCTATGATCGATGAGATAAGAACCGTAAATTTTGATAATAAAATTTAATTAATAAAAAAGAGGTAATAAAAAAGAGGTGAGGTATTTAATTAATACTAGCCATCACACACAACATTATATTTGTAATATAATACGTGAATATTCCTAAATTTTATCTCATCCTAAGATAGAGAATTGATTTAGTTAAAATTTAAAATTTTAATTTAGAATTTTTAAAATTTAATTTTAAATTAAAAATTAAAACTATCTTTATTGAATTTGATAAATTATTTTTTAAAATTTTACTTTTGGATTAAGATTTATAATTGTTGATTTTTCTTTTGAATTTGTTTTTTTAAGATTTATGATTTTATTTTTAGAATTTTTAGAATTTGAAGAATAAGAAATTGAATTTAAGATATTTTATAGTTGAAGGAATTATCTAACATTGTCAATAAAAAAAGGAGGTCAGATATTTTATTAATTGACTTTAATCAATTAACTCATTAATTGACTTGGTATACTTAATCAATAATTATCAAAGACAATTAACTCATTTAATTTATCCGTGGTATTTAAACCGTTTCTTTATGAAACCCGTTTTGCAAAATATATATTTAAATAATTTAAATCTTTTAAAATTTTCTTATTTCCAAAAGATAATTCGGTTAAATTGTAAGAACATTATTTTAAATTAGTAATTTCATGTCAAATTATTAAATAAAATTTAATTCATTAGATTAATTAACTAAAAAGACCATTTCTTTTAATCCGTTATGTTAATTAATAAAAATAAGTTTTACTTGGTTCATAAATGCATTATGTAGCATCTTTAAAATAAATTACGACATTATACGCAGATATTATGATAAATATCATGAACTTGTCCTCTTCATGTGACTTATGATTGGCTACCGTAGTCTATAAAAAGCAGCCTTTGTATGTACATCGAGGAAGAAGATCTAGAGCCAAAGCTCCGTGGAAGAGTAGGAGCTAGATCGAGTTAGCAAAATACTATATATTTAGGCATCAGATTCTTTTTGGTATGTACAAATTATTTGTTTTGTTTTTTTGTTTTATATATGTTCTTCTTTTTTGATTAATTAACTTGGGTGAAGATGGAAATGTATATTTGATTTCATCTTACTTTTCATTGATTTATAAGGCATTAATTGTTTGAGAACAATACTATACTAAAGATGATCGTCAACCAAAGCATGATCCGTACCATCATCGGAGTGTTAGGTATATATATGCCTTTATTTCATTAGAAAAATATAATGATTCATCTTCAAAATATTGAATCTTAAGTGTACGTAACTTTATAATTTTCATTGCAGGCAATGTAATCTCGTGCGGTTTGTTTTTGTCACCCGTGTAAGCTTTTAAAACTATTTTTTATTGATAAGTACTTAGAAAGATTGTATATATGTCAATTTAAATAATGCATCCCTTTCACAATTTATAGGCCGACATATATAGAAATCTTCAAGAGCAAGGATGTGAAGAAGTTTTCACCGATCCCTTATCTCGCCACATTGCTCAATTGCTTGCTTTGGTTTTTCTATGGGCTCCCCATCGTGCACCCCAACAGCCTTCTCGTCATCACTATCAATGGCATCGGTATACTCTGTGAAGCATTCTACCTAACCGTTTTCTTATTCTATGCTGCTCGCCAAGGCCGTGTAAGTATAACATGCCCAATATTATTTCATTCCTCTATATATAATATGTTAATTTGTATCATCTAATTATAACATGCACTTCTCGTTAACTAATCTACACATGTAAATATATATAATTTAGTTGAAGGTCATGAAGCTATTAGCACTTGAGACGGTGTTCATGACAGCGGTAGTAACTTTAGTGCTCTTGTTGGTCCACACAACAACTAAGAGATCCTTAGTTGTGGGTATCCTCTGTATCATCTTTGGAACTTGCATGTATGCCTCTCCTCTTGTTGTGATGGTAAGAACATTCTATGATCCAATGTCTACTTTAATTATGAATTATATTTTTTATATATAGAGATATATAGTCTCATTGATTTATTATTTTACTTTTGTAGAAACTTGTGATTCAAACAAAAAGCGTGGAGTTCATGCCCTTCACACTTTCTCTTGCTAGCTTTCTCAATGGAGTTTGTTGGACTACCTATAGTTTCCTCCCCTTTGACATCAATATCCTCGTAAGTATTTGTATATATATATATTTAAGTCCATATAAATCATCTTGATCAATTAATTAATATATTTTTCTATGACTTTTTTCATTAGGTTCCAAATGGTTTGGGGACTCTCTTTGGCCTTGCCCAACTAATTCTCTATGCTTGTTATTTCAAGTCCACTCCCAACAAGGATGCTAAAGCAGAGGTGGAGCTACCAGTCTAACGTTTCAAGGCTTTAGTTTTGATTCATATATTTTTTTTTCTTCATATTAGATGAAACTATTTTGTGTTTCTGAATTTCTAACTAATGATTAAACGAATAAGCTTTCATGTATTAATTTGCATTGATGATTAAACAAATTAATCATTTTTTTGGTCCTGCGTATCCTTTGAAGTGTGAAATAAATGTATCTAATGGAAAAAATTATTTATTTGTCAAAAGTTCTTAATGTGTTCTTGTCATTCAATATTTTTAAAATAATTAAAAAATCTAAAATGTTTTTTCTATTAACTAAATTTCATAACGTATATAATTAGTCTCAAATAACAATATATAATCTTTTTAAAAGGTTATTCCAAGTAGATAGATTAAACTATCATTAGATTTAAAATATATTAAGTTCTGATTCAGTAATGGTTAATATTATTTGAATCAGTTTCTTAAACTAAATCTATTATGTTGCCACAAATATTATATAATTTTTAAAATAATATAATATTATATAAGAGTATTTTATTAATTTTAAATTTTCAAGCCAAAAATAAATATATATATATTTTTAGTCTTGTTTTCAAACTCTATCTATTTAAATTTGAAGAATTTTTATTTGAACTTTAAATTTTAAAAAATTAATTTTTTCAAAAAATTTAAATGATGAAATTACATTTGTAAAAAAAAATTAAACCTATTTTGAAGTACTATTTCATATTTTAAATATCATAAAATTTTAATTATATGTTAGTTTCAATTTTTTTAAATTCAAAAAATATAATAATTAAAGACCAAATTTCTAAAATTATTGATTTTGAAAGAGATTTTAAACTAACAAACGTATTTATAAATATGCCATAAAAATTAATATTTATTTAAAACTTTTAAAAGGATATTTTTAATTTTGTAACAAAATAAATAAAAATTTTTAAATTCAAATTTATATATTGGATGTGAAATCTAAAATTTAAATAAAAGTATAGTTTATAAACGAATAATGGCAAATTTTGTTTTGAAGAATTCTAATTTTTAATTTCAGAAACTAAGTATTATCCTATTTTCATATTATATTGCCAAATATAAAGAGTAATTTCAGTATTAAATCGAAATAATTTACGTTATGCATTTATTTACTTATATTTAATACGCCAATTTCATGAGTTCTTTAGTATCGAGTATTTCGATTTTGAGTTGTATCATATTTTCTAAAGATATCATTATTTTTATTTTACTAATGGAGTTGTATTTATTTATTTTTTAATTAGATTTTGGCTTTGTTGCATTTATTTTATAGGATTTAGTATGTTTATTGTTAACTGCGTGGATGTGATTTTAATAAGTTATTTCTATTATTGTCAGATGTATGTGGCTGTGCTTTATATGTATGTTGAGATGGATGTTATATGAACTTCATATTGTTTGCCGTACAAAGGAGATGTTGTTCGATTTTAGAGTAAGAATAAACTCTAGTGGTGTATATGTTAAATACTGAATTTTTTTAGGGTTGAAAAGGTAAGTTTAATTAAGGGCCTAGTTGTAAATAATGAAAATTGGAGGGATTATTTGCAAAATACCAAAACTTAATAAAAACCCTACAATTTACTCACGAGAAGCAGTTTTGCCCCGATTCTTTTCTCTTCTTGACGCAAGCCCTTAGGTTTCGCCCGACGCCGCAGCCGCTTGCCGCCGCCGAGACCCCTTCTTTCTCTTCTCCTTCTTCTTCTCCCATCTTCTCCGATGTGCACGAACCGGGTGTACCCTCGACGACGCCGCCGCAGCGTTGCCTCGCGTGGAAACCTAATTAGGGCTTGTTTTGGGAGATGGTGTTTTGGGCTTCTAGGTGCCTGTCGTGGGTGGTCCTTACGATCTCCTTTGATTTGGTTGTTGGATATAAGAGACCATTGCCCAGATTGGTTGATGTGTAGGTTTTCTGTTAATGCTTTGATTTTGTGGTTGCTGTGAGCTTTGATATGGCTCTGTGTGTGTGTGTGTGTTTGCTTGACCGTTCCTTGGTATTGTTAGGTTTTGCTCTTGGGATAGGATGGAATTTGGGTAGGTTTGGTTATATTGTGTATATGGAACAGTAAATTATTGATGAGCAATTCTTGGTATTGGTTTGTGAATCGAATATATAGTGGAAATGATGATTTGGGTTGGGGAGTTAATTGTTTCATACTACTGTGTGTGATAAGTTTTTCTTATTCTGGGTTTGTGGCTTGCTCAAGGCATATTAGTTGTGGTAGGTTGATGGTATGATGCATCTGACCTATGTTGCTGTGAGCAACGTTTAAACTATAGGTTTGATTAAGTGGAAAAGATTGGTTAAGTGAATGGTTAACTAATCAAATATATCTTGATTGTCTAGGGTAATCATAGGATTAGTTGGATTTATAATTAATTAATGCGTTGATTAATTAATTAATTATATATGTTATAGTTGGGATTTTATCTAATCATGGTGAGTATCATGTTTAGCTAATTTAGTAATTTTTATAAATAGTTAAACTATATCCTTGATACAGGACTCTGACTTTGGACTTGTTCGGTTGATCGTGGAAGGTCCTCATTGTTTACGGACTTCTAAATAAAAGGCGGGTACTTCTCTTTTGTACTCGTGTAGTTCTTTTACCTTTAAGCATGACTGTTTTTTTGTCTAAATAGGTTGCTTGACCTTGTTCTTTGCCATTGATTGTTTATTTTCGTCGTTGATACCTTTCTTCGTTGATCTTTGAGTTATTCGAAATTTCATATCCGTACAGTCCCTTGAATTTTTGTTCTGTAAAGTACCGCTTGTACAAGAGTACTTAGAGGTTCATTAAACACAACTAGGTTTATTTGACATTAGATCCTACCTAGTAGTGTAGATGCATAATCGTTGGTTTTGATACTTGATTGATTATATCATTGCACCGTTGTTTTAGAGGGATATTAGTGCTGTTAATAGCTCCCCCTTTATTCCGGAGTTTGGAGCAGTTGGCTCCCCAACATTAGAGCTGTTGATAGCTCCCCATTTATTCCAGGGTTTGGAGTAGTTGGCTCCCCAGAACTAGAGCTATTTATAGCTCCCGGGGTTTGGAGCAGTTAGCTCCCTTGCATCCTGTCCACTCAACCACGTGTATTAGTGGTTTTCGTTGGAATGCGTACAGTTGTCACAACCCTACCCACTCGGTCACACAGATGGGATGTGTTAGCGGCTTGACTGGCGTCAGGGGTGACACATGTCATTGCATCATATGCATTTATTACATTTATGCATTTTCTTGTGTTTATTGCATTAATATGAGCTATGGTTGTTGCGTTTGGTTGACATGCATGTATGTATATGTTGGTTTTATGGTTGTCGCGCTGTTTTATACATGCTTAGTTGTTATTCAGTTTTATACCATGTGTTTGATATATGTTATGCATGTTTAGGTATCTTATATTTCTTAGATACTGTACCTATTATTTTCTCTACTTGTTTTATCTTTATTATGTCATGCTTTTGTCTAATCATATACCCGCAGAGTCCACCCGGACTCACCACCGCTACCATCTATTTTTGTTTCAAGTAGCAGAAAGTTGCATTTCTAGGAGCCAGGAGAGGATCCAGTTGCCAGTCCCCCGGTGTAGTTGTTTTGTGTATTTGATTTTAGTTGTTTAATTTTCTGTACTTTGGGAGTTTCACATTTTATTTATTTATCCAATATCGTCTTGTTGGTTTGGTATGTTCATATCTTTTGGGTTTTAAATTTGTCTAAAGCTATTAACTGCGTGATTGCGATTTTACTTTAATGTTAATGATGGCTGAGTCATCCATAGATCTTCTATTTTGATATTATCTGCGTGGATGTGCATTTACTTTCTATTTATGATGGCTAAGCCATCTTTTATGTTGAGATGTTATGTATATATGCTCCAACTTGTTCGTCGTACAGGGGAGATGCTGTCCGATTTTCGAGTATGCATGTGCTTCTAGGGGCGTGACAATTTTTGGTATCAGAGCGAGGTTTTGCGATGTTTTGGTGCCTGTGGGTTTATGGAGTTGTTTTACGAGGTCTATCGGTATTTTACGGATTTGGTTGTATTTTTGCGGAGTCATTTTCTTGACATAGTTCGATATGGTTGTGTTTTGGGGCTTGGCAGCGACGAGATCTTTTCCGGCAAACAAGAAGTAAGTTGGTTTTAAATTTGGATAAAATTATATTTAAATAATGCATTTTGGTTTTGTTAACAGATATGCCTCGTCGTATTGAGTTGTCTCCATCCCGTGCTCGTGGTCGTGGACGACGATCACGGGGGAGGCTAGAGGAGGTCGAGGGAGACACGAGGCAGGAGGTTGAGAGGCCCACCAGAGTGGAGCCGACTGGTCGGGGATCAGCTCACCACGACCCTTCGGGTGAGCTGAGATCTCCACCACTGAGAGTACCTCCTCCTTATCTGACAGTAGTTCTAGTCGTACCATCAGAGGTAGGTCCATCAGTGCCACTAGTGGCAGTTCCTGGAGTGCTATCGGTGGTACCCCTGCCCAAGCGGGTTGGATTCTGGACAGAGCTCGGATTCCATTGCTGGCAGCGTCTGTGAAGGGTTGCTTCACACTGTTCCATGGGAACCAGATCCGTATGCTGCTCGTGCTGGTTGGAGACATTAGAGGCACCTTCAGCCATATGACCCTCACAGATATAGAGAAGGTGGAGTTGACTACATATCACCTTCGAGATCAGGCCATCACTTGGTGGAATATGCAGAAGAATATTGTTGGTGGACGACCAATTTCTTGGGTTTCTTTTCGTGAAGCTTTTGAGGGCAAATATTATCCTGCTATGTTTCATACAGTCCGACGGCAGGAGTTTCTTGCTCTTCATCAGGGAGATCGCTTAGTTATGGAGTATGAGGCAGAATTCAATCGCCTAGTGAAGTTTTGCCCTCAGTTGGTGGCTACAGAAGGATGAGCGGACGACACAGTTCACGCTGGGCCTAGTTGGATATATCCGGTTACGTATGTCTGAATGAGCTCCTACTTCTTATCGAGAGGCTCTGGATCGGGCTCTACACATCAAGATGATTCAGCATCAGTTGCATTGTGATAAGAAGAAAGGAAATCAAACAATTCAGGGTTTAACAGGGATACAGAAATAGTAGACTGTTGGATAGAAGCGAAGTAGCAGGAGTCAGAGTACGCAGGAGACTTCTGAGCCTCAGTCTTGACCCCATAAGTCTGGACGGTTTTCAGCAGGATCGTCGCAGGGTTCTCAACAGACCCGGAGGTCTACTACTATGGGGCTCATTGTTTTCAGTGTGGATCTAGGGACCACAGCAGACCAGATTGTCCCCTAGAGCACCCCATCTGTTATTATTGTAAGCTTCCGGGTCATGAGAGTCGAGATTGTACCTTGAAGGCTCAACATAAGTCTGCAGCAGTTACTCCCCAGGGTGGCCGATCAGGACAACAGAGGCCACAGCGAGGCGGCCGTCAGACTAAACGTCATCTCGACAGCAGCAGACAGGACATCAGCAGGCAGTTCCAACACCAGTGCAGATTTATTGTATGCCTAGGCATGAGTACCCCTCACCAGCGGTGTCTCATTATTCTGGGGCGGGGTCGTATTATCAGCAGCCAAACCTGGCATACCAGCCTGCAGTTTATCAACATCATCAGTTGGCTGGAGCTTCGGGTTATCAGTCTCAGCAGTCGGTTGGACCTTCTAGATATCAACCCCAGCAGACTGCTGGACCTTCATCTTCTCAGTCGCAGCCGGTTTTAGCATTGCCACCTCCAGCGCCAGAGACAAGTCAAGTCTATGCAGTCACCTGAGAGGAGGCACAGCGGGCCGATGGATTGGTCTTCCGTGGTATGATTTCAGTTTATGCATTTCCTGCTGAATTGCTTGTTGATACCGGTAGTTCTAGTTCTTTCATATCACGGTTGTTTATGGGAAAGATTAGTAGGTTGCCTACCCTTAGACCACAACGTCTATCAGTGTCTCTACTATCCGGTGAGGTGTTGGATATCACGCAGGTAGTCAAGGCGTGTCCATTGGATTTCAGCAATTATACTCTCACCGTGGATCTATCAGTACTTGAGATGGTAGAGTTTGATATTATTCTGGGCATGGACTCGTTGATAGCTTATCATGCCACAGTTGATTGCCAAGCGAGGGTGGTCACGTTTCGGCCTCCGAACCAACCATCGTGGGAATTCATTGGCACCAGAGATGACGGGATTTCTATTATCTCTGCACTTCAGGCCCAGAAGCTTATATCGCACGGATGCCAGGGTTTTCTATTGTCATTGATCAGCACTGATGACAACAGTAGCCCTCAGCTCTCAGATGTTCCAGTGGTCTGAGAATTTCCGGACGTATTTCCAGAGGAGCTTCCTGGTCTGCCTCCCAGAAGGTAAGTTGAGTTTATGATCGAGTTGATTTCGGGGACTGTGCCAGCATCAAAGGCTCCATATCGTATAGCGCCTAAGGAGTTGGACGAGCTAAAGGTCCAACTTCAAGAGTTGCTTGACAGGTGATTCATTCGTCCTAGCATATCTCCATGGGGTTCGCCAGTTCTGTTTGTAAAGAAGAAGGATGATTCTATGAGGTTATGCATGATTCTATTAAAGACTTGTTTGATCAGCTGAAGGATACCTCAGTGTATTCTAAAATTGATTTGCGGTCCGGATATCATCAGTTGAGGATCAGGGATTCAGATATCCAGAAGACAGCCTTCCACACCCAGTACAAACATTATAAGTTTTTAGTAATGTCATTTGGGCTTACCAATGCTCCTACAGTACTCATGGATCTGATGAATCGAGTTTTCATGGAGTATTTGGATCAGTTCGTTATTGTTTTCATCGACGACATTCTGATTTACTCCCATTCCGAGGAGGAACATGTGCGCCACCTTCGCATTGTCCTAAAGATGCTCCGGCGGGAGCAGTTGTATGCGAAATTCAACAAGTGTGCTTTCTGGTTGTCTTCTGTGGGTTTTCTCAGACATGTTGTTTCCAATAGTGGTATCTCCGTAGATCCCCAGAAGATTGAGGCTGTCACCAGTTGGGAGCAGCCTAAGTCAGTTCAGGAGGTGCGCAGTTTTCTCAGATTGGCTGGTTATTATCGATGATTTGTTGAGGGGTTTTCCAGCATCGCTTTACCATTGACACGTCTGACCAGAAAAGACATGAAATTTGTTTGGACAGATGCTTGCGAGACCAGTTTTCAGGAGCTTAAGAGGAGATTGGTGTCTGAGCCTCTTTTGGTGTTACCTTCAGGCGAGGACGGTTTCGTACTCTACACTGACGCATCACATCAGGGTTTGGGTGCAATTTTGATGCATCATGGATGGGTAGTCTCTTATGCTTCCCGTCAGCTGAAGGAGCATGAGAAGAATTATCCAGTTCATGACTTAGAGCTGACAGCCATTATTTTTGCCCTATAGATATGAAGACATCATCTCTACGACGTCACGTTTGAGATTTTCACAGATCATAAGAGTCTCAAGTATTTATTCACTCAGAAGGAGTTGAATCTTCGTCAGAGGAGATGGATGGAGTTCCTGAAGGATTATGACTGTACCATTAGCTACCATCCAAGGAAAGCTAATGTGGTTGCACATTCACTGAGCAGAAAATCTCGGAGTGTTCTGGCTTGCCACCGAGTTATGGTCACAGACTTAATTCAGAGCTTTTCAGAGTTGGGACTAGAGGAGTAGTGTCAGACAGAGAAAGGGTTGTTGGTGACTATGGTTGCTCAGTCTTTGATCAGATAAGGATCAGAGAGGCTCAGGCTAGTGATCAACATCTGTAGTTCCTACGTAGCCGGATAGCCTCAGAGAAGCAGACGGACTTTACACGAGATGACGAGGGTATTCTATATTTCCGAGGGAGATTGTGCGTACTTAAGTCACATCCGGTCATGGATGAGTTGCTTCAGGAGGCTCATCGATCTCGATTTGGTATACATCTAGGTGGAACTCATATATACCGAGATTTGAGACGTTCCTACTGGTTAAACGATATGAAGAAAGACATCGCGGATTTTGTTGCTAGATGTCTGGCGTGTCAGCAGGTGAAGGCCGAGCATCAGAGACCTGCTAGATTACTTCAGAGGATCCCTATTCCTGAGTGGAAATGGGAGCACATCACTATGGATTTCGTTGTGGGATTACCGAGGTCTCGGAGAAGACATGATGCGATTTGGGTGATCATTGATTGATTAACCAAATTCGCTCATTTCTTGGGGATTCAGAGGGCATATTCTCTGGACAAGCTGACAGAGTTGTACTACCATGAGATTATTAGACTACATGGTGTTCCTCCTTGCATCATATCAGATAGAGACCCGTGTTTCACTTCGCGGTTTTGGCAGAGTTTGCAGCAGGCTATGGGTACTGAGCTTCGATTCAGTACAACCATTCATCCGCAGACGGACGGACAATCAGAGCGTACCATTCAGACACTAGAGGATATGTTGAGATCCTACGTTATGGACTTTGGAGGCAACTGGGAGGATCACCTGCATTTGGTTGAGTTTGCCTATAATAATAGCTATCATTCGACTATTCAGATGACACCTTTCGAGGCATTTATGGTAGAGCTTGCAGGACACCTACCCTCTAGGAGGAGGTTGGGGAATCTCAGTTGCTAGTGTTGATGCAGTCTGACCCTGATTGTTGTTTTGGTGTTGACACCGATTTAAGTTTGATTTAAGTCTGGTTGAATTCGGATTAAGTCCAGGTGGATTAGGAGATCGCACGCTGGCATGTGAAAAAGTCCTAGCTTGAAGGGCTAGGTGTGAAAAGTCCTAGCTTGGAGGGCTAGGTGTGAAAAGTCCTAACTTGGAGGGTTAGGTGTAGAAAAGTCCTAGCTTGGAGGGCTAGGTGTGAAAATTCCTAACTCGGAGGGTTAGGTGATTGGAAATCCCGGTGAGTGAAGCCGGGTCCTAGTGAGTGAAGCTGGGTCCTGGTGAGTGAAGCCAGGTGAGTCCCGGTGAGTGAAGCCGGGTCTGGTGAGTGAAGATGCCGGGGTGCCTGGTGAGTGAAGCCAGGTGACTGAAATCCCGGTGAGTGAAGTCGGGTCCTGGTGAGTGAAGCCAGGTGATTGAAATCCCGGTGAGTGAAGCCGGGTCCTGGTGAGTGAAGCTAGGTGATTGAAATCCCGGTGAGTGAAGCCGGGTCCTGGTGAGTGAAGCCAGGTGATTGAAATCCCGGTGAGTAAGTCGAGTCCTGGTGAGTGAAGCCAGGTGACTGAAATCTCGGTGAGTGAAGCCGGTACTTGTAAGTGAAGCCAGGTGAATGAAATCCCGATGAGTGAAGCCGGGTGACCGAAACCCTGGTGAGTGAAGCCAGGTCCTGGTGAGTGAAGCCAGGTTGACTGAAGTCCCGGTGAGTGAAGCTGGGCATGGAGTCTTGGTCCGGGGGACTGAGCACGAGTCAGAGAAGGGCTGGAAGCTTGTTCTCGTGACTTAGAGTGGATTTGACCTTGCCTGGATCGGTCTGGTGACCGATCAGGGAAGTTGGCACGGAGTTCCCTCGTGGATCGGTCTGGTGACGGATCCAGCTATGTCTGATCGGTCTGGTGACCGATCAGGGAGCATACAGTGAGTTTGGAAAACATTCTGTGCGGCTCTTGATCGGTCTGGTGACCGATCAGGGATACTATTCAGATCGTTCTGGTGAACGATCAATTGTCGCGAGCTCCTCTCTATGTTCGATCAGGTTGGATCCTGATTGGTCAGGAAGTGCCCTGATCGGTCCCCAGACCGATCAGGCCACACCCTGATCGGTCTGGTGACCGATCAGGCCACATCCTGATCAGTCTGGGGATCGATCAGGAGTGTGCAGCAGACTGCTGGATAGGTCTGGGGACCTATCAGGAGTGTGCAGCAGACTGCTGGATCGGTCTGGTGACTGATCAGGCCACATCCTGATCGGTCTGGGGACCGATCAGGAGCTGAACTTTAATTCAAATACGTTGTCAGAAGTTCTGATCGTGATTGTTTTCTCTGCCGATTCTCTGATACATTGCTGATTTCATGTGATATGCTTTGCTAAGCGTCTGATTGAGTGTGCAGGTGACAGGGATGGATTCAAACACTTAAGGAGGGTTAATGGGAGACTTTCCATCGAGCATGTTTGACAGTTTTCTTTCTCAGGCTTCAACGGACGCTGGCTGATCTGGAGCTGCTGACTGGGGCTCGACTGAGGGAAGCTCAGGGAGTCCAGGTGAGGTCAGGATAGCTGGGCTGTTGCAGGTGAGAAGCTGGCAAGCTCCAGAGGAGCGTCTGACCTGGCGATGCTGGCGATGGCAGCAGGTTAAGTGGTGGCTGGGAAGAAGAGAGGAGGAGATCTCTTCTGTTCTTGCTACAACTCTTGAGCTCCTTGGGTGACAACTCTGATCCTGCATCTTGAAGCTTCTGCAAACGAGCATCCTTTGAAGCTTCTGCATACTTGACCACTTGGAAGAAGAAACAAGGAGCTTGGCGAGTCCATCATGAGAAGACACGAAGAAGGGAGTTCTTGCGTGAGATCTGTGCTGAGTGGAGCTCGGTGAGGAGTTCGCTTGTGTTCTTGCTATCCTAAGTGTTCTGTAAGATTCCTTCTTGCGTTTCCTTGTGCTTAAATTCATCAATATGTTGAAACGTTGTGAAGAGGTTACTCCACCGAGAAGGAGGATTTGATATCCGAATTTCCGGGGCTTGATCTGCCGACGATCAAGGGATCGCCCACCTTAAGGGCACGCCAAAGAGTAGGGGCAAGTTATCCCCGAACCTTGTAAACGATCCTTGTTAGCGTTTTGGTTTGTGTTTCATTTCTGCATTTCTGTTTAGTTTTTGCTTCGGCTGTGCTACTAACCGTTCAAGTGCAGAAATCTCCAATAAGTGCAAGATATTGTGTATGGCTATATTCACCCCCCCTCTCTAGCCATCCAAGCACCAACAGCTAGGTCCTCAAAGTATTCAGCATGACGTAGAGCTAGTCCGTATTATCAGACGCAAGCTGTCAGAGGCTCAGGATCGTCAGAAGAGTTATGCAGATCGGAGACGTAGACCATTGGAGTTCTCCGTGAGAGATCACGTATTGTTACGAGTATCACCCACGAAAGGGGTGAAGAGGTTTGGGTTGCGAGGTAAGCTAGCTCCACGCTACATTGGACCGTTTCAGATTCTGGAGCGGATTGGAGCAATAACTTATCGTCTGGCATCACCACTGTCTTTGGCTGGAGTTCATGACGTATTTCATGTTTCCATGTTGAGGAAATATGTACCAGATCCTACACATGTGTTATCGGAGGTGTCGATCACACTTCAGCCAGACGTGACCTACGAAGAGGTACCTATGCGGATTCTGGACCGCAAGGAGCATCGGTTGAGAAACAAGACAACCCGGTTGGTCAAAGTTGGTTGGCAGCACCATTCTGATGAGGAATCTACTTGGGAGCTCGAGGATACGATCAGAGCTCGCTACCCTCATCTATTACTTGAGGTGTATATGGTTGAGTTACATTCTGAGTTGCATTTTGTATTTATATTATATTTGAGGTGTTGATACTTGTTGCCGTTGACTAGTACCTGTTGTGGTTGACTTCAATTTGTTGTGGTTTTCTAGTGAAATTTGGGGACTAAATTTTTGTTAGTGGGGGAGAATGTTAAATCCTAAATTTTTTTTAGGGGTGAAAAGGTAAGTTTAATTAAGGGCCTAGTTGTAAATAACAAAAATTGGAGGGCTTATATGCAAAATGCCAAAACTTAATAAAAACCCTACAATTTCCTCCCGAGAAGCAGTTTTGCCCTGATTCTTTTCTCTCCTCGACGCACACCCTTAGGTTTCGCCCGACGCCGCAGCCGCTCGCCGCGGCCGAGACCCCTTCCTCCTCTTCTCCCGTCTTCTCCGGTGTGCACGAACCGGGTGTACCCTCACCGCAGCATTGCCTCGCGTGGAAATCGAGCTGACGCCGTCGAACCTGCAAGCCAATGCCGAGAGCTGACCGACGTTCGTGCTTCTTGATCCCTGTCGGACTTCACAGTAGGTAAGATTTAATTAGGGCTTGTTTTGGGAGATGGTGTTTTGGGCTTCTAGGTGTCTGCTGTGGGTGGTCCTTGCGATCTCCTTTGATTTGGTTGTTGGATATTAGAGACCATTGCACAGATTGGTTGATGTGTAGGTTTTCTGTTAATGCTTTGATTTTGTGGTTGTCATGAGCTTTGATTTGGCTCTCTGTGTGTGTGTGTGTGTGTGTTTGCTTGACCGTTCCTTGGTATTGTTAGGTTTTGCTCTTGGGATAAGATGGAATTTGGGTAGGTTTGGTTATATTGTTTATATGGAACAGTAAATTATTGATGAGCTATTCTTGGTATTGGTTTATGAATCGAATATATAGTGGAAATGGTGATTTGGGTTGGGGAGTTAATTGTTTCATGGTACTGTGTGTGATAAGTTTTTCTTATTATGGGATTGTGGCTTGCTCAAGGCATATTAGTTGTGGTAGGTTGATGGTATGATGCATTTGACCTGTGTTGCTGTGAGCAACGTTTGAACTATAGGTTTGATTAAGTGGAAAAGATTGGTTAAGTGAATGGTTAACTAATTAAATATATCTTGATTGTCTAGGGTAATCATAGGATTAGTTGGATTTATAATTAATTAATGCGTTAATTAATTAATTAATTATATATGTTATAGTTAGGATTTGATCTAATCATGGTGAGTATCTTGTTTAGCAAATTTAGTAATTTTTATAAATAGCTAAACTATATCCTTGATACAGGACCCTGATTTTGGACTCGTTCGGTTGATCGTGGAAGGTCCTCATTGTTTACGGACTTCTGAAATAAAAGGCGAGTACTTCTCCTTTGTACTCGTGTAGTTCTTTTACCTTTAAGTATGTCTGTTTTATGTCTAAATAGGTTGTTTGACCTTGTTCTTTGCCGTTGATTATTTATTTTCGCCGTTGATACCTTTCTTCGTTGATCTTCAAGTTATTCGAAATTTGTATTCACACAGTCCCTTGAATTTCTGTTCTGTAAAGTACCGCTTGTACGCGAGTACTTAGAGGTTCATTAAACACAACTAGGTTTATTTGACATTAGATCCTACCTAGTAGTGTAGATGTATAATCGTTAGTTTTTGATACTTGGTTGATTGTATCATTGCACCGTTGTTTTAGAGGGATATTAGAGCTGTTGATAGCTCCCCCTTTATTCCGGGGTTTGGAGCAGTTGGCTCCCAGCATTAGAGCTATTGATAGCTCCCCCTTTATTTTGAGGTTTGGAGATTCCTAAATATATTATTTTAAAATGACAAATTTGAAAAAGCAGATTTAGTTGTCTCAGGATTTGTTATTGAGAAAGAGAAAGAGAAAAAGAAAGGTATTTTTGGCGGAAGGGGTATAAAAGGAAGTTCACTAAAATGAATACGCCCTTTGGTAAAAATCAAACCATGATACGTCTTTTGGTAAATACAATTCTTAGGTATGCCCTTTGGTAAATTACCGTTATATTTTTGTTAAAATCATAATTGTTGTAGATAAGGGAATTATCTAGGTTACGTTTAAGATGTTATTTCTATTGCAATTTTGATTGTTTTAATGTGTTTGCTTGATGGTTTGAATTTTGTTGTGATAGATATGTTAGTTAAAATTTGATATGCTTTTTTATTGTGAACTCATTTAATTATTCTTGATCTAACTTTAGAATTCTTTAAAATGAAATATCTTGATGGTTTTAAAATATTTCTTAGGCACACACTGTTCTTGAAATGAGCTACTACCGAACAACAACTTAAATAAAAGTTTCCAATGATCTAAGACCTGCTCTTGCTAACCATCAATCTGGTGCTCCACCAAGTTTGTTTTCTCTTATTCAAAGGTCTTGGCAACAAAATCTACTGGATAGGCCTCCATTTGATGAGTTGTGCACGCTTATGAATCAAAGAAGCATCTCTTATCTACCATTATTTACTTCCAACACTTATTTTCATGATAGCACCAATGACCTCAAATACATTCAAGAAGAGTTTAATTGGTTAGCACGTGGGGAAGAATTAGCAACAAAAGCAATTGTTGAAAAGTCAAATAGGACAACTTGCTAAAGTTCTGTTTGTGACCCAACTTTGCCTTGGGATCCTAATTTGCAACCCGTGGAAGAAGGGAGAAATGGAAGACACACTTCTTGCTTCCAAATCTATGCAAAGACAAGGGTAGGGTGCTCACACTTTTGGGAATTTTGATGGTCATAGAGGTGTCTATTTGATTCAGTCAGCTAAATATTCCCAAGATACGAGTCTTAACTAAAAATTTGATCTGTGCAGGAGGAGGAGGAGGAGGAGGAGAGAGCAGCAGCAGCAGCAGTAGAATTTGCTTCTCATGCACTACCAATGTTCGGAACTCGGATTATATGTGCAGGTTTCCTTCTGTTTAATGCTCCGCTGTTATTTTATGGGCATCTGTCTTCCTATTTGAATAAATTGAAGTCATGCAGACTCACTTACTAAAGCTTTATGAAGGCAAACTTAGCTTTCAAAGATGAGCTAACATTCCACCTTTACTCGAGAAGAACTACTCAGAAAGATCATATACTTCTATGTGAGTGTTTAAGTATGAGTTGTGAAATAAATTTTAAATTGTATTTATAGATACAAAAGTTTTTGGGTGAAATTGGTTAAATATATCTTTTATAAATATACTTTTTGATTGTATTTGATAGATCGATATTTGTAATATATTTGTTTAATTTTGATGGTGAAAATAATTGCGTTACAATAAAATATTGTGATATATATTTTTGTCAATTAAAATTGTATTGTAGTTTAATATGATGAATTACTTTGATACTATAAATAAATGATGTAATACACAATATAAAAGATTTCGACAAAATTAAATAGTTGCGTAGTTAAAGAAAATATTTTATTTTGCCATTGATCAAATTTGTGAAGTCGTTTATATAAATTACTTCATTAAATTGGAATATTTGTTGTAATGAAATATGCTCTATTATGTCTATACTATATTGGAATATTTTGCAGAAGTTAAATTAAATATTTACTGTACAAGAATATAAAAATTATGAAGTTGTATAAATATTTTACTTCATTAATTAATATAACATATGAAATTATATACCATCAACTACTTCAGTATTTTTATAGTACTGATGAAGTAATAGAGCTTTTTTACTTGAAAAATAGTTTAATTAGAACCGGTTTTGAACCAGCGAAAGACTTCGGTATTTTCATAGTAAAATAATAAATAATTTTTTCTTCATGTGCATCTATTTCGATAAGTATCTACTTATTATTTCGAATAATATATGATTCTATTGCTTATTTTCAAATAGTGATTTATGAACCAAGTAAAATTTATTTTTATTAATTAACATAACGATTAAAAGGAATGGTCTTTTTAGTAAATTAATCTAATGGATTAAATTTTATTTAATAATTTGACACGAAATTACTAATTTAAAATAATGTTCTTAAAATTTAAGCGAATTAGCTTTTTTTTTGGAAATAAGAGAATTTTATACGCTTTGAATTATTTAAATATATAAATAATTCTGAAAATCCAGAATTATGTAAACTTTTATATGATACCACTAAATATGTATTAGATAAACTCTATAAATATCTAAAAAGAAACTTCTATGAACTTGGCTCTCCCAATTTATACGCTCCCAGAGTTTGTGCTTACTTAAAAATCGGACCACATTTCCTTTGTACGACAAACAATATGAAATTCATACAATATCCATCTCAACATACATATAAAGCACAGTCACATATGATTAACAATAATAGAAATAACTTATTAAACATCACATCCACGCAGTTAACAATAAGCATACTAAATTCTATAAAATAAATACAGCAAACCCAAAATCTAAAAAAAATAAATAAATACAACTCCACTAGTAAAATAAAAATAATGATATCTTTAGAAAATATGATACAACTCAAAATCGAAATACTCGATACTAAAGAACTCATGAAATTGGCGTATTAAATATAAGTAAATAAATGCATAACGTAAATTATTTCGATTTAATACTGAAATTACTCTTTATATTTGGCAATATAATATGAAAATAGGATAATACTTAGTTTCTGAAATTAAAAATTAGAATTCTTCAAAACAAAATTTGCCATTATTCGTTTATAAACTATACTTTTATTTAAATTTTAGATTTCACATCCAATATATAAATTTGAATTTAAAAATTTTTATTTATTTTGTTACAAAATTAAAAATATCCTTTTAAAAGTTTTAAATAAATATTAATTTTTATGGTATATTTATAAATACGTTTGTTAGTTTAAAATCTCTTTCAAAATCAATAATTTTAGAAATTTGGTCTTTAATTATTATATTTTTTGAATTTAAAAAAATTGAAACTAACATATAATTAAAATTTTATGATATTTAAAATATGAAATAGTACTTCAAAATAGGTTTAATTTTTTTTTACAAATGTAATTTCATCATTTAAATTTTTTGAAAAAATTAATTTTTTAAAATTTAAAGTTCAAATAAAAATTCGTCAAATTTAAATAGATAGAGTTTGAAAACAAGACTAAAAATATATATATATATTTATTTTTGGCTTGAAAATTTAAAATTAATAAAATACTCTTATATAATATTATATTATTTTAAAAATTATATAATATTTGTGGCAACATAATAGATTTAGTTTAAGAAACTGATTCAAATAATATTAACCATTACTGAATCAGAACTTAATATATTTTAAATCTAATGATAGTTTAATCTATCTACTTGGAATAACCTTTTAAAAAGATTATATATTGTTATTTGAGACTAATTATATACGTTATGAAATTTAGTTAATAGAAAAAACATTTTAGATTTTTTAATTATTTTAAAAATATTGAATGACAAGAACACATTAAGAACTTTTGACAAATAAATAATTTTTTCCATTAGATACATTTATTTCACACTTCAAAGGATACGCAGGACCAAAAAAATGATTAATTTGTTTAATCATCAATGCAAATTAATACATGAAAGCTTATTCGTTTAATCATTAGTTAGAAATTCAGAAACACAAAATAGTTTCATCTAATATGAAGAAAAAAAAATATATGAATCAAAACTAAAGCCTTGAAACGTTAGACTGGTAGCTCCACCTCTGCTTTAGCATCCTTGTTGGGAGTGGACTTGAAATAACAAGCATAGAGAATTAGTTGGGCAAGGCCAAAGAGGGTCCCCAAACCATTTGGAACCTAATGAAAAAAAGTCATAGAAAAATATATTAATTAATTGATCAAGATGATTTATATGGACTTAAATATATATATATATACAAATACTTACGAGGATATTGATGTCAAAGGGGAGGAAACTATAGGTAGTCCAACAAACTCCATTGAGAAAGCTAGCAAGAGAAAGTGTGAAGGGCATGAACTCCACGCTTTTTGTTTGAATCACAAGTTTCTACAAAAGTAAAATAATAAATCAATGAGACTATCTCTATATATAAAAAATATAATTCATAATTAAAGTAGACATTGGATCATAGAATGTTCTTACCATCACAACAAGAGGAGAGGCATACATGCAAGTTCCAAAGATGATACAGAGGATACCCACAACTAAGGATCTCTTAGTTGTTGTGTGGACCAACAAGAGCACTAAAGTTACTACCGCTGTCATGAACACCGTCTCAAGTGCTAATAGCTTCATGACCTTCAACTAAATTATATATATTTACATGTGTAGATTAGTTAACGAGAAGTGCATGTTATAATTAGATGATACAAATTAACATATTATATATAGAGGAATGAAATAATATTGGGCATGTTATACTTACACGGCCTTGGCGAGCAGCATAGAATAAGAAAACGGTTAGGTAGAATGCTTCACAGACTATACCGATGGCATTGATAGTGATGACGAGAAGGCTGTTGGGGTGCACGATGGGGAGCCCATAGAAAAACCAAAGCAAGCAATTGAGCAATGTGGCGAGATAAGGGATCGGTGAAAACTTCTTCACATCCTTGCTTTTGAAGATTTCTATATATGTCGGCCTATAAATTGTGAAAGGGTTGCATTTAAATTGACATATATACAATCTTTCTAAGTACTTATCAATAAAAAATAGTTTTAAAAGCTTACACGGGTGACAAAAACAAACCGCACGAGATTACATTGCCTGCAATGAAAATTATAAAGTTACGGTACTTAAGATTCAATATTTTGAAGATGAATCATTATATTTTTCTAATGAAATAAAGGCATATATATACCTATCACTCCGATGATGGTACGGATCATGCTTTGGTTGACGATCATCTTTAGTATAGTATTGTTCTGAAACAATTAATGCCTTATAAATCAATGAAAAGTAAGATGAAATCAAATATACATTTCCATCTTCACCCAAGTTAATTAATCAAAAAAGAAGAACATATATAAAACAAAAAAACAAAACAAATAATTTGTACATACCAAAAAGAATGTGATGCCTAAATATATAGTATTTTGCTAACTCGATCTCCTACTCTTCCACGGAGCTTTGGCTCTAGATCTTCTTCCTCGATGTACATACAAAGGCTGCTTTTTATAGACTACGGTAGCCAATCATAAGTCACATGAAGAGGACAAGTTCATGATATTTATCATAATATCTACGTATAATGTCGTAATTTATTTTAAAGATGCTACATAATGCATTTATGAACCAAGTAAAACTTATTTTTATTAATTAAACATAACGGATTAAAAGAAATGGTCTTTTTAGTTAATTAATCTAATGAATTAAATTTTATTTAATAATTTGACATGAAATTACTAATTTAAAATAATGTTCTTACAATTTAACCGAATTATCTTTTGGAAATAAGAAAATTTTAAAAGATTTAAATTATTTAAATATATATTTTGCAAAACGGGTTTCATAAAGAAACGGTTTAAATACCACGGATAAATTAAATGAGTTAATTGTCTTTGATAATTAATGATTAAGTATACCAAGTCAATTAATGAGTAAATTGATTAAGTCAAATTAAAAAAAACTATCTCACCTCTTTTTTTTCATTCACAATACAATTGCTTCAACTACAAAATATCTCAAATTTCAATTTCTTATCCTTTAAATTATAAAAATTTTAAAAAATAAAAACATAAATCTTAAAAATACCAATTCAAAAATAAATCTATAATTACAAATCTTAAAAAGAGAAATTTATATCTTAATCCAAAATCAAAATTTTAGAAAATAATTTATCAAATTCAAAAAAAAATAATTTCAAATTTTAATTTAAATTAATTATATTTTAAAAATTCTAAAATTAAAATTTCAAATTTTAACTAAATAAATTCTCTATCTCAGATGAAATAAAATTAGGCATGTATTATATTACATACATAAACTGTGCATGATCGCTAGTATTAATTAAATACCTCACTTCTTTTTTTATTATCTCGCGCGGTTCTTCTCTCTTCTACTTCACCTCATCTTTTAATTTTTTTTATACTCAATGCTGGATTTAAGGGTATGTTATAGAGAGGTGCAATGTCCTTCCTTTGGCAGCTCTTAAGCATTTCCATAAACTGAACTGCCATCAACAATTGCTAGATTCCATGTTGTGACAATAAAAGACGTACTCCAGAATATCTTATCAACTACATATCTGTTTGTTTGTTAACTATTGTTCTTATACCAGTGGATAAGTCCGATGCAACCCAATTGGCGTGGGCTTAATTAGATTCAACTCTGTACGATTAGCTATCCGATGAATGAATTAAATTGAACCAATAAGAAGCCTATTACAATAATGTCTATACAAAATTGAATCATGCAAAACGACCCACAGGAGCAATGAATCAACATTTACCCTTCTTATCTCATCGATCGTAGACAAGAACCTAATTTTCAAAATTTTAACCCGTCTCTAAGTCTCTTTGGAGATAAAATTCCAGTGTCTTTGCTCAATGCAATGTGTTGAGAGTGTGACTGTACGATTAGCAATCAACTAAAGTAGGAGAGGAAAATCACTGTGTGTTAACATGGTGGAATGATCTTCTCGCCAACTGCAACACTTTCGCATCGATCCTAGCTGACACTCGAACAGTTGCGGGTGTTGGAAATGTGATAGAAATAAAAAAGTGGATGAAGAGATCTCCATTATGTATGAGAATTTTAGTTTCATATTGGAAGCTTCAAGTTAAGGTTGTTGTTCGACAAGTATTTGTTGCCGAAGATTTGTTTCCTTGGATTTGTTGTAAATAAATCTTAAGACGGGAGATCTTCATGAACAATCTTAATCTCTATTCAACTCTTAAGAAATAATAAACACGATGATTAACCAAAGTTGCGGAAGCGTACCGGAATCCATCGTTTCAATCGATCCTCCGAGATGATCTTCAATCTGCAGATTTCCTTAGGTTTCCGAAGAGTTTTGTCGATGAGAAACAAAATAAAAGCATCGTCAGCAAACTGGGACCATAACCTCCTATTTATAGAATCCAAAGGTTGCCTTTTTCTAATTTGGCCCCTCAACAAATTAGAATTAGCACATGGTATCCACAATATTTTATTCATAGCAATTAAGTCCTTAAGTCAAATTACATAATTCTAAATTTAAGATCACAATAATATTGACTTATTTAATTGATGACCATACAACATTTATAATTACATTATGACCCTAAAATTCTAACAATCTCCCACTGGGCCATATGCGTAAACTTATAAATGTGTTAACCTTAGTGAGCTCAAAACTTTTGTCATCATAACCATAGGGCTTCCTTAACAATCTCGTCCATTAATTATATAAACATAGGATCAATGCAGTCTTCGTTGTATTTTTCACAACTAAACTATCAATGGTCACATATATCAATATAATCAAATGACATAGATCAATTATGAATTTGTGGCATGAAAATTACATGCAAGGTGATCTATTCATGTCAATTTTCAACTGGTCCTCCTTAACCAAAGTGAGATCAAAACTTTAACTTTAGTTATACAAAGTGGAATGAAGTAAACATTAAACTTTATATCTGATCAGAAAATCTCTAAATACATAAGTTTCAGAGACATAACCAAACATATATAGAAAACAGATATAGTACAAACTCCCACTGAATCTAAATTTTACAAAACTGAATAACACCCATATGAGTGGTATGCTCATAAAAGACATTGGGTGGTAGTCCTTTCGTCAAAGGATCTGCTATCATGGAGTTTGTACCTATGTGTTCTATCAAAATCTGTCCACTTTGTACTCTTTCTTTCACAACAAGGAACTTGATATCGATGTGCTTCGATTTTGTCGAGCTCCTATTGTTGTTGGAATACAATACAGCTGATTTATTGTCACAAAATAACTTCAGTGGTTTTTCAACCCTTCCCAAAATGCGCAGCCCAGTGACAAAATTTTTCAGCCATATTCCATGATTAGATGCCTCATAACATGCTATAAACTCTGCTGCCATGGTGGAAGAAGCTGTCAATGCCTGTTTGGCACTTCTCCAAGAGATAGCTCCGCCAGCCAATAGAAAAACATAGCCTGAAGTGGATCTCATGCTATCTTGGCATCCAGCAAAATCAGAGTCAGAATATCCCACGATCTCAAGAGTATCTGATCTCTTATATGTGAGCATGTAATCACTAGTTCTCTTTAAATATCTCATTACCCTCTTTGCTGCTTTCCAATGATCCATTCCTGGGTTGCTTAAATATCTGCCCAACACTCCAACAATGTACGCAATATCCGGACGCGTACAAACTTGAGCATACATAAGACTTCCTACTGCCGAAGCAAAGGGAATCTTTTGCATTTCTTGAGTCTCGAGGCTTCCTTTAGGGCATTGTTTAAGACTAAACTTATCTCCTTTAGCGACTGGGGTATTTCCTGGTTTACAATCTTGCATGCCAAATCTTTTAAGTACTTTATCGATATAGTTCTTTTGTGATAATCCAAGAACACCTTGAGAACGATCTCGGTGTATTTGGATTCCTAATACAAAAGATGCATTACCAAGATCTTTCATTTCAAAATATCTAAATAGAAATCTCTTGGTATCGTTTAACATACCTATATCGTTTGTGGCAAGCAAAATGTCATCAACATATAAAATCAGGAAAATATGTTTGCTCCCACTGAACTTATGGTACACACAATCATCTACCACATTCACCTCAAATCCAAATGAGATGATTATTTGATGAAATTTATGGTACCATTGACGAGACGCTTGCTTTAACCCATAGATGGACTTCTTAAGTTTGCAAACCATACTCTTTGGATCTCCCGATACAAAGTATTCTGGTTGCACCATATAAATTGTTTCCTCAATGTCTCCATTGAGAAAAGCTGTCTTGACATCCATCTGATGGAGTTCCATATCAAAGTGTGCAACAAGTGCCATGATTGTCCTAAAAGAGTCTTTCGTTGAAACCGGAGAAAAAGTCTCTTTATAGTCAATTCCATATCTTTGAGTATAACCTTTAGCTACAAGACGTGCCTTATATCTTTCCACATTACCGTTTGAATCTCGTTTAGTTTTAAAAATCCATTTACAACCAATGGATTTCACACCTTCTGGTAATAGGACAAGTTCCCAAACATTATTGTCTTGCATTGATTTATACTCTTCATTCATTGCCTCAATCCATTTTTGAGAATTTGAATCTTGCATGGCCTGACGAAAGTTGATTGGATCATCCTCCGCTATGCCATCATTTTCCTCATGTTCTTGAAGAAGTACTATGTAATCATCTGAAATAGCACTCCTCCTTTCTCTAGTGGATCTACGTAAAAGCACTTGTTCTTCATGCATTGGTTCTTGAGGTTGTTGAGTTTGTTCTTCTGGGAGTTGACTGACAATGTCTTGTTGTTCTTGTATTGCATCTTGATCACTAACAGGAATAATATCCTGATCATTATCAGAAGCAATCATAGGAATATAAACCATTTCCTCTTGAAGAGTAGTAGGAATACATTCCTCCTCAAAGACAATGTCAGATACCTTATTCTTCCCCCCAAACTCAATATCCTCAAAAAACTTTGCAGTTCCCGTCTCAAAGATAGTCCGTGTTTTGGGATTATAAAACTTATAGCCCCTTGATCGCTCAGAATATCCAATAAAGTAGCTACTTACTGTTCTAGAGTCTAATTTCTTTTCATGTGGCATGTATGGTCTAGCCTCAGCTGGACATCCCCAAACATGAAAATGTTTTAAACTTGGCTTTCGCTTTGTCCAAAGCTCAAAAGGTGTTTTAGTAGCTGCTTTAGTGGGTACTCGATTTAGAATGTAAGCTGCTGTCTTTAATGCTTCTCCCCAGAGTGATGTTGGTAAAGGTGAATGGCTAACCATACTCCTTACCATATCCTTAAGAGTCCGATTTCGTCGTTCAGCTACACCATTCATGCTTGGCGAGCCTGGCATGGTGTACTGTGGGACGATTCCACACTCCTCTAGGTATTGAGCAAAAGGTCCTGGACGTTGTTCACCTGAACCGTCATATCTATCGTAGTATTCACCACCACGATCAGATCTGACTTTCTTAATTCTTTTGTCGAGTTGGTTTTCGACTTCAACCTTAAATGATTTGAAAACATCCAGTGTTTGAGCCTTTTCATGAATAAGAAATATGTATGCATATCTAGAATAATCATCAATGAATGATACAAAATATTGTTGACCATTCCAAAAAGGTGTTGGAAATGGTCCACAAACATCCGTATGTATCAATTCCAATACTTCCGTAGCTCGATATGCACCTTCTTTCTTTCTTTTGGTCTGTTTGCTCTTAATGCATTCAACACAAATGTTTAGGTCCGTAAAATCAATGGAATGTAAAATTCCATCTGATACAAGTCGTTCAACTCTATTTCTAGAGATGTGCCCTAAACGTTTATGCCATAATGCACCTGAGTTTTCAATATTAAATTTACGCTTGGTGCCACGTGATTCCACATTTAGGGTTTCAATATAAGAAGCATTTATATCAAGCATATAGAGATTGTTATAAATGATAAGTGAACCGGTTCCAACAATATTAGAATCAATAGATAAACTGAACTGATTGTTTCCAAACGAACAATGATAACCTAATTTGTCCAAATGAGAAACAGAAACCAAATTCCGTCTAAAAGACGGTACAACAAAAGTATCTATTAAGTCTAAATAATAACCAGTGCTTAACAACAATCTAAAATGCCCTATGGCTTCCACTGCGACCGACTTGCCATCACCCACATAGATGCATCTTTCAGCATCACTTGGCTTTCGGTAGCTCAGGCAACCCTGCATTGAAACACTGATGTTAGTAGTAGCACCGGAGTCTAACCACCAAGTGTTTCTAGGCACTGAAGCTAAATTTACTTCTGAACAAACCAAATTTAAAAATGTACCCTTTTTCACACGCCAGGCATGATACTTAGGACATTCCTTCTTGACATGATCAGGCTTGTTACAGAAGAAACAACCTTTCTTTTCATTGTCTTGCTTTTGTTTCTTCACATAAGGACCTGCCTCATTCTTTCTTTTCTTGCCCTTATCTTTAGGGGTGTTTGCTAAATAGGCACTTTCAACCTTGTTTTGCTTCAACCTCTCTTCCTCTTGAACACAATATGAAATGAGCTCGTTAAGAGTCCATTTCTTCTTTTGACAGTTATAATTGATTTGAAACTGACTGAACTGGATTGGAAGAGAAATAAGCACTAAATGCACAAGCATGTCATCCGACAATTCAAGTTTAAGTGCCTTCAACTTTGATGCAAGGTGGGAAAATTCCATGATATATTCCCGAATATTTCCCTTGCCTTGATACTTCATGGAAATCAAGCTTTTCAGAAGTGTGCTTGTTTCCGCCTTATCGCTTTTGGCAAAGCGCTTCTCAATCTCATCAAGATATTCCTTAGCGTTAGTGATACTATTAGACACCGCACCCCTAAAAGCCTCCGGTATGCCGCGCTTGATGATCATAAGACTCATGCGGTTAGAGCGTTCCCACTTCTCATATTTAGTTCTCTGTTCAGAAGAACTAGAATCCGTAGGAGTAGTAGGTTGCTCTGTCCTGAGCGCAAGATCTAGATCCATGCAGCCAAGAACAATAAGAAGTTCTCCTTCCAATCCTTAAAATTTATACCATTAAGGATTGGCACTGAATTTAAGTTGGCAGAAATAGTAGCAACACTTGCTGAAAAGAGAACACAAGAATAATAACATAAATAACATGCTCATTATGAATAAATTAAAATAAAATGGTAAAGCCCATCTAAAAGATACCTAGTGCAACAATAATATCAAGTCTTTGGACAGTAATATTATTTGCAAGTGGTACTCTTATTGTAATAATCAAACACTAACAATAATACATGACAAATAATAAACCTATCTTTGGATCGATTTATTAAATTCATGAAAAATAACAATTGTAACCTTATAATTGTTACGTGTTTATTATCACAAGTAAATGTATAATTTTGTTAAGTATAAATTTTCCTTTGGGCCGATTAATACTCACATAAATATATATACATTTACACCTTAATTAATATCTGAATAATATCTCAATATTTTAAATTAAATTAAATTCAAATAATAGAGGTCACTTTGGTGACATATAATTTAAATTTAACTTAATTTAAAATAATAGATATTAATGGACCCATATAATTCATTTAATATTTATATCCACATTATAAAATAAGTTAATTAAATTATTTTATCCAAATAATTAGTTAAATTATTTTATCTAAATAATTAAATTTAATGGATTATTATTGAAGGGGAATATATATATATATATATATATTATATATATATATATATATAATATATATATATATATATAACATTAAATTTAATGGATTAAATGTTTCCGTAACCTTGTCATGGACTGTTTTTATACAGTCCAAAAAAAATCATAACTTTAATAAACATGAATGTATATATTAAACCGTAACTTTAATATATACGACCATCTGCATGAATTAAAACCACAGTTGCATGAATGTATTTATTATATATATATATAATAAATGCCGTCCCCTCCTCCACCGAATTAAATTTCATGCGGCGATTATGGAGCAGTTCCCTCCTCTTGCATGCGGCATACAATTAAAGCAGTTACCTCCTCCACCGAAGTAATTGCATGCGGCATGCAATTAAAATTGCAAAACTGCTACCACCGCTTCGAATGACCGAAGCACTACCAATCAACGCCACATCGCCACTGTTCATCTTCTCCCAAAATCGACGAAGCGTTTTTTTTAATCCTCAATTGAGAGCACCCACACCGAAATCACGAAATCACGAACACGTTTCTTCTGAAACCGAAGCAACGTTTTGATCCAACTGTCTAGTAACTTCCAAGACGGACAGAAACTTTACGAAAGTTTCCGTCGCCGTCTGCTTTTCTTCCGGCCGAACCAGAAGGCCAATTGACAACAATGCATAAGGAATCAATAAATGTACATGAATTCCAACATCTGGAAAATTACTGGAGCTTTCGGTGACAATTTCGGCAGCGACTCGAATGTGACGTTTCGGAATCCATACCAATAATCTCAGCATAGTAACGATGAACGATCAAAAAATACAATAATAGTATGGATAATCGAAACAGAACAAAATTTATAATTATCTCTTAAGAATTGAAAATAGATTGCTCTGATACCAATTGTTGTAAATAAATCTTAAGACGGGAGATCTTCATGAACAATCTTAATCTCTATTCAACTCTTAAGAAATAATAAACACGATGATTAACCAAAGTTGCGGAAGCGTACCGGAATCCATCGTTTCAATCGATCCTCCGAGATGATCTTCAATCTGCAGATTTCCTTAGGTTTCCGAAGAGTTTTGTCGATGGGAAACAAAACAAAAGCATCGTCAGCAAACTGGGACCATATCCTCCTATTTATAGAATCCAAAGGTTGCCTTTTTCTAATTTGGCCCCTCAACAAATTAGAATTAGCACATGGTATCCACAATATTTTATTCATAGCAATTAAGCCCTTAAGTCAAATTACATAATTCTAAATTTAAGATCACAATAATATTGACTTATTTAATTGATGACCATACAACATTTATAATTACATTATGGCCCTAAAATTCTAACAGGATCAACTTGTTAGATTATTTGATAATAATATGTTGTGACTCATGTAACTTATAGAAATATTGACTTTAATATAAGAGGACCTACTGTGATCGTTATTTGGTCTAATGGTAATTGATTGGGAGGTCAATCGTAGGTTGCCACGTGATATAGGAGCTCACTATGTGGCATAAAGCCCCCGGAGCTATGGTGCAGCGGTAGGGCAACTAGTTGTTAACTTAGGCATCCGCGGTTCGATCCCCAGCTACGGCGCATTTTACATGAATTTTTCCTCCAAATGGGGCGCGAACTCTGAGACGCTGGGCTTTTAGACTGTCCACCGTGAGCGCTTCCCGATTTACCCTGATGACCGGTGAGAAACTTCCGTAGGGCCGGGCCGGTCACCCCAGGTTCAATTTGTCTGCTGCCTGGTTCATCATTTTTTTTTCACTATGTGGCATAAAAGTTTCCACAAGGACTCATCAACTCTCGGTCGAGAAGGGCCATCCTTGCTCAGTCGGGGCAAGCTTCCTTAGGGGGTACTTGGAGACATCATGTGATGACTATTCATTAAATAGAACATTTAATACGTTTAGGAGAGCCGACAACATATTAAATTACCAAAAGAGGAAACGATCGCATGCTTTAATAATTGGCTGTGATAGTACGTTATTGGCCGTTATGAGAACAATAATGTAACGGTTGCATTGAATATCATTATTATCAAAAGGAGATGAATAGTCACAGACACAGGATAAAAGGTAATCAAGGATGCTTAGGAAAGGGTCTGGATTCTCTAATCTCACACAATTTACTTCCTCCCTTTTTGATCAACTTCTAATTTGAGCGTCGGAGTGAGATCATCGGAGCTTCTTTCATCACCCTTCTAACGTTCTTTGGCTAATTTTCTTCTCAGGTGATCCTCCTCGCAGGAACACCCGTTGCATTACAGGGAGTCACCATCCTACATGTTAGCTTCCGGTGTAACGACCCTCACTTCTTAACTTTGACCTTATAGGACCGTCACATTAACTTTAATGTTGGGCCAGCCCAAATAAAAAACAAATTTAATTCTTACTGGCTCTGCCAAGATTTGACCCCTAAACCTTTTGATTGTAAGACCCATGCACTAAACATCAACCCTACAACTCTTACTCTTTTAAATTGGCACCAATCGACTGATGACCTTGTCAGTCGACTGGTGCAGTCGACTCAGTCTGAAAATCACTCGACCAATGTTTCTGTTCCCTCGATTTCTTGAGGGCAGTCGACTGATACCTGCATCAGTCGACTGATACCTCTGGAACTGCAGTTTCCAGATTTCAGAAACACTGATCAAATATACATATACACCCTATTTCGACTACACAATAAATAGAAGACTCATAAACACATAACCATCATAATTGGACTCAATCATACTCCATTTAACATGTGTTTCAAACTTAATATCTTCTTGCGGAATAGACATAACTAACATGACACATAAATCATGAACTCAAGAAAAACTCATAACATTCTATTGTTTAGAGCTTGGAACATTAACAAACTCATCCCGAAGGATATCATTCCACTATTCCGCCGTCACTGACACAACCATCCATCCTTTGGCCTTCTTGCTTTACATCCTTTCTTTACCTTTATCTGTAATAAAAGGATGCAAACTATAAGCAAATTGCTTAGTAAGTAGATACCTATCTCACAAAACATGCATTCGATATAAAACATGTTCATACTCACTTTAAAACATATGTAACTAAAAATTCTATTCTTTAACATGAAAAATGCTCATGAATACATTTGTAACAATTGCTTGCATTTGAAAACTTTGCTTGAACTGAAAATGCTTAACTTGCTTGAAATAAATATTTGCTATGGAAAACTTGAAACTTATACTCTTATACTTCATATATTTCAAAATAATAAACATCCTCTTTTGGGCCAGGCATAGTATCAATGCGCGCATCCCTAGTAGGTTTCGGGGTTGCTAGCCACCGAACCCTAATAGAGCGTCTACTAGCTTGCCTAGCTTTAAGGGTCTTGTGCTCGTGGGCCTTGTGTCTGGTACATGCCACTTAAAAGTAATATACTTAACTTGTGCTCATGCTTATACATAATATACTTAAACTTAGCACATATCTTGTACATAGAAAGTAGGATTCCCAAAACTTGCTTTTGGGACATCTTAAAGCCTAGGTCTTGTACTCATCAATGCACCTTGCGCGTCATAATCCCAAAACTTGCTTTTGGGCAAATCAAGACCTCGATTTTCACCCCGTACTTCCATCGAACACCTTGCGTGCCAAAATCCTAAAACTTGCTTTTGGGAAAATCAAGACCTTGGTCTTGTTTTACTAAGATCACATCATCCAAAGGCTTATAATTATGTTTAGAATCACACGAAAACTACTTTTATTGTAGGTGAGTGATCTACTTACATCCTTGTGCTTCTAAACTTACTACACGGCGTAGAATCTTCTTCTTTGCGCTATCTTCCAACCCTTGGCCGTAGGAGAGAACCCTAGTTTCCTCTTGGTAAGAAACCCTAACTCTCCTCTTTTGGTTTTCGCAGGGAAGAAGGAGGAGAAAACCCTTGGTTTTCTTTCCTTTCCATCCTTTATATATTAAGTGGAAGTTGAACCATCTCCTATCAAGGATGCTTACTATTACTTATCTAATATAAGTTCCTTATTCCAACAAAATGATTATTATCCCTAATGGAAACTTGAAATAAACCCGAACCATGGGTTGCGGGTTCGAGTCCTTCTTTATTTTGAAATTTTTTTTTGAAAAATTCAGGTGTTACATCCGGATCATTTTGGCGTTGTCTATGGGAACATATTCTAACCAGAAGCTGCTAACCCAATGGCGAGCTCCGACAACCCAGCGACTGTGGTTCTTACACGCGAGGAACTAGATCAACTTGTAGTATCAGCGGTATGAGGGGCACTGGAATAGTATCAAATTCAGCAAGCGACCTCTGCTTCGGTGGGAAGGCATTGAGCCTCGCCATCACCATCGAAGGCACGCCCGGAGGCAACCTAGGGACGTCAGCGAGATGTTGTGGACGCGTTACAAAAGGTGCGTTCATTAGCTTCGAGCACGCCTCCACCCGCCACTGGGAGGGCAGGGAGAACCCATGTTCAGGCTCTTCTTGACTATGAGTCGACTCCCTTTACTCGGGCGATTGTCGAAGACCCTATGCCTCGACATTTTCGACCTCCTTCAATTGGGGAGTATAACGACACCTCAGATCTCGAAGATCACTTATGCAAGTTCGAGAACGCTGCTTTACTGCACCAATACATGGATGGGGTCAAGTGTAGAATGTTCCTAAACACCCTCTCGAGAGCTGCACAACGTTGATTCAAAAGGCTCGTAATGCCTCTGTTAGCTCTTTTGGAGAGTTTCGAACAGTTTTTCTGCACCACTTTGCAAGTAATCGGCAGTACCACAAGACTACTCTCAACCTATTCGCTTTGAAGCAGAAGAACAAAGAGACATTAAAGGACTACATTCAACGCTTCAACTAGGTGGCCCAAGATGTGCCCACGACTACCTTTGAGATCCTGGTGAGTGCATTCACACAGGGTTTAGCAGAAAATGAGTTTTTTTGGTCGTTAGTGAAGAAGCCACCGATCAGCTTCGACGACTTGCTGGGTTAGTCGGTCATACACGTTAAAGTAGAGGAGGATCAATATGTCTGACGGAAAGAATCAGGAGACCCAGATGCATAACGTTGTCATACTTGAATGGAAAGCTCCTCCATCTCCCTCTCGGGCAAAAGATGGACAATCTAGTTGGGATCAACATTGGGATCGTCGAGGAGAGAAGGCGGTCCAAACCATCGAAATGGAGTCCCCTCTTGAGCTGGATGCGCCTAATGGCAAGAGGTACTGTTCATATCTTCATTCTTACACGCATTCCACGGAGGAATGTTATTCCCTCCATCGAGCTCAGAAGGATGGCGCTGGTAGTCCTCATAAAGCAAGATCCTCCCCGAAGGCTCGTAACCGTTCACCTGGGGCTAGTCGGTCAAAGGAAAGGGAGCATCGGCAAAGGACTCGCTCTCTCTCAAGGAGGAAATCACCTGAGCAGAGAGCATCTTCCCCTAGAAGGACACCATCGCCCACTTGGGATCCGACCAAGGGAAAAGCCCCCTCTCGGGGTATGCCAAGAGGAACTGTAGGTATAATTTCAGGGTGGCCAACTGACTGAGATTCTAACCAAGGTCGGAAGTCCCTTGTACGCCGTTTTAAGAACTACTTGATAGGAACTAATTGGGCATAGCACATTGGTCCAATCATCTCGTTTGGGCCAGAGGACTTGGAAGCAGTAGAAGCTCCACACGAAGACGCCCTAATAATCGAAGCTATGGTAGCCAACTATGTTGTTAAACGGGTCTTTATTGATACAGGTAGCTCCGTCAATATTATTTTCAAGGTTGGCCTAGACCAGATGCAGATCGAGGAGGATGAGCTCTAACCCATTGCGACCACATTGTTTGGCTTTATGGGGCACCGCGTACAGTCGCTGGGGAACATGTACCTCTCACTGTCGCTCAGAGATAAAACATTGGCAAGAACTAAAAAAACTTCGTTCCTCGTGATTGACTTGGCTTCTTCTTACAATGTGATCCTCGATCGGTCGACATTGTGTTTATTTCAAGCAGTGGTATCTGTCTACCATCAGATGATCAAGTTTCCCTTTAGGAGGCCAGGTCAAGGAAGTCCAACAATACTAACAAGCAGCTCGGAGGTGTTATGTCGACGAGATACAAACTGACACTTATAAGAGCGGGAAGGTGCAGGAATCACTCTAGATCGAGTTGACTGACCCCCGAAACTCTAAAGAGGCTAAATAAGAAAGGTAGGAGAAGCAGGAAGAGGTACAAATTCACCTGCACCAGATGGATGGAGTCACCAAGATCGCAACTGACTTGCCTACCGAGCAGACGAAGAAGCTAGTACATTGTATTGCCGACCATTATGATGTGTTTGCCTTCTCAACTGAGGAAATCAAGAGTGTGCCTCTAGCTCTGATGGCTCACCACTTGAATGCACTATCCGAGTTTCGCCCGGTCAAGCAAAAATGGAGACATTTTGCACTAGAGAAAAATCAGATTATTCAAGAAGAGATTGGTAAGTTGTTGCGGGTCGGGCACATAAGAGAGGTTCAATTCCTAACTTGGCTCACTAATGTAGTGTTGGTCCTAAGTGTTGGGGCAATCGATCCAAGTATGATCGGAAAGATCATGGTTGATCGGGAAGATCATGGTTTTGATGTATGTGTGTCAATATGTTAAGGTTAGGGTGTTATATTGTTTTAATATGTGTGAATGAGTCTTGCAGGACTTGGAGGGTGGAGGACACATCCGAGGGACGAGAGCCGAGGGAAGAAAACTCTAAGGGCAAGCCGGGAAGTGGACTTCAAAGGGCACACATTAAGGGTGGCATGGAGGTAAGCTGAGGGCTTGCGTGCGTATCCGAGGGATGATAGCCGGTGGAAGAAGACTTCAAGGGGCAAGCCAAGGGTGTATACTTGAAGGCACACGTGAAGGAGGTCGTCGGAGTGAAGAAGAGTACTTGTATAAGCTGGGCAGTCGACTGGGGGAAAATCAGTCGACTGCCAGTACTTCCCGAGACATCAGTCGACTGCCCCATGGGCAGTCGATTGGTAATCCCGAAAACTAGCCGTTGGGCTAGCTATTAAGGCGAGGCCAGTCAATTGCCCCAGGGGCAGTCAACTGGTATCGTGCTGGACAACCTTTGGAGTTCTCCTTTACCCTATTTAAAGGGGGACTTTTTGGCACGTGAAAGGTACGGTTCTTGAGGGTACTAGGGTGCTGTTTGTGCTAAAAGTCCTCAGCTCTTCCTCTCACTTTCAATTCCATCTTGTAAAGAGGAAGAGGACAACCTTATAAAGGTTTTCTCCATCTTGAAGGAGGCTTTTCATAGTGGAGGTGGTGTGCGCGTGTGAATCCTTGGATTAGTCACCTCTCTGAGGTGGATACCAAGTAAACGAAGGTGTTAGCATTGTTCTTATCATTTTCATTATTTTGCTTGTGTTTTGCTAACCATTCTGGTAGAGAAAATAGAAAATTGCTATTCACCCCCTCTAGCAAGCGCTACGATCTAACAAGTGGTAGCAGAGCCGATTCATTTCGGGAGAACTAACCGTCGACCGGAGCAATCAAAAAATGGCGTTTCAAGAGGGTTATAGCAGCGCAAGGCCACCGTTCTTCGACGGCAATGACTTCGCCTATTGGAAAGGTAGGATGGAATATTACCTCATGAATGACATCAAAAATTGATTGTGTGTTGTAGAAGGATTCGAAGTGCCAAGGAGCAAAGGAGGAGAGCCTCTTCCGATGAGAAATTGGTCAAAAGAAATCATGAGAAAGGCTCAAGCCAATGCAAAGGCCACCATGACGCTTCAATGCGGATTGTCAAAAGAGCAACTAAACAAGGTGGTGTTGGGACCGGGTGCATGTTGACAAGGATACGGGTTCGTAAAATTTTAAATTTTTACGTGCAGCGGAAGAATTAGCATAAAATAATTTCTCAAATTATTTTAACCACGTATCTAGCATGCAACCTTATGATGTGTGGACATGATCATAAATTAAAACTTTGCGAAAAAGTAAACTAATTTACTTTGTACCTCGCTTAACTCGAAGAAAGGGACGAGATCCAACCGTAGCGTCCCTTGGAAGCTAAGCCTCTATTCACGTCCACGCCGAGTTCTCTTCGGGATGACTTCGCAAAGCCATGAGTTTTGTGTCGACGAGAACTACTAGATTCTCCAAAGACACAACTAGAATATCAAGAGAGAAGAAAGGAAACTAACTACCAAGTAACGGAATCAAAATTCCGGGAAAGGAAGGAAGAGGAGTCGCGATCCACTTCTTCTTCTTCTTCGGCACGAACTTGGTGGAGGAAACTCACGGGCACCCTAGGTGCTTGCGCCGGCCCTAGGGGAGGAGAGAGAGCCGACCCTAGAGAGAGAAAGGGCGCCGGCCCTAGAGAGAGAGAGAGTTAGAGAGAGAGAGGGAGAGAGTTAATCTCTTGATCAATCTATTAAGGAAATCAAGCCTAGCCTTGGTTCCTTTATATAGTAGCCTCTCCCTTGCCAAGTCTCCCCTTTAACGGAATTTTTCATAAGAAATTTATCTTATAAATTTTCTTTATGAATTATTCCGTTTAAACCAAGTTTTATTATAGCTAATTGTATAATAAAACAAATACATCTCTCCTTTTATTATGGAATAAATTTTACAAGAAATTTATAAATTTTCTTATTATGGAAAAATCAATTCATAATTGATTTTATAAAATTAAAATAAACCATTCCATGGATCATTTTAATTTCCATAAAAAAGAATAAATTTCTATAAATTTCTTTATATAAATTTCTTTATACAAATTTATTTATCCATAATTTATAAAACAAATCGCGCTGATTCATTTTATTAATTAAACCAATTAAATTGGTTTCTCCCCAATGATGTGGCCGGCCAAACCAAAGGGGGTTGGCACCCTCTTTGGCCGGCCAAACTGAGCCGAACCGATCGTGAATTAAACTCATTTAATTCGCCCAATAAGCCTTCAAAAGACTTAGCCATTTTTAGCTTCCGTTGCACCTCTGATTAACTCAGATTCGACTTATTTCTCTTGATCGGAAAATCTAATTTTCAACTCGTTTTAAATCCCTCGGATTACTCGTAGTGCGTGTGACTAAATAGGCTTTCGATTTATGTTGGCCGTCTATAATCAACTAATTATAGAATGATCATGAGTGACACCTAGTAGTACATCATGACCCCCAATTAATCGAAAGATCAACGGTTGACCTCAGAAGTAATTCTGAAACCCTTCAGCAGCTCTAATGAATCGTGCCCCATTCCTTTCACCATCTTATACCCACTTGGTTCAGGACATGGTCTGTGTGTGTCAGTCCCCACTAGGCTGACTACGTCACACCTAGCCCAAGTAGTGTCTTTCTCGTCCTTTGGATTTCTAATTACTCTCATGTATTTAAGAGACTCATACTCTAAACATGACATGCTCTGGCCAGAGGGTTTGAGTAACAATCCGACGATAGGCCTGGGTATACATCTCCTCGCAAGGAGTGGTGAATCCTTTGTAGGCTGTTCAAACATCTTCGGGCACTTCGGCTTATACCCAATCATCCTGGGTCCACACCTCCTTGGAGATGCTTGCTTAAGATGTTAAAGTATAAGTCTCCATGACCAAGATGGCTTGAACACCGCAAGTCAAAGGAACATCGCACTTAAGCTGCAGTAAGAACTTCACTGACATATCTATATAGATTACCATATGAAGTTTTACAGCTAGTCACTCCAATGAACTAGTTCCCTTAACTAGCATCCATGTTTATCTCCGGACATCCCAATGTCACCAGCCAGTGAGAATCAGCTGATTAGAGAATAACCCATGCTAGTCTCAACAGAATTGATAGTGTCCGTTTTTATCAATTCATCGACTAGGGATATTTTCAATACTTCACAATTGCACATGTAGAGATAATCACTAGTTGTGATCTCATCACAAATTCTCTTATGCTGTGAATTATATTGCGGACATTCAGTAGATGAGTTTAAGATCCCAATCAAATACACAAACATGTATACTCAAATAGTGAATTTTCATTTATTAAAATAAATGTTTACAATCATAAGGCGATTGCCTTAGGACACTTCTCTCATATCACTAACAAACTCCCACTTGGCCTAATGTCAATCGCTACGGTATCCAATACCACAGGCTCTAACATGACCCTCAAACTTGCTCTGAGGCAAGGCCTTAGTTAAAGGATCCGCTAAATTCCTTTCAGTGGGAATTTTCTCAATTTGTATGTCATTCCTACTTATAATCTCTCTGATCAGATGATAGCGGCGAAGCACGTGTTTGGATCGCTGATGAGACCTTGGTTCCTTTGCTTGTGCAATAGCTCCATTGTTGTCGCAATAAACCGGTATTGCTTCATCAATGGTTGGAACCTCACCAAGTTTCGAGACAAACTTCTTGATCCAGACTGCTTCCGTGGTAGATTCCGCTACGATGTCTTGTTTGGAACTCTTCCAACTTATTGCGCCTCCATTCAAAGTAAATACATATCCAGACTGAGATTTGGAGTCATCCTTATCTGTCTGGAAACTGGCATCTGTATACCCACGTATTACCATATCTCCTTCTCCATATATTAGGAACACATCCTTAGTTCTTCTTAAGTACTTAAGGATTGTCTTTACAGCCACCCAATGATCCATTCCTGGATCAGACTGGTATCTGCTCGTGACGCTCAGAGCATATGATACATCGGGCCTAGTACATAACATAGCATACATGATAGATCCTATCGCGGATGCATAAGGAATCTTATTCATGCAAATCCTCTCGTCTTCTGTGCGGGGACACATAAACTTTGAAAGGTTGATCCCATGCCTGATGGGAAGGTAACCTTTCTTGGATTCCGACATGCTAAACCTTTTTAGCACTCGGTCTATATATGTAGACTGCGAAAGACCAAGCAACCGTTTTGATCTAACTCTATAGATTCTAATCCCAAGGATATAGGTTGCTTCTCCCAGGTCTTTCATGGAGAAAGTTTTGGACAACCAAATTTTAACTGTCTGTAAAACTGATATATCGTTTCCTATATGTCATCGACATATAATACTAGGAATACGACTGCACTCCCACTAACCTTCTTGTACACACAAGGTTCGTCAGGATTTTGTGAGAAATCAAACTCTTTGATTGTCTCATCAAAACGGATGTTCCAGCTCCTAGATGCTTGCTTCAGTCCATATATGGATCGTCGAAGCTTGCATACTTTGGTTTTATCAACCGATGTGAAACCTTCAGGTTGTATCATGTATACATCCTTAAGCAGGTTTCCATTAAGGAAAGCTGTTTTCACATCCATTTGCCATATCTCATAATCATAATGAGCTTCTATGGCTAGGAGCATCCGAATGGATTTAAGCATAGCTACTGGCGAATAGGTTTCATCATAATCAATTCCTTGTTTCTGACGATATCCTTTTGCCACTAATCTAGCCTTAAAGGTAACAACATTACCTTCTATGTCGGTTTTCTTCTTGAAAACCCACTTGCACCCTATGGGTTTAATCCCTTCAGGTGGGTTAACCAAGTCCCATACTTGATTTTCGTACATGGAATCCATTTCCGACTTCATGGCTTCAAGCCATTTGTCCCTCTCTGAACATTTCAGAACATCTTCATAACTGATAGGTTCGTCATCGCTTATGAGTAACTCGTCATTCGATTCGCTTATGAGAAATCTGTATCTCTCTGGAATATTACGTGTCCTATCAGATCTACGAAGAGGTGGTGTTGATTTCGAGATTCCAACACCGACGACGACCCTCTGCTCCGGAATTCGATCCACCTCGGGCGTCGGTAAAATTTTAATTTACAAAAGTGTTGTGATTTAAATTTCCAATTCTATATCTGTACTATCATCTTGTAAAAACTTTATCGAATAAAGAATTGCCCAAAGTAAACGGTTAAGGACATTGGGCCTTGGAGTAGGAGCCGACCGCGACTCCGAACCAAGTAAAATTGATTTGTGTTCATGTGTATTCTGTGATTTTCCGCTGCTCATTTACTCTACTACTCCGAAAAATTTTACAACGATATTCACCCCCCCTCTATCGTTTTCTTCGATCCAACAAGTGGTATCAGAGTGGGTGGCTCAAATTTGGTGCAACCACCAATTTGAGATTGTTTTTCAAATTTTACGAAATTATTTTTAATTTCTTTTTCGAATTTTTCTCATTAATCGAGGTTGGTGCAACACCACTCGATCGTTTTTATTTCGATTAATTTTTTTCCGCACTACTAATCCAAGACCAAGTCTTGGGACAAGATTTTTCTATTTTTCTTATTTTTTAGAAATTATTATGGCTATGCAAGTGGGATTCAGCACAGACAGACCACCGCTCTTCAGTGGAGAAGATTTCTCCTACTGGAAAAGTCGGATGGAAGTCCACCTGAAAACTCAGGTGGATATGTGGATAATAATCCAATCTGGCCTCGAAATCCCTAAGAACGTAGAAGGAGTGACACAACACTACTCCGAATGGGACGCCTTGCTGAAGAAAAAGATCGAGGCTGATGCAAAGGCAACTCAGACGTTGCAGTGTGGATTAACCAAGGAAGAACTGAACCGGGTGGGTCCTTTCAGCAGCGCCAAAGAACTTTGGAGCAAACTGATTGAGTTGCACGAAGGTACCTCCGACACCAGAATCAGCAAAAGGGATCTGTTGCTGAACAGACTCTACACAATAAAGATGAATGAGGGCGAATCAGCAGCACAGCTCCACGCCAGAATCCAGGAGCTGATGAACGACCTGCATACAATCGGTCACAAGGTAGAGAACCGTGCCTAATCAGGTATACCTTAAATGCTTTCCCAAGAAATACTCTGTGGGCATCTATGGTAGATGCTTACAAGGTTTCTAGGGATCTGTCAAAAATTAAATTAGATGAACTATTTTCGAAATTAGAATTACATGAACAGACTAACTGCACTTTGGCCGAGAAAGGTATTGCTTTTCTTGCAGGTAAACCCCAAGGAAAGGTAGCCAAGAAAAAGACTCAACCTGCACCCGAGTCTGACTCAGACTCAGACTCAGACTCAGAAGACAGTGAAGGGGATCGACCCAAGTTGGTGCAGCTAGCTCGGGACTACTACAAGGAGCTGAAGCATCAAACCAACACAAGGAAAGCAAGCCGACGAAAGGAAGATCCAGCTGAACCTTCAACTTCAAAGACCAAACCGAATGTTACTTGCTACGAATGTAACACGAAGGGACACTATAAATCGGAGTACCCCAATCTAAAGGAAGCCAAGAAGACTCGAAGGAAGAAGGCTCTTCAAGCCACGTGGGACGAATCTTCCTCCTCCGAAGAAGAAGAGGCCCCACAGTCAAATATTCTCGCCTTAACCGCTTCGGAAGACATCGACACCGGATCAGAATCGGAGCCAGACGACGGAAGGCTCACAATATCGGAGAACGACCAAATAACGGTAAGAGGTTATTCTGAAATTGAATTATCAAAATTAATAGCGTACTTATCTCGTAACTTGGCGAAAGCCAAAATCCGAGTCGAATCCCTCCGACAGGAAGTAAAACTCCTGATAGAGGAAGCTGACTCTAGATCCTTGACCGAGAAGGTTCAAGAAGGAACCTCTACTCAAGTTGAAAAGCTTGAGAAAGAGAACTCCTCCTTGAAAACTCAAGTCAAGGAGCTCAGAGTGGCTTTAGAACGATTCACTTCGGGTTCCAAGGGTCTTGACATGATTCTTGGAAAACAGAAGTCAATTCTTAATCGATCTGGGTTAGGGTATCGAACCAAGTTGAGACAACGGTCATATTATGCTGTATTGAACCAACCTAGAGCTAAAGTTCAAGCATGGGTCCCCAAACTTTGCTTGAACAACCAAGCTGGCCAAACCAGTATTGGATCCCCAAGGACAAGATTCACATCTTGCCTAATCATTATCGTGACTTTAGTCCAGGGGGAGCAAATTTAAAAATAATTTTTATAGTTAGATAAATTTTTTTCCTTAATTTTATTGCATGCTTGCTTGTTTATTTCTTTCTGCAAATTACTATGCTTAGACCTAGGACTGGTTAGATTAAGGACTGAAATGACTTAATTGAAATTTGAACAACATAGTATTGGTGGAGGTGAGATGATAGTATGTTAGGGAAGCCATTCTGGTGGAACTAGCCGAAGCTACCGATCCAAGACCCAAACTAGTTAGACCAAAATCTTTCAAGAATTAACTTAAAGATGAATTTTCAATAAAAGGCTTTGTCAAGGAAAGGGTTAATGATCCAATAAGGCTACGGCCAAAGAAGGCCCAGTGTCTCACCAAGACTTGGAAGCCAATTATTGAAAATCAAATTCACTTTACTATTGTCAGATTTGAATCTAACACAAATTTTAATTAATCTTAGATTCAACCACTTTTTAAAAATAAAATTAAAACTTAATTGTTTTTAAAATTAATTTAACCTTTCAAAATTTAATCATGCTTTTCAAATTAAAATCTTTATTTCTGTTAAAACCTGTCTCACAAAACCCATAAGGCTAATATGATTGATAACACTAGATTGGGTGAGACAGAATAGGTTGTGAAAATCAATTTAAGCTATCCTTAATTCTAATTGATCCAAATCAATAAATACTTTATGTGTAGGAACATAAAGATTTGGACTAATGGATGTTGGATAGCGGATGCTCCAGACACATGATTGGAGACAAATTGAAATTCACCAAACTCAAGTTCAAGAACCTAGGCTCAGTAGCATTTGGCAATAATGCTACACTCAAAGTCATTGGGTCAGGTAACATTGAACTCAAATCCGATTTTGTGATTAAAAAGGTACTGTTGGTTGACAAATTTAAATTTAATTTGCTTAGTATAAGTCAATTATGTGATACTAGCTATGTAGTTACCTTTACCAACTCTGACTGCCTAATTAGAAACCTTCAAGTCTCAGAAGTCATGCTTAAGGGCACTAGGAAAAATAATGTTTATACTATCAATTTACCCTTAATACCTAAATGCCTCTTAACTCATTTAGAAGAATCCAACCTCTGGCACAGGAGATTAGGTCACACTAACATTAGACTAATTTCAAAAATCACTCAACTTGGTCTAATTAAAGGAGTACCAAAAATTAAAAACTATGAAAACACAATATGTAATTCATGCAACTAAGGTAAACAAACCAAGTCTAATCACAAATCAATTCAATCAGACCTAACTCAAACCACACTTGAGCTCCTGCATCTTGACCTATTTGATTCACATGAAGCCAAGTCACTAAGCGGAAACCGGTACTGCTTAGTCATTATCGATGACTACTCTAGGTTTACTTGGGTTAGGTTCCTAAAAACTAAGGATGAAATCCTAAACCAGTTTATTGACTTATGTAAGATAATTGAAAATCAGAATGATACGAAAATCAAAAGACTTAGGAGTGATCACGGGGGAGAGTTTGAGAATCAAAGGTTTGACAAATTTTGTAGAATAAGCGGGTACATTCATGAATTTTCGTGTCCTAGAACCCCCCAACAAAATGGGATAGTAGAAAGGAAGAATAGAACCCTACAGGAAGCCGCTAGGACCATGCTCAATGAATTCAACATAGCTAACCAATTTTGGGCAGAAGCAATAAGTACGACTTGCTACATCCAAAATAGGGTCCTAATCAACAAAAGACATAATAAAACTCCCTATGAGCTATATTACCATAGACTGTCAAACTTACATTACCTAAGGGTCTTTGGATGCAAAGTACATATCCTAAACACCAAGGACTACCTAGGTAAATTTCAGTCTAAGTCAACTCCAGGAACATTCCTAGGATATTCAATAATAAGTAGGGCCTATAGGGTCTACAATAAACAAACTAATAAAATTGAAGAAACAACGAATTTAATCTTTGATGAGGAAACCAATCCAAAATCTGATAATCAAAACCTGAACCCATCAAATGTCAATCAAGAGGAAAACGAGCCACTTATTGAACCATCAGTTGAACCACTAGTTGAACCGCTAAATGAACTGACTCTCGAACTAACTACTGCATCAACTGAATCAATAATTGAACCAACCCAAATAATTGAATAAAACACTGAACCAAACTGTCCAGCCGGACCTAAGGCTGAACCAAGTTCTAGAAGAACCAAGAAACCCAGACTCAGTCACCCTACTGATCAAATTATGGGTGATCCAACCTTAGGAGTCAAAACTAGGTCGTCCTATAGAAATCTTAGTCAGATCACACTAATTTCAAAAATTGAACCTAAGACCATAGAGGAAGCCCTACCTGATCTTGATTGGATCATAGCTATGCAAAAGGAATTAGCCCAATTTGAGAGAAACCAAGTCTGGGAACTAGTACCTAAACCTGAGGGCAAGTCTATTATAGATACTAAGTGGGTATTTAGGAACAAACTAAATGACCAAGGGAAAATAGTCAGAAACAAAGCCCGCTTAGTAGCTAAAGGATTCAGTCAAGTCGAAGGGTTAGACTATGACAAAACCTATGCCCCAGTTGCCAGACTTGAGTCTATTAGAATGTTGTTAGCATTTGCAACCCATAGAGGATTCAAACTTTACCAAATGGACGTTAAGTCAGCCTTTCTAAATGGGTTCATCAAAGAAGAAGTCTATGTAGGACAACCCCCCGGCTTTGAGGACCTAGAAAAACCTGACTATGTTTTCAAACTTAATAAGGCACTTTATGGACTAAAACAAATACCTAGGGCATGGTATGAACGCTTATCAACTTACCTTATTTCTAAGGAATTTAACCAAGGACAAATTGACTCAACTCTATTTGTTAAAACCTTAAAAAAAGACATTTTCATTGCCCAAATCTATGTTGACGACATAATTTTCGGATCCACCAACTCAAACTTCTTAAAAGAATTTGTAAAAATAATGGAAAACGAATTCAAAATGAGCTTAGTTGGTGAGCTCAACTTCTTTTTAGGACTACAAATTAAGCAAACTAGGATGGAAATTATGTTCACCAATCCAAATATGCTAAGGAGCTAATAAAGAAATTTAAAATGGATACCTCCAAAAGCATAAGTACCCCTATGACCACAAATGTAAAAATTGATAGTAATCCTGAAGGTAAACCAGTAGACCTTAAGTTATATCGTAGTATGATTGGAAGTCTACTTTACCTTACAGCTAGCAGACCTGATATCCTATTCTCTGTAGGAATGTGTGCTAGATACCAACCTGTGCTAAGGAAACACACTTAACAACCCTAAAAAGAATACTTAGATACATTAAGGGCACCCTAAATGTAGGGATTTGGTATCCTAGGACCTCAACATTTGACTTGTCAGGATACTCTGATTCTGATTATGCTGGATGAAAACTAGATAGAAAGAGTACAAGTGGAAGCTGCCAACTTTTAGGAAATAGTCTAGTCAGTTGGTGCAGTAGAAAGCAACACTGCGTAGCTCTATCTACAACCGAAGCAGAATATGTTGCTTTAGGAGAGTGTATAGCACAACTCCTATGGATGATGCACACTCTTAAGGAATTCCAGCTTGATTACTCCCAAACCCAAGTCTACATTGATAACATAAGTTCAATCAATCTAACTAAGAACCAAATCCAACATTCCAGAACAAAACATATAGAGGTTAAACATCACTTCGTAAGGGATCATGTAGCCAGGGGTGAAATAGTCCTTAAGCATATAGACTCAAAGTCAAACTTAGCTGACATGTTCACCAAACCCTTATCTGAGTCTGAGTTTAGCTCACTAAGAAGGTAGTTAGGGTTATTCTCGGTAGAATAGGACTGCTCTACATGTTTTTTCAAAATTTTTTCTATTATTTAATATGTTTGAAAAATCATTTTTGTTTTGAAATTTAATATGTTTTCCCAACTTAGTTTTTTTTAAAAACTTATCCCCTTCAAAACTAGGGCCTTTTTTCGCAAATGGACTTAGCTTAGGCCATAACCCTAGAACTGCATGCACCTATAGATCTAGAAGCCAACATCTCACAAGCACCTTAAGGTACTTTTGATTGACAACCTAGACTGGGTTGAGATGCTTAGGTCTATGCCTTGATTCAAGATGCTTTAAGTCAGTGCATCTGCAGTAATTGGGGCAATAAATACCAATTGAACAGTAATCAGGTTAAGTGTCAAGCTTAGAAAATCTAACTTGATCAGATCACTTAACTTGACTAACCATAGCGAAAGCTACTATTTATAACAGTTAGTAAGTAGCTAACTGGGTTAGACAGGACCCGGAAAAGAAAAATTTAAATTGATTTGGTCCGGTTTATGCTTAGAATTGGTTCAATACAGAACATTACTTTCTTTACTCAATTTTTTTGCTATAATAGTTTTTTTTGATATATGGCAAAGGGGGAGAGATAGGAAAGGAGAGAAAAGAAGTTTTTCGTTGAATTTTATTTTTTTCAAAATTTTAATTCAAACACTTTTATCTCCTCTTTCAAAAAGTAAAGTAAAGTAAATACTTGTTTTCAAATCTGAAGCATCTTCAAAAACTCAAAATTTATTTTGAAAATTTTCTAAATGCTTAACTCAAAATTTATTTTGAAATTTTTTTTAAGTGCTTAACTCAAAATTTATTTTAAAAATTTTCTAAGTGCTTAACTCAAAATAATTTTAAAAATTTTCTAAGTGCTTAACTCAAAATTTAGTTTGAAAATTTTCTAAGTACTTAATTCAAAATTCTTTTTGAAAATTTTCTAAGTGCTTAACTCAAAATTTATTTTGAAAATTTTCTAAGTACTTAATTCAAAACTCTTTTTGAAAATTTTCTAAGTACTTAAACTTTAAAATTCTTTTGGAAAATTTTTTTCTTTAACTTGAAAATCTTGTTGACTAAGTGTTGTAAACCTGAAAAATCTTTTTACTTTTTGGATAAACAAGGACTTAGAAAAACCCCACGTATTTTTGAAAAACTCAGGGGGAGAATTTCTTCCAGGGGGAGGAAATTAAAAACCTTTTACATTACTTGTTTCTTTTAACTTAACTTTTTGAACCGTGTTGTCATAAATCAAGAAGGGGGAGATTGTTGGTGCAGGCAGCACCTAAGTCAAACCTGGGTTTTGATAATGGCAAAGGGTTCAGAAGTTAAGGTGTTATTGTGATCTAACATGTTTACTGAGTGTGCAAGAAAAGACCTAGGTACACTAGGTAAGAAGTCCTGGCAAAGGGCTGGGCAAAGAAGTCCTGGTCAAGGACTGGGCAAGAAGACCTGACCGGAAGTCGGGCAAAGAAGTCCTGGTCGAGGACTGGGCAAGAAGTCTTGGCAAGGGGCTGGGCACCGAAGACCTGACCGGAAGTTGGGCAAGAAGACCTGACCGGAAGTTGGGCACGAAGACCTGGTCAGGTGGATTGGGCAAAAGTCCAACCAGAGAGCTGGTTGGCAAAAGGTAAACTCTCCTGAGAGGTGTAGGTGAGGACGCGTTCCTCGTCGAGGGAACAGTAGGCGTCGGTTCAACCTAGGGTTCCATTTGGGAGACCCAAAGTCAGAACCAAGACAACTACGACTATAACTAATGGCTAACACATTTACTTGTTGTGTTTTGGTACTAATCTTAGTTGCAGGATCGAAGGACTGGTCTTCTGCAAGTGAGGTGCCTCACTGGGGCTAGGCGCCCGGATGGACTCGGGCACCCGTAAGGATACGGACGCCCCAGTGTGAAGGCAAAACACCAACCACAGCAGCGAAGCCTCTGGACCAAGGCAAATCAGGCGCCTGTGAGGTCACAGGCGCCCCCATCAGCTCAAGCGCCCAAGAGGAGATGGATAAGCGCTGACCGAGCCTGCGAATAAGGGTTAGCGCAGGGAAGGCCACGTGTTAGGCACCCCCATCGACTCAGGCGCCCGTATGGGTGCTATAAAAGAGGGTTCATCCCCAAGGATTCGATATCAATTGCTCTCAACTCTCTAGACACTTTCGCTCAAGTGCTACACCCCAGCAAAGTTCGATTTTGAGATTCCAGCGTCGACGACGACTCTCTGCTCCAGAATTCGATCCACCTCGAGCGTCGGTAAAATTTCAATTTATGAAAGTGTTGTGATTTAAATTTCCAATTCTATATCTGTACTATCATCTTGTAAAAACTTTATCGAATATAGAATTGCCCAAAGTAAACGGTCAAGGACCGTGGGCCTTGGAGTAGGAGCCGACCGTGACTCTGAACCAAGTAAAATCGATTTGTGTTCGCGTGTATTCTGTGATTTTCCACTGCGCATTTACTCTACTACTCCGAAAAATTTTACAACGATATTCACCCCCCTCTATCGTTTTCTTCGATCCAAAAAATTTACCCAAATGTACTTGTAAAAGTATTCCAAAGGGGCTAGGGATTGGTAGGCTACTCAAAAATTGGGTTATCAAACTAAACACAGACAGTTTCAGTCTTACCAATCGATTGGTGTTGGGAACCAATCGATTCCCTAATCGATCCGATCGATTACGGCTGCCCTTAATCGATCACCTGATCGATTGAGAGTTTCTGATTTCTGAAAATATATTCAGTCTGAATTTCAGAAACTCTTAAATAATTCTACAAAATTTAGAAAATTTTAAAATTTTGTGTAGACATTATTTAGGACATATACTATCAAGGAAAAATAATTTTATATGAAAATTCCTCCCTTTTTCAAAGATTGACACAAAAATGAAAACTATTGAAATATTTCAATGTTTCACTCTATTTTGTATCCAATTCATCAATGATGAGATCAATCAAAAGATAGTATTCACCAAGGTTTTCCAAGATAGTTTTGAAATAGGTTTCAAAAACAATTTCCAACCATGTTCCTTGGGCTAAATGCACATGACTTGTACATTAGCTTTCCCATTGATTGGAGTTCTTTATATTCATGTTTTGATGAACCTAAAACTCAATAACTTGAGTTTTGTTCATCATCCTAGCATCTCACTTGTTTATAAGGTGTCTCAAAAACACACACAAGTCAACTTATGGTCTTGGTGAGATATAGAAGTCATGTTCCCCCTATACTAAGGGTTCATGCATTTCTACCTAGGCATTATAAACTTTGATCATTCACCTAGAATGTCATTTAATGCCAATGTCCTTAATTTCAATAAGAATTAAGTTAATGCATGATAATGACTATGACATGCATCATATGAGGATCTTCAAAAGAAAATATTATATCTAGATGATGCATGTATGACATGACATATAATATTTTCATAATAAAATATGAATGATGTATCATGATGTCATGGCATGTGATAAGGCATACAAAACATGACATAGTAGCATAAAGGAAAATACCTAGATTTCCTATCTAAGTATTAATAACTCATCACTAAGCCATTGATAATCCTAATTTTGCCCCTAATTTCCAAGATAATGCCAAAACTCCCCAACTTGGTATTTCTTTGGATTCTAGCCTAGTTGTGCCAACTTTATTGAGTTCAATCTTTCAAAAATATAGTTTGACATAAATTTTACTCCACCTAGAGTAAACAAATGACTTCTTTATTTTCAAGGGTAGTAACTCCTTGAAAATGTCCCAAAATGTTAACTTCATCAAGGTTAAGTTAACTACCCTTCCAATTTGAGTTGACACTTCCTAGACCTATCTAGGGTGTGGCGAACACACTCTTAGGAACCCAAAACCTATTTGTGCTCCTTGGGTGTTCTAGGTATTCATTAGGGATAACCTCCCTTGATACCTTCCTAAAATCTATTTTAGACTTCTCTGAAGCCTTAGTCATGTTGGTCTTATCTTGGTTAACTCTAGGGATGACTTCCCTTGTGGCCTTAACTTGACCCCTAGACCTAGACTGAGTTCCATACCTATATGGAACTCTATGATAAGATGGACCATCATTCTTGGTTTTAGGTTTGTACCCCAAACCTTTCTTGTTCCTAGAGGGTCCTTGATTTCCTAAATCTAGGTTTTGAATTTTTGATCCCTTAAATAGATTTTCTATTTTCTTAAGGGATTTTTCCAATTTACCAAGTTTTGACCTCAAAACTTGATTTTCCATCATTACCTCATCAAGGCTTGGTTTTCTAATATTGCCTTGGTAATTTTTCTTTTTGGCCTTATTTTGGGTAGGTCTACCTTGAAAATTTCTAACTTGTTCCCTATCCTTAGATGTGGTGGTCATAGCATGGAAGGCTCTATAGTTTTCCTTAGATTTTTCATGTCTCCTATTTTCATGATAAATAGCATTAAAATGATAATGATTATTTCTAACATGCATATTATCATGATGAAAATAAGTACCATTACCTAATGGTACCTTAGTCTTGTTCTTGGAGGCTCTCCCTTGATTTGAGCTCCTAGTTTTTGTCTTGGTCGGATCCTTCCCCTTTGAACATTGATTTTGATAATGTCCCTTTTGTTTGCATGAGAAGCACACAATGTGCTTCTTATCCTTCTTTGCCACGGGGCCGACCTCCTTTGACTTCTCCTTGGTCTTGGGTGCCACTAGCACCTTCTTCTTGACCAATTTGTGACACTTACTCTTATAGTGTCCTCTTTCCCTACACTCAAAACAAATGATATGATTTTTATTTTTACCAATTGAAATTTCTATACCTTTGCTTGTAGGGGTGTCACATGACTCTTCACTCGATTCGGAGATAGAAACTTCTTCTTTTTCTGGAGAGAATGATCTTTGCTCCCCCTCAATCCTAGAGGTAGAGACTTCTTCTTTTTCCTCCTCGGCCAATGCTTCTTGAATTTCCTCCCCGGATGTTGAGCATCTCTCAACTTCTGAGTCATCTTCATTTGATGAATCTCCCTCTTCGGATTTGTCTTGATACGGTACAGTGGAGGGATCTTCATAAAGCTTTGCCACTTTGCTCCAAAGCTCCTTGGCATCTTTGAATTCTCCAATCTTCCAAGATGGTGCTTGGCAAAAGATTGACCAGTAACTTGGTCACTTTGTCGTTGGCCTCGCATATCTTGATTTGCTCCTCATTCCATTTGCTTTTCTTGAGGAGCATTCCTTTGGTGCTTGTTGGAGCTTCAAAACCTTCCATTAGAGCAAACCATTGCTCTATCTCCATCATGAAGAAATTTTCAATCTTTGACTTCCAAAGATCGAAATTTGCCTTGTTGAATGGTGGAGGTGCTCGGGTGTCGTAGCCAAACTCCATTTTTGAAGTTGAACCCTTTTGATGATGACTTCTTGAAATTAGGGTTTCTTCCCACTTCTTCTTCTTCCTCTAGCTCTTGCCCTCTTAGCGATGAGTCCAAAGCAGAGCAACCTAGCTCTGATACCACTTGTTGGGACCGGTAGGAGAGCTAGAGGGGGGGGGTGATTAGCTCCGATCTTTGCTCATTGTTGATTTGTTGCGGCGGAAGACTTGAGCAATGCTAACACCTCTATTTTACTTGGTATCCACCTCCTTGAGGTGACTAATCCAAGGGTCCACTCTCCTCACTCTCTCATACACTATGAAAGATCTCCTTCTTGAGGTGGAGAAACCTCTTACAAGCTTCCAAGAAGATACAACAAGAATACAAGCAAATACAAAATGAAATCTTACAAAATTTACAATGATATGCTCAAGCTTTGCTTTCCTTGTTATCTTCAAGCTTGAGATCGCCTCTAGAACTTTGGAAGTGCAGCAACACTAAGCCCCAAAGCTTCTCTTGAAATGGCGTGGAAGGAGGAGGAGAAGTACCGAAGAGCCCGTGAAGAGTTGAGCTTCAAACCTGCGTGAAAACCCTATATACCCGATGCCTAGGGTTTCTGAATTGGTTACTCAACGGATTACCACGTCAGACTTAGTCGTTCAATGGCTAGTTTTTGAACCGTAATCGATTTGCCAATCGATTACGAGCATCCTAAATCGATTGCTGAATCGATTCAGGATCCTTCTGTGCTCTCGCGCAAAACTTCAGTAATCGATCACCCGATCGATTAAAGGACCCCTTAATCGATTGACCAATCGATTAAGGGAAGGCTGAATCGATTGACCAATCGATTTAGCCACCTTCTGTTCTCGCAACTCATTTCTCCTAATCGATCAGCCAATCGACTCACACCTTCCTTAATCGATCACCCGATCGATCAAGGAAGCTTATGATTGCAAGAAACCAATCCCTAATCGATTACCCAATCAATTGAGTCCAACCTAACTTGTGTTCACAAGTCTAGGGTTCCCTACCAAGTGTCCGGTCAACCCCTTTGACTAACCTGGATTTCTTCTGCCTAGCTCCCAGCTAGGACTTAACTTGGTTCCCAACCATATTCGCCTAACCCTCGAGTTAGGTCTAGTCTCTCGGTAGACTTCCACCTTGCCAACGTGCGATCTCCCTGACCCACCTGGACTTCACCTAGTCCCACTAGGTGTGCCTAGTCCCCCTAGGTTTTTTCCAAGGCCAGCGTACGATCTCTCCGATCCACCTGGACTTCACCTAGTGTAACGCCCCAAAATTTCCATTTTTAGTTCTTAAAGTCCTTGGAATTATTTAGAAATGGTTTAGAAATATTCTAGATATTTTTAGGAATTTTTAGAGTATTTTTATGGAATTTTCCGAGTCCGTTTGGTATTTTTGGAAAAAGAAAAAGAAAAAGGAAAAAGCCAAAAAAAGGAAAAAACCAGTTTAGTGCAGCGGGTGGTTCGAACCCGCGACCACACCGAAACAGCACAAGCGCCCAACCGGCTGGGCTAGGGGTATCAAGCACAGAAACGGATGGAGAGAAGGGTATTTAAGCGATAGTTAGGTTGATCCGACCCTTAAGTATAAATAGCCAATTAAAGAGAGAAGTTTTATTTCTCTCCTCTCCAAACCCTCACGCCGACTCCCTCTTCTCTCTTGGGCGACGCCGACCAACATCAAGGCCAAGGAGGGCCGGCCGAGACCCTTCTCCAAGAGATAATCCTATATTCGGGGTCCCCGCGACGAGAGGAACGCGTAGGCGTAAAGAATTCTCCGAGATCTCAAGTTTTCTCGAGCTCTAGTCGTCAATCTTGGTTGTAAGTCCAAGATATCAAGGTAAGTACTGCTCACCTGCAGTAAGAGGCGGTTTTTCCGCGAGAATTTCCTTTAAAAGTTTTTAAAAAGAGCTATTTCCTTTTTGTTTAAGTTTTTGCATGCTATCTTAGTTCATTAATTGTTGTATGCTTATGTATAAGTTTATTCATGTACCCTATATGAGTTTAGGGTCTAAGAAAGCTATGAGAAAAGAAAAGAGAAGATAAAGATAAGAAAAGAAAAGGCCAAGGCCTTAAGAAATCCCCAAAAGTCAAGACTTAAGGATTTTAGCACGCAAGGTGCTCCAGAAAATGCCAAGGCATTTACAGATAAGAAAGAAAAGTAAGAAAAGCTATTTTATTTTATAAGGCCAGTACCCGGCGTCCAAGGGCGTCGTTAAAGAAATCCAGGTGTCCAATTCCAAGGTCTTGGCCCTGGTAGACCAAGGTCTGCTCTATTAGGATTGGTGGCTCGCTACCCCAACCTTTTAGGGAACGCGCATATCAGATGGTACTTACGTCTTCAGTGGATCCAAGTGATTATTATTTTCAAGTATATGCTTTAGCAAAGTTTTCTAAAGTTTAAGAAAGTTTTCAAAAGTTAAAGAATAGCTAAAGTTTCAAGTTGAGCCAAGAAAAGTAAATTGAGATTTATTATTGCTCGAGTATGCATGTTTTGAGCTATACATGTTCTTAGTTTTCTTTCAAGCATATTAGTATCTCATATGATGTTCAGTTTGATCTAGAAGCATGTTTGCACATTTCGAGTTTTTGTGAGCTAGATAGTACTTACTAAGCTTTTCGCTTATAGATGCATTTCCTCTTATTGCAGATAAAGGTAAAGGCAAGCAATTCTGAAGGAAGGCGACGAGGCGGTGCTGAGTAGAGTGTGTGTGGTGGCTGATTATGGAGAGATCCTTGGCGCAAGACAATTTAGTTATTAATTCATAATGTTATAGTTCATTTGAATTTTATGTTCTTGCTTTATGGAGTTTAGCGAATATTTAAGTTATGGATAGTTTTATATGCTCAATTCCTTAGAGTAAAGATTCCATGTCATTTCTTTTAGTCTATATATTTTTATGATTGCATTGGATGAGTAGAAATATGAGTAGATGGAAGTATTGATACTTTGTTGGAGAAATAGATGTTTGTGCCAAGATAGTACTAGTTCCTCTTTGAATCAAGTTTTTATTGCTTAAATATGTCTAGAAAAGTTGCATTCGTATTCCATAATGCTTTAGCAATGTTATAGAATCTTGCATGATGAGTTTAAATGGTTAGAAGCAAAGTTTGGTACAAACTCTAGACTAAAGTTTTTGATAGTTTTTCATAACTTGCTAAATCTCGTAAAAGTCTAAATTTTAAGTTTATGGATTCATTTTGATTGGCTAAACTGTTTAGAAAATTGGTATAGAGTATAGAAATGGTGTCATGATTCCATATGGCTCGAAATTATGGGTTTGATGGAGCTGTGAAGCAACTGCCGAAAGTTGAACTTTCAGCTCACAGGCGTACCAGTCGACTGCCACGTCACCAGTCGACTGGTACCCGACAGTTCAGTTGGGTGAGGCAGGCTTCAAAGTGTACCATTCGCGAGCTTTTGAGAAAGGAAGTGTGATATGTTATTATGCATGATTGCTTAAGATAGAATATAATTGTTAGATGAATTTAAAAGTTAAAAAAAAAAAGATTTCCGCATTTCTATTAGTCGTGCATTAGAGTAGAGAAGTAGAGAAAAGTAACGATCCGTCTAAAGACAGTAAGAAGGCGGGTCGCTACACCTAGTCCCACTAGGTATGCCTAGTCCCACTAGGTCTTTTCCTATGCTAGCGTGCAATCTCCCTGATCCACCTGGACTTCACCTAGTTCCACTAGGTGTGCCTAGTCCCACTAGGTCTTTTCCCATGCCAGCGTGTGATATCCCTGATCCACCTGAACTTCACCTAGTCCCACTAGGTCTTTTCAGTCAAGTCTCCAGTCAATCTGTAACGCCCGGTTTTTTTTTTCTTTTTTCATAAGCGGCGTTACGTTAACATGCTTAGGGCATGTAGACATCATAAGGCAGCGGAATAACTTTAACTTATACATGTCCTGTTACCATTCTTAACTTAATGACATATGAACCTTAGCATATTAACTTTGAACTTAAGCATCATATCATATCATGTCATACGTAACGTCATATCATAAGGTTCCATAGGTTATTATTCAGACATATAAGTAACCAAGGTGAAGTTCTAACATAAACAGTAAACATAGAGTTTCCTGGGCCAAGTCACTACTACACACATGCGTTCTTGCCCTCCTGCTGCTTCCATCATTGTCCCCTTGAATGATCTGCGGTATAAGGAAATAAGACTATAAGCACACAGGCTTAGTAAGACTCTTTCCTACTCACAAAACCATTCATCATTCATCATCTCATAATGAGCACATGAAAACATTAACATACTTGGTGCTCTACTTAGGACATAACATCTTAAATCACTTATCATATACATAGCATGGCATGAACATAAACATAGTAGCATTCTAAGCATGGCATAATACTTGGCATGAACATAAACATAGTAGCATTCTAAGCATGGCATAATACTTGGCATGAACATAAACATAGTAGCATTCTAAGCATGGCATAATACTTGGCATGAACATAAACATAGTAACATTCTAAGCATGGCATAATACTTGGCACGAACATAAACATAATGAACATTCTTCCTATCATAACATATGAGCATCTTCTTAACATTATCATGGCATAGATCATTTGTTCTCATGCATATTTCTTAACATGAAGCGTAAGCATAAAATCTTATCATCATAGCATAATGCATAACATGAATGGAGGCATGAGTGGAATGCATATACATATATGGATGCTTAGTTTAAAATCATACTTTTCATGAACATACTTTTCATAAACATACTTTTTCATAATGAATGCATGGGCAATGCATATATATCATAAGGATGCTTAATCTTTAAAAACATACTTTTCATTTCTTAAACATAATCATCATAACATCATTTGGGGTCCCCGGCTTGTACCACATACATATATCATAGCGCGCATCCCTAGCAAGTCCGAGGTCGCGAGCCCCAACCTACTAGGGTAAGGACAGCATAGTCGGTAGTCCCCGAACCGAGGCGTTCTTAAGGTGCCTATCCCTGTTGCACAGCTTCGGTAGTGCCAGAATCGTGGACAGCTTCGGTAGTCCAAAACCGGGGCGTTCTTAAGGTGCCCATCCCTTGGACCCATACTTCGGTCCGGTACAAGCCCATACATAAAGTAAAATACTTTTCATGCTTCATCATTCATAAAACATTCATGGCATCTTCATCATAGCATAACTTGTTACGGCCCGGCCCGTCTACCGGCCCATTTACCGGTCCTCACAACCGTCGTACCGTCGACCATCGACCGTGCCGTTTAGCATATTTATGCCTTAAAGACATAAGCATCATCTTTCATTCATCATACTTGTCATTCATCATTTTCATTCTTAGATATGGCATATGTACACATCATTCATAGAGCATGACATACATTCATATTATCCTAAAACATGGCATATCATTCATAAACATGGCTTATCATTCGTAAACATGGCATATCATTCATAAACATGACATATCATTCATAACATGGCATATCATTCATAAATATGGCATATCATGCATAAACATGGCATATCATTCATAAACATGACATATCCTTCATAAACATGACATATCATTCATAACATGGCATATCATTCATAAACATGGCATATCATTCATAAAACACAAATCACATCTTACCATAGGGCCATTGGGACCCTTACTTGAAATAAATCTTAACTTTTACCCTATTAACCCTTCTTGGCCGAAACTTGTGGAGTCCCAAGGCCATGTGAAAATTCACATAATCACCATCCATCATCCTTATATCATGGCAACACATAAACATATGCTTGAAGTTAAAGACTCAACCCTAACCCTTGGGTCCTTGGGGTTGGCCGAACCATATGGGGCCTCTAGGGTACTCCAAAAATTCCAAAAAATTATACTTAACCTCTACACATCATAAGGGAACATTAAATAATATTATCATGATTTTTAGCATAATTATAGACCTTTAAAACATGCTGGCCGAAACCCTTAAACTCAGGGTTCTTAGTTTTTGTTTCTTTCATGTTGGCCGAAACCCTAGGGTGTCCTAGGGTACTCCAAAAATTCCCAAAAATTATAATTAACTTCTAAAAATCATAAGGGAACATTAAATAACATTATCATGATTTTTACCATAATTATAGACCTTTAAAACATGGTGGCCGAAACCCTTAAACTCAGGGTTCTTTGTTTTTGTTTCTTTCATGTTGGCCGAAACCCTAGGGTGTCCTAGGGTACTACAAAAATTCACAAAAATTATAATTAACTTCTAAACATCATAAGGGAACATTAAATAATATTATCATGATTTTTAGCATAATTATAGACCTTTAAAACATGGTGGCTGAAACCCTTAAACTCAGGGTTCTTAGTTTTTGTTTCTTTCATGTTGGCCGAAACCCTAGGGTGTCCTAGGGTACTCAAAAAATTCCAAAAAATTATAATTAACTTCTAAAAATCATAAGGGAACATTAAATAACATTATCATGATTTTTAGAATAATTATAGACCTTTAAAACATGGTGGCCGAAACTCTTAAACTCAGGGTTCTTAGTTTTTGTTTCTTTCATGTTGGCCGAAACCCTAGGGTGTCCTAGGGCACTCCAAAAATTCCCAAAAATTATAATTAACTTCTAAACATCATAAGGTAACATTAAATAACATTATACAGATTTTTAGCATAATTTTAGATCTTAAAAACATGGTGGCCGAAACCCTTAAGCATGAGGGTCTTGGTTTTCTTTCCTTTCAACATCCAATTCGAAAACCAACCACTATATCATACTAAAAATCATAAAAATCATAGGGAACTATTATACCACAGGTGAGGGAGTCTTACCTTGGGGTTTCTAAATTTTTAGACCTTGGATGGAGAGAAGGAAGAAGACTTGATGTCTCTTGACCACACCTAGTCCTTGGATCCTTGTAAGAACTTTAGATCTTGGGAGATGGAGCCTTGGTGGAAACTTTTCCAAGGGGAACTCTTCCTTAGAATTTTGGCTAGAATGAGGAGGGAGGAGGGGAGCAAATGCACTTGATGGTGAAGAGAAGTAACCCCCCAAACCCCCTCTTTATAGCTCCTTTAAAGAGGCAAATGAAGAGTCTCTCCATGACCCTTCATCTCCTTCTACTTCTTAACCAACCTCCACTTCATTTACTCATAAGTATTCCTTGCTAGGTGAGTTGGTTAAAGCATTCATGGTTGTACAAGAGGTCCAAGGTTCAATCCTTGGTGCACCTTTATTTTTATTTTATTTTTCATTTTATTTAAACCTTTTCCTCTAATTTTCGAAAGTTCCCTTTTATTTCGAAAATTCTCCAAAAATCACCCATAATTATGCTAATATTCCTAAATAAAATTCTTTTATATTTATATTAATTTTACCTAATTAATCCCCATTTTTGGAGCCCATTTAAAGCTCATTAGTACCTAATTTCTCCATTAAAATAGAAAAATTAGGCTAAGACTTACCCATAATCATGCTAATATGCCTAATTAAATCCTATTTATATTTATACTAATTATTACCGAAATCCACCTATAATCATGGTACTAAAAAGCCCACATAAAGCCCATTAGTACTTAGTTTTCTCAATTTAAATGAGAAAATATGGATTTTCTAGGCCAAAGTTCTCCTTAATATTTCTAGGTCCCTTGGAAAATTATTTAAACATGCTTAATATTTTAAGAAAATATTAAGAGAATTTTCCGGGTCGTTACACAACCTTGACTCACTTGACATCATACGATATTCAAACATCATATGACATTCAAACATCATTATCAAACATCGAAACATCCAACCTTAAGGTTACCAAGCTTATCAAACATAAGCTCACCCGAGCCTAGTTATACTAGGTCAACCCTGACCTAACAAAGATTGCACTAACAATACATGGGTGTATTTCATGAAACATAAGAATGGCACTTTAGAAATATTTATAGGATTTATTAAACGGGTTGAAAATGAGAAACACCTCAAGATCAACCGAATTAGGAGTGACCATGGTGGGGAGTTTGAAAATTCAAACTTCTCATAATTTTATTTAGAAAATGGGTACAAACATGAATTTTCATGTCCAAGAACCCCTCAACAAAATGGTATGGTAGAAAGAAGAAATAGGGCATTACAAGAAGCCGCTAGGACTATGCTTAATATCTATTCTCTACCTAGCTACTTTTGGGCCGAAGTGGTAAATACCGCTTGTTACATTCAAAACCGGGTCTTAATTCATAGGTTTTTAGGAAAAACTCCATTTGAGTTGTGGAATGGGAGAATTCCACAAATTCACTATTTTAGAGTTTTTGGGTGTAAGGTCTACATTTTAAACACCAAGGATGATTTGAGAAAATTTGAATCCAAGACGGATGAGGGGATCTTGGTTGGATATTCATCCACTAGTAGGGGATATAGAGTGTATAACAAAAGGACTAAGGTAATTGATGAATCATCCAATGTGGATTTTCATGAGTCAACTAGCACTTACCCTAGGAAATCTTCTATTGATAAGGACATAGAAGAAAGTCAACCCCTTACCCAAGAAATTCAAGACTTACATTTGGGGGGCATTGATCAAGGGGGAGGGAGAAGTGCATTGGAGGATGATCATCATGTAATAAATGAGCCCATAACCTCTAGGACCTTAAGGTACCACCAAGATCACCCCATTGACCAAGTAGTTGGAGATGTTATCCAAGGGGTAAGGACTAGGTCTTCCTTTAGAGAACATAGTAGTCAAGTTGCCTTGATTTCCCAACTTGAACCAAAATCTATTGATGAGACATTAGGTGATGTAGATTCGGTCCTATCCATGCAAGAAGAGTTGAATCAATTTGAAAGGAGTGAAGTATGAGAGTTAGTTCCTAGACCCAATGATTGTACCATTGTCACCACAAGATGGCTCTTTAGGAACAAGTTAGATGATCAAGGAAAAATTACTAGAAACAAAGCTAGGTTAGTAGCAAGGGAGGTTTAATCAAGTTGAGGGTATTGACTATGATGAGACATATTCCCCCATGGCTAGATTAGAGTCTATTAGGATTTTATTAGCATATGCCGCTCACATGGGTTTCACACTTCACCAAATGGATGTGAAGTCGGCATTCCTTAATGGGGTCAATAAGGAAGAGGTATATGTAGAACAACCACCTGAATTTGAAAACCCAAACTACCCTAGTCATGTCTATAAACTAAAAAAAGCCTTGTATGGATTTAAACAAGCTCCCCGGGCTTGGTATAAAAGGCTTTAATCATTCTTAGTATCCAAGGGTTTTAGGAGAGGTACAATTGATCCAACATTATTCCTAAAATCTAAGGATAAGAATATCTTTGTGGCCTAAGTGTATGTTGATGATATTATTTTTGGGTCAACAAATAGTGAATTTTTTCATGAGTTTATTAAATGTATGGAAAATGAGTTTGAGATGAGTCTTGTGGGAGAATTGACTTTCTTTTTAGGGTTACAAGTCAAACAAACAAATGAAGGGACTCATGTGTATCAAACCAAATATGCTAGGGAAATCATGAAGAAATTTGGATTAGAAAATGCTAAGGTAGCATCTACCCCTATAGGAACAAATGTCAAAATGGATAGTGATCTTGAAGGAAAAGTAGTAGACCCAAAACAACATAGGAGCATGATTGGTAGCTTATTATACCTAACCGCTAGTAGACCGGATATATTATTTACGTTAGGTATGTGTGCAAGGTATCAATCATGTGCCAAAGAGTCTTACCTAGTGGTAGTAAAGAGGATCTTAAGGTTTATAAAGGGTACTCTTAATGTCGGGCTTTGGTATCCTAGAACTCCAAATATTGAACTTTTTGGATACACCGATTCGGATTATGCGGGTTGTAAACTAGATAGGAAAGTACTAGTGGAGAATGTCAATTTATTAGGTCATCTTGAGTTAGTTGGAGTAGTAGGAAGCAACCATGTGTTGCCTTATCAACAACGGAGGCCGAATATGTAGCAATGGGTGGTTGGGTGTCTCAACTACTTTGGATCATGCATACCTTAGAAGATTATGAACTATATTACTCCAAGGTCAAGGTTTTATGTGACAATGTAAGTACTATTAATTTGACTAAAAATCCGGTACATCATTCTAGGACAAAACACATTGAAGTGAAGCATCACTTCATTAGGGATCATGTGGCAAGGGGTGACATAGAATTACATTATGTTGAGTCAAAGTCAAACCTTGCCGACATATTTACCAAGCCTCTTCTAGAAGCGGAGTTCACATCTTTATGAAGGGGACTTGGTATGTGTTTTGTAGAATCTAGGAGTGGCCTTGGAGTAATATAATATGAAGGTGGTGTATGATTCATTAGGATGATATAAATGATTCACTTATGCTTATGACATATTGTTGGGTTATTAGATGTATCAAAATTATTAAAAATATACTAACTATGGGGAAAACAAATATTTAATTAATGGATATTTTACCCAAAGCTCATAGTTGGATATTTTAAACAATTTACAAACATTTCTGTGTTTATTTGAAATGCCATGAGTTTGGAAAATGTATGATTTCAAAACTAGGTTGGAACTTTGATACAAAGTTAGAGTTTTTCAAGAAATTTAAACTTTTGTCAAAAAGTCAAACATTTTTGGATTTTTCATGAAGTTATATATTTACTCTGATAGAGTATATCATATGAAACATGTTTGCAAATTTTCATAATTTTTGAAATTTTTTGGAATTTTTAGGGAGTTTCTAAAATTCGGCCAGAAAATTGAAATTGTAGACTGAAGAGTATCAGTCGACTGCCCCAGGGGTAGTCGACTGATACCTCTGATTTCATAAAACTGGAAATTTTCAGATATGATACATTCTCTCATTTGATGCCATTGGTTTATATTGTTGGATCGAAGAAAACGATAGAGGAGGGTGAATATCGTTAAAAACTTTTTCGGATTAGGAAAGAGCAAATATGCAGCGGAAAGAAATTAAGTGCACAAGAACACAAGTAGATTTTTTTACTTGGTTCGGAGTCGCGGTCGGCTCCTACTCCAAGGCCCACGGTCCTTGACTGTTTACTTTGGAAAATACTATAATCGCGCAAAAAGATTTACAAGTTAAGTACAAGAATATTTCAGTAAATTGAAATTGCTAGACTTTTCGTTACCGATGCCCGATGTGGATCAAATTTCGGAGCAGAAGGTCGTCGTCGGCGCTGGGATCTCGAAGTAGGAGTTTGCCGGGGCGTAGTACTTGAACGAAAAGCTTTGGAGCGTTGAGAAAAAGTGATGTTGAAGCCTTGGGGTCGAGCCCCTTTTATAGTGCTCATACGGGCGCCTAACACGTGCCCTTCAATCCGCAAATCCTTATCTGCGGGCTCGGTCAGCGCTTATCCTCCCCTACTTGGGTGCCTGAGCTGATGGGGGCGCCCATGACCTCACGGGTGCCTGATCCGGCTTAGTCAAGAGGTTTCGCAGCTATGTTTTGGGTTTTGCCGTCACTCTTCGGCGCCCGTATCCTAACGAGCGTCGGAGCCCATTCGGGCGCCTGTCTCCATTCCGGCGCCTAGGCCCAGTGAAGCACCTTCACTTGCAGATGACCAGTCCTTCGACCCTGCAACCAAGGTTAGTCCCAAAAACACATCAACTATTAATTACAGCCGTAGCTGTCTTGGTTCTGACTTCGGGTCTCCCAAATGGAACCCTAGGTCGAAACGACGCCTACTGTTCCCTCGACGGGGAATGCGTCCTCACCTACTCCTCTCAAGAGAGTTTACCTTTTGCCAACCGGCTCCTCCGGTTGGACTTTTGCCCAATCCATCTGACCAGGTCTTTGTGCCCAACTTCCGGTCAGGTCTTCTTGCCCAACTTCCGGTCAGGTCTTCGGTGCCCAGTCCCTTGCCAGGACTTCGTGCCCAGTTCTCGACCAGGACTTCTTTGCCCGACTTCCGGTCAGGTCTTCTTGCCCAGTCCTTGACCAGGACTTCTTTGCCCAGCCCTTTGTTAGGACTTCTTGCTTAGTGTACCTAGGACTTCTTCCTACACATTAAGTGAACAAGTTAGATCACAATAACATCTTAACTTCTGAACCCTTTGCCATTATCAAAATCCAGTTTTGACTTAGGTGCTGCCTTCACCAACAATCTCCCCCTTTTTGATTTATGGCAACCCGGTTCAAAAAGTTAAGTTAAAGACATTGGTAAAGTAACAGATTTAATTTTTTCCCCTGGAAGAAATCTCCCCCTATGTTTTTCAAAAAATGCGTAAGGTTTTTGAAAACATTTCTAAGTCTTTGTTTTATAGAATGAAAAGATTTTTCAGGTTTTCAATACTTAGAATATTTTCAAAAAGGGATTTTCAAGTTAGAAAAATTTTCCAAAATATTCTACTTAGAAAATATTTCAAAATATTTTTGCACTTAGAAGATTTTCAAAACATTTTTGCACTTAGAAAATTTTCAAGTTAATTTGAGGTTAACACTTAGAAAATTTTCAAGATAATTTTGAGGTTAACACTTAGAAAATTTCAAGACAATTTTGAGGTTAACACTTAGAAAATTTTTAGCAAGCATTTTGAAGTTAAGTACTTAGAAGATTTTAAAAAAGCATTTTGAATTAAGTACTTAGTGTTGGTGCAGAAAGCACCCAAGTCGAACCTGAATTTTGATAATGGCAACAGGGCTCAAAAGTTAAGTCTTACTTGTTATCTAATATGTTACTCTAGTGTGCAGGGTAAAAAGACCTAGCGAAGGACTGCTAGGCACTGGCGATGGAATGCCAGGGTAAAAAGCCCTAGCGAAGGACTGCTAGGCACTGGCGAAGGAATGCCAGGGTAAAAAGCCCTAGCGAAGGACTGCTAGGCACTGGCGAAGGAATGCCAGGCTACTAAAGCCCTAGAGAAGGACTGCTAGGCGCCAGGCGAAGGACAGCTTGTGACTGAAGCCCTAGCGAAGGAATGCTAGGCACCGGGCGAAGGACAGCTCGGTATCCAAGACCTGGCGAAGGACCGCTAGGCAAAAGTCCAACCAAAGGAGCGGTTGGCATCAGGTACATTCTCCCGAGAGGAGTAGGTGAGGACGCGTTCCCCGTCGAGGGAACAGTAGGCGTCGGTTCGACCTAGGGCTCCATTTTGGAAGCCCAAAGTCAGAACCAAGACAACTAAGGCTGTATAAAAATTAATATGTTACTGCTTTTTGGACTAACCCTGGATGCAGGACCGAAGGACTGAGTGTCTGCAGCTCAGAGAGCCTCAAAGGACTGAGGCAGAAGCTGAGCAGGGCACCTCAGATGTTCCGGGCGCCCCCAAGGTGAAGACCAACCAGCAGGAGCAAAAACTGCTTCGACAGTTGACTGTCGGGGCGCCCCGGATGCTCCGGGCGCCCCCATCGCGCGGGCGCCCCCAGGGCCAACTACTGAAGCAGCTCCCCTTGAAGCCAACAGATGAGAGCTTGACCCGGTTAATACGGGCGCCCCGAGCGTTCCGGGCGCCCCGGTCAAAGCTGATCCTGAATTTGAAGGGATCAGAAGCTGACCGAGCAAATGCCGGATCGACCGACATGTGGGGGGGGGGCGCCCCCGACGATCCGGGCGCCCCCAGGGCTATATAAAGGGCCCTCGACCCCAAGGCTCAGAACAACAATTCCTTCAACGCTTCCACGCTCTTCTGCTTTCGCGCCCTGCTCCGGAAATCTCCCGACTCGAGACTCAAGCGCCGATGACGTCCTGCTGCTCCGGAAAAAGACAACCTACATCGGACGTCGGTAAAAGAAGAGCTTTCGTTTTAAAAGTTTACTTTGCTATATTTGTAATTCAATACTGTAAACTGATTTGCGAACTTATAGAATTGCCCGTAGAAAACGGTCAACGACCGTGGGCCTTAGAGTAGGAGTCGACCTAGGCTCCGAACCAAGTAAAACTATCTGTGTCTGAGTTTGATTGCTTTATTCCGCTGCGCAATTTCTCTAATCCTAAAATCCGAACGCTTTCCGATATTCACCCCCCTCTATCGGTTCTCTCGATCGAACAAGTTGTATCAGTGCGGGGAAGTTCAAATTTGGTGCAACCACCAGTTTGAAAATTTTTTAGATTTTTTTAATTTTATTTCTTTCTCTCGTTCGAATTTCTTCTAATATATTTTTCGTTCGAATTTTTTTTCGTTAATCAAGGTTGGTGCAACACCCCTCGATATTTTATTTTCCTTATCCAACACTACTAATCCAAGACCATGTCTTGGGACAAAGTTCGTTTCTTAGTTTTTTCAGATAAAATCCCTAATGGCCATGCAAGAAGGATTCAGCACCGCCAGACCTCCACTTTTCAGTGGAGAAGACTTTTCCTACTGGAAAAGTCGAATGGAGGTCCACCTGAAAACTCAGGTGGACATGTGGATAATCATCCAGTCCGGACTGGAGATTCCGAAGAACGCTGAAGGAGTACCACAAACCTACTCAGAATGGGACAATGCTCTGAAGCGCAAAATTGAAGCCGATGCAAAGGCGACTCAAACCCTCCAATGCAGCTTAACAAAAGAGGAGCTGAACCGGGCAGACCCCTTCAACAGTGCCAAGGAGCTGTGGGTAAAATTGATCGAGCTGCACGAAGGAACATCAGACACTCGGATCAGCAAGAGAGATCTGCTCCTGAACAAATTGTATACCATCAAGATGGCCGACAACGAAACAGCAACCCAGCTTCACGCACGAATCCAAGAATTAATGAACGGTCTTCACACTATTGGTCACAAGGTAGAAAACCGTGACCTAATAAGGTATGCCTTAAACGCTTTCCCTAGAAACACCTTGTGGGCATCTATGGTAGATGCATACAAGGTCTTTGAAAAATAAAATTAGATGAATTGTTTTCCGAATTAGAACTGCATGAACAAACTAACTGCAATTTGGCCGAGAAAGGTATTGCCTTTGTTGCAGGAAAAACTGGAAGATCAACAAAGAAGAAGCCTCAACCTGAACCCGAGTCTAACTCAGACTCAGACTCAGAAGACGAAGAAGGAGATCGACCTAAGCTGGTCCGACTGGCCCGAAAGCTACTATAAAGAATTGAAGAACCAAACCAACAGAAGGAAGGCCAACCGAAGAAAGGACGAACCAGCTGAACCCACAAATGACAAAAACAAGCCCAACGTGACTTGCTACGAGTGCAAGAAGAAGGGCCACTACAAGACAGAGTGTCCAAACCTGAAGGAGACCAAGAAGACAAGAAGAAAGAAAGCACTCCAAGCAACCTGAGACGAATCCTCCTCCTCAGAAGAAGAAGAAGCACCCCAGTCAAACCTACTAGCCCTGACCGCCTCAGTAGAAGTCGGGACCGAGTCAGAATCAGAACAGGACGACGGCAGACTAACCTTTTCAGAAGACGACGAAATCAAGGTAAGTGGTTTCAATAGAAGTCAGTTAAATGAATTTATTTCGTATCTTTCTCGAGATTTGGCGAAAGCCAAACTCCGAGTCGAATCCCTCCGACAGGAAGTAAAACTCCTGAAAGAGGGAGCTGACTCTAAACCCTTAACCGAGAAAGTTCAAGAAGGAACTCCTACTCAAGTTGAAAAACTTGAGAAAGAGAACTCCTCCCTGAAAACTCAGGTTAAGGATCTTAGAGCTGCCTTAGAACGATTCACTTCTGGTTCCAAGGGTCTTGACATGATTCTTGGAAAATAGAAGTCCGTTCTAAATCGATCCGGACTTGGCTATAGAACCAAATCCCGACAAAGATCTTACTTTGCTGTACTGAATCAGTCCAGAAGTAAAGTTCAGGCATGGGTACCTAAACTGTACCTGAACAAACCAACTGGATCAAATCAGTATTGGATCCTCAAGGACAAGATTCACATCTTGCCTAATCATTACCGTGGCTTTAGTCCAGGGGGAGCCAAATTAAAAACTATATTTATTGTTAAATAGAATTTAATTCTTGCAACTTGCTTGATTGATTGTTTATTTTCTGCAATTTACCATGCTTAGACTTAGGAATGGTTAGTATAAGGACTGAACAAACTTAAATGAAACCTGACAACATAGTATTGGGTGGAGGTGAGATGATAGTACGTTAGGGAAACCAATTCTAATAAGGTCAAGTTTACTTGGTCCCTTTAGTCTGGTGAAACTAGCCGAAGCTACCGATCCAAAATCCAAACTAGTTAGACCAGAACTTTTCAAAGATTAATTTTGAAAATGAAATTTCATTAAACGGCTTTGTCAAGGAAAGGGTTGATGATCCAATAAGGCTATGACCAAAGAAGGCCTAGTGCCTCGCCAAGACATGTAAGCCAATTTTTGAATTTCAAATTCAAATTACTTTTTGTCAAATTCAAATCTAACACAAATTTTCAGTTAAGTATAGATTCAAACATTTCCTTTCAAAATAAATTTAACTGTTTTCAAAAATTAATTTAAGGTTTTTAAAATAAATAATAATTTTTCAAAACAATTTCACTTATCAAAACCTGTCTCACAAAACCTATAAGGCTAACGTGATTGAAAACCCTAGAGGGTGAGACAGTAGGATTAAGACTCAATTGTAAATTCTTTAATGCCTATATTATGAATCCTGTAGTTCAGATCATAGTCAAACCATAGTCAACATGGTCAAACCATGGTCAACATGGTCAAACCATGGTCAACTTTGTCAAACCACAGTCAAAGTAGTCAAATCAATTCAAACCATAGTCAAACCAATTAAACCATGGTCAAACGATGACTAGACATAAGATTTGTCTTCTCCTATATAGCTTTGGGCGCCCGTGACTCCTCGGGCGCCCCCCTGCCTTTTCCTTCCCTCGAGGCAAAAAGCTGCCTCTGACCATTGACCAGGGCGCCCGGAACCACGCGGGCGCCCCCATCACAGTCAATGCAGCAAAAGCTGCAAACACATCCTGACCGGGGCGCCCGGAACCATGCGGGCGCCCCCATCCAGCACCAGTCTCTGCCAAAGGCAGAGACCACTGACCCGGGCGCCCGGGAGCTCCCGGGCGCCCCCATTAAAATGCCTATATAAGGGCATCCGAATCTCCTCCTCTTCCCACACCAAAAACCAACTTCCTTCCTCACTTCCTTCCTTCCAAGAAGATCAAGTGACACTTGTGCTTCCCCAATCTCACCATGCCTCCCCGGTATGATTTATCTTATGCATTTAAAATTATTTTTAAATTCTTTAATGCATTTAGAATTATTCTTTTCTTATACCTCTTAACTTAGAAAACGCCGAGCAAACCAAGCGAACCCCGGTGCCGAACCGAGTCCCGACCCTAGGTTCTCTACTCTAGAACTATGTAATAAGTTTGCTCAAACCATTTACAAGCCTATTAAAACAAGCTATCTTAATAGACATTTCTTTACCCAATCATGCCCCTTAGCCATGAATATTATAAACTTCTATCAATTAGATAATCTAGTATTCTGCACTCATACCATTAATGAATCCTTATGTGCAGAATTCTACAATAACATAGTTCGACAAGACAATCTCATGTTTTACACTACTGTTCAAGGGATACCTCTGTCTATCACCCCTACTTTGCTGAACCGATTCCTTGGACTACGATCCTCCCAGTCCACATTTTGCTGCTATCCACCTAGGAATCCTCCATTTGATCCTCCCTACTCTCACATTACCTTAGACACCATCCACTCCTATTTCTATAGGGAAGCTAGACTCCCCGCAAATAGACGATTCTAAGCCGTTGACCTTCAGGCACAGGACTATGCCCTGTACAGAGTCCTGGTCCGCTGTATCTTACCACTCTCCACTAGAGATCTCGGGACCATGCGACCCTTTCATGCCTTCCTTCTGTATGCCCTGGTCCATCACCTTGACATTGACATAGGACTACACATGTTTCATACTATTCTGCATGCGTCCAGCGTTACGACCCAGGGACGAGTGCGCACTCCATTCTGCCACATCATCACCTCTCTCCTTCATCACCACGATCGTGACATTACCGTGGGTGAAATAACCGCTATGACCGACTTTGATGAAATAGGATTTAGGAACTTCTCGTTAGCGGGTCTAGAGGTATCGGCCACCGGGGTTCTGAGTTGGAGACGACAGCAGGCCGGGGCTCCGATCGACTCAGACGAGGAGGTAGACGTTGACGTTGGAGATATAGCGGCAGCAGCCCGAGCGCACATAGACGAGCCTGCTCCACCGACACTCTACGAGAGAGTGACACATTTGGAGACACAGGTCCAGAGTCTCCGAGAGGAAGTGGAGGCGAACCACGATGAAGGAATGGCAACAAATCTAGGCTACTACACCGATTACATGAGTGCCCTTAGAGCTGAGAGGGAGACCAGAGATGCACAGTATCACGAGATGATGACCCTATTTCGATCCTGGCAGCCAGGCTCCTCTGATCATCCCGGACCCTCGTCCTAGATTTCCTCAGCATTGTACTAGTAACTATTTGACTGCCCCTACTCAGTACGGTTGACTTATGCCTGTCTTGTATGACTGTGTTGTTCTATTTGACTAGCTGACTTATGGAAATGAGTACTTGTTCTGTCCTATTTGACTGCCCCTATGTAGGATTGTGCTCTGTAGAATAGATTAACTTTACTTTTGATTTTCTTACTGCTTTACTTGATTTAAAAATCAGTGTCTAAAAGAATTTTGAAAAACTATTGTTTTTTTTAAAATCAATTTTATTTTAAATTTTTTTTCTTAGTTTTATTTCAAAACTACCCCCTTTCAAAACTAGGGCTTTTTCGCAAATGGACTTAGCCTAGGCCCTAACCCTAGAACTGCATGCACTTATAGATTTAGAAGCCAGCATCTCACAAGCACCTTAGGGTACTTTTGATTGATAACCTAGAAAGGGTTGAGATGCTTAGGTCTTTGCCTTAATTCAAGATGCTTTAAGTCAGTGCATCTACAGTAATTGGGGCACTAAATACAACTTACACAACAATCAAGTTAAGTGTCAAGTTTAGAAAATCTAACTTGAACAAAACACTTAACTTAACTAACCCCAGCAAAAACTACTGTTTATAACAGTTAGTAAGTAGCTAATTGGGTTAGACAGGTCCCTACAAGAGAAAATTAACTGATTTGGTTTAAGTCTTATCATGAATTGGTTCAGTACAACAAAATCATGCAAATATTTTTTATGAAAATTATTTCCTTTATGCAATTTAATTTCTGCTATATTTATCTGTTTTTGATATATGGCAAAGGGGGAAGATAAGAAAGGAGAGAATTTAATTTTTTTAAAAATTTTTTTTTGTCTCTCAAAATTTCAAAATCTATCCTTATTCAAAAAGTACTTAACTAAGCTTTAAGTTTTTCAAAGTACTTAAGCTTTTCAAAATTTTCCTAGCACTTAAGCTTGTCAAAATTTTCTTACTTAAGCTTTTCAAAGCACTTAAGCTTTTCAAAACCTTACTAGTACTTAAGCTTGTCAAAATTTTCTTACATAAGCTTGTCAAAATTTTCTTACTTAAGCTTTTCAAAGTACTTAAGCTTTTCAAAACCTTACTAGTACTTAAGCTTGTCAAAATTTTCTTACTTAAGCTTGTCAAAACCTTTTTACTTTTCAAAACTTTTCAAAAGTACTTAAGTTTTTCAGAAATACTTAAGTTTTTCAGAAGTACTTAGGTTTGTTAACTTTACGAAGTACTTTAAAACTTGAAGTTTTCAAAACTTTTTGAAAGTACCATGAACTTAAAACTCTCAAATTGTTGGTACTCAAACTAAAGTTTTAAAATCCTTCTTAAACTTAAATTTTCAAATTTGTCTAAACAAACTTAAGCTTTCAAAATTTTCTAAGTATTTGAACTCAAAAATTCTCTACAAGTATCATTTTTTTAAGTAAAAATTCAAACTTTAAACTTGGAACTTAGTGTCGAAAATCCCACGAATTTTTGAAAAATCTAGGGGGAGATTCCTTCCTGGGGGAGGGAACAAAAGATAATTTTTGTATGCCTTGATTAAACTTAACTTTTTGAACCAGGGTTGCCATAAATCAAAAAGGGGGAGATTGTTAGTGCAGAAAGCACCCAAGTCGAACCTGAGTTTTGATAATGGCAACAGGCTCAAAAGTTAAGTCTTACTTGTTATCTAATATGTTACTCTAGTGTGCAGGGTAAAAAGACCTAGCGAAGGACTGCTAGGCACTGGCGAAGGAATGCCAGGGTAAAAAGCCCTAGCGAAGGACTGCTAGGCACTGGCGAAGGAATGCCAGGCTACTAAAGCCCTAGCGAAGGACTGCTAGGCGCCAGGCGAAGGACAGCTTGGGACTGAAGCCCTAGCGAAGGAATGCTAGGCACCGGGCGAAGGACAGCTCGGTATCCAAGACCTGGCGAAGGATCGCTAGGCAAAAGTCCAACCAAAGGAGCGGTTGGCATCAGGTACATTCTCCTGAGAGGAGTAGGTGAGGACACGTTCCCCGTCGAGGGAACAGTAGGCGTCGGTTCGACCTAGGGCTCCATTTTGGAAGCCCAAAGTCAGAACCAAGACAGCTAAGGCTGTATAAAAATTAATATGTTACTGTTTTTTGGACTAACCCTGGATGCAGGACCGAAGGACTGAGTGTCTGCAGCTCAGAGAGCCTCAAAGGTGTGAGGCAGAAGCTGAGCAGGGCACCCCGGATGTTCCGGGCGCCCCCAAGGTGAAGACCAACCAGCAGGAGCAAAAACCGCTTCGACAGTTGACTGTCGGGGCGCCCCAGATGCTCCGGGCGCCCCCATCGCGCGGGCGCCCCGCATGCTGCGGGCGCCCCCAGCACCAACTACCGAAGCAGCTCCCCTCGAAGCCAACAGATGAGAGCTTGACCCGGTCAATACGGGCTCCCCGGTCAAAGTTGATCCCGAATTTGAAGGGATCAGAAGCTGACCGAGCAAATGCCGGATCGACCGACACGTGGGGGGGGGCGCCCCCGACGATCCGGGCGCCCCCAGGGCTATATAAAGGGCCCTCGACCCCAAGGCTCAGAACAACAATTCCTTCAACGCTTCCACGCTCTTCTGCTTTCGCGCCCTGCTCCGGAAACCTCCCGACTCGAGACTCAAGCGCCGACGACGTCCTGCTGCTCCGGAAAAAGACAACCTACATTGGACGTCGGTAAAAGAAGAGCTTTTATTTTAAAAGTTTACTTTGCTATATTTGTAATTCAATACTGTAAACTGATTTGCGAACTTATAGAATTGCCCGTAGAAAACGGTCAACGACCGTGGGCCTTGGAGTAGGAGTCGACCTAGGCTCCGAACCAAGTAAAACTATCTGTGTTTGAGTTTGATTGCTTTATTCCGCTGCGCAATTTCTCTAATCCTAAAATCCGAACGCTTTCCGATATTCACCCCCCCTCTATCGGTTCTCTCGATCCAACACTTAGAAGATTTTCAAAAAGTATTTTGAATTAAGTACTTAGAAGATTTTCAAAATAATTTTGAAGTTAGAAAATTTTCCAAAATGATTTTGAATTACTTTACTTTTTGAAAAAGGAGATAAAAATTTTTAAAAAATTAACTCGTTAAAATTTAAATTTTAAAACCTTCTTTTCTCTCCTTTCCCAATCTCTCCCCCTTTACCATATATCAAAAAAAATATAGCAAAAATTGAGTAATTAAAGTATGGTGTTGTATTGAACCAATTCTAAGTATAAACTGGACCAAATCAATTTAGAGTTTCGCTTTCGGGTCCTATCTAACCTAATTTGTTACTTACTAACTGTTATAAACAGTAGCATTCGCTAGGGTTAGTCAAGTTAAGTGATATGATCAAGTTAGATTTTCTAAGCTTGACACTTAACCTAATTACTGTTTAATTGGTATTTATTGCCCCAATTACTGCAGATGCACTGACTTAAAGCATCTTGAATCAAGGCATAGACCTAAGAATCTCAACCCAGTCTAGGTTATCAATCAAAAGTGCCCTAAGATGCTTGTGAGATGCTAGCTGCTAGATCTATAGGTGCATACAGTTCTAGGGTTAGGGCCTAAGCTAAGTCCATTTGCGAAAAAGCCTTAGTTTTGAAGGGGGTAAGTTTTAAAAAAAAACTAAGTCAAAAATTATTTTAAATTTCAAAAAAAATGAAAATTTTTAAATATATTTAAATAACAAATAAAAATAAAACAGTTTTGAACAGGAAACATAAGTAGAGTAGCTCTATTCTACTAAGCATAACATCACAATTGACTTTGCATACTAATTGAAATGGCAAGTGATCAATGAGATAAATGCATAAGATTCATCTGGTCAATAGTAGGACCAGAAAAGTCAAACTAAAGTCAAGTGTAAGTCAAGTATGAGTCAAATACAAGTCAGCCCTACTCAGTAGGGATAGTCAAATAGTTCACAATGCACTAGAATAAGCTGAAAATGATCTAGAAAGAAGGGCCAGGATGGTCAGATGGGCCAGGCTGCCAAGATCGAAGCAGCGACATCATTTCATTGTATTGTGCGTCACTTGCCTCTCGATTGGCTTGGATGGCGTCCATGTGCTCGATGTGATAGGCCTCGACCTCCTCCTTGAAACTGTGAATCTCTGTCTGCAACTGGGTAATGCGCTGATCGGTGGTCGGTGGGGGAGGCTCCTGTAACTGCTCGTTGATCTCGGCTGCGAGATTAGCTACGTCTACCTCTATCTCCTCGTCGGAGTCGTCCTGCCGTCTGGCCCTCTCCCGTCTCCACACTAGGACCCCCGTGGTCGAAACATCTATCCCCGCTAAAGAAAAATTTCTAATCTCTATTTCATCGAACTCAGTCATCGAAATAATCTCTCCGGCAGTGATGTCATGACCATGGTGGTGAAGAAGGGCGGTGATGATGTGGTAGTAGGGCGTACGTACTCGATCGTGAGTAGATACGCTCGATGCGTAGATGATGGTATGGAATATGTGGAGACCTATGTCAATGCCAAGCTGATGAATCATGGCGTAGAGTAAAAAGGTGTGAAATGGTCGCATGGTCGCGATATCTCGAGTGGTAAGTGGGAGAACACAGTGAACTATCATTTGGTAAAGGGCATAGTCTTGGACTCGGAGGTCAACGGATTGAAATCGCCGAGCCAACGGATTTCGCACATCTCCAAAGAAATAAGAGTAAAGAGTATCTAGTGTGATGTGTGAATAGGGGGTGCGAAGGGCGGGTCAACCGGAGGATAACAAGAAAAGGTAGACTGCGAAGGTCGTAGTCTGAGAAACCGATTCAACAGGGTCGGAGAAATAGTTAGGGGAGTTCCTTGTACTGTGGTAGAGTAGAGTAGGTCATCAAGCTTGACTAGATTATTGTAGAATTCTGCACACAGAGTCGAGTTCACAGGATGTGTGCAGAAGACTAGCTGATCTAGTTGATAAAAGTTGATTGCGTCCATTGCTAAGGGGCATGATTGAGTGAAGAATTGCCTATTTAGAAAACTGGTCTTTATAGGCTTATAAGTTGTTTGGGCAAACTTGTTGAACAATTCTAGGTTGGGAAATCTCAGGTCGGGGCTAGGTTTGGCCACGGGGTTGGGTTGAGAGACACGACGTTTTCTAGATATTTAAAGAGAAATGATGTGTTTAATAAGCAAAGTAAGGAAAAAGGAAATTGCTTGAAAAATGCAAAATAAATTTGATACTGGGGCTGCATTCTTGAAGTAGAGTGTTTAAAGACTAGCAAAGAGGTCCGGGCGCCTTGGGAAGAAGAGAGGTGAAGGAAGGTTTTGATTTTGGTGTGGGGGAAGAGGAAGGAGCCATGCTCCTTATATACTATCATACGGGCGCCCGAGTTCATACGGGAAGAGGAAGGAGCATTTGACTGTTTGACTTGGTTTAACTTCTAATGATTAAATCAATCAAGCTCTAAATTGCATGATTCACATATCATGTTTTCATAGTTCTTAATTTTTGGTAATCCTTTAATTAAACCAAGTTGGGTGATTTTTGAAATTAATCTTAGATTAGTGTGACCTAATCTCCTATGCCAGAGATTTGATTCTTCTAACTAAGTTAAGAGGCATATAGGTACTAAGGGTAGGTTTATAGTGTAAACGTTATTTTTCTAGTGCCCTTAAGCATAACTTCTGAGTCTTGCAAATTTCTAATCAGGCAGTCAGAGTTGGTAAAGGTAACTACATAGCCAGTATCACATAATTGACTTATACTAAGCAAATTAAATTTAAAGTTCTCAACCAAGAGTACCTTTTTAATTACAAAATCAGATTTGAGTTCAATATTACCTGACCCAATGACTTTGAGTGTAGCATTGTTGCCAAATGCTACTGAGCCTAGGTTCTTGAACTTAAGTTTGGTGAATTTCAATTTGTCTCCAGTCATGTGTCTGGAGCATCCGCTATCCAACATCCATTGGTCCAAATCTTTATGTTCCTACACATAAAGAATTTGTTGATTTGGATCCAATTAGAATTAAGGACAGCTTAAATTGATTTTCACAACCTAGTCTGTCTCACCCAATCTAGAGTTATCAATCATGTTAGCCTTATGGGTTTTGTAAGACAGGTTTTAATAGAAGTAAAGATTTTATTTTGAAAAATATGATTAATTTTGAAAAGTTAAATTAATTTTAAAAACAGTTTAATTGAATTTTAATTTTGTTTTAAAAAGTGGTTGAATCTAAGATTAATTGAAATTTGTGTTAGATTCAAATCTGACAATAGTAAAGTGAATTTGGTTTTCAATAATCGGCTTCCAGGTCTTGGCGAGGCACTACGCCTTCTTTGGTCGTTGCCTTATTGGATCATCAACTCTTTCCTTGACAAAGCCTTTTATAGAAAATCCATCTTCAAGTTACTCATTGAAATATTTTGGTCTAACTAGTTTGGGTCCTGGATAGGTAGCTTCGGCTAGTTCCGCCAAAATGGCTTCCCTAACGTACTATCATCTCACCTCCACCCAATACTATGTTGTTCAAATTTCAGTTAAATTGTTTTAGTCCTTATTCTAACCAGTCCTAGGTCTAAGCATGGTAATTTGCAGAAAATAAATAAACAATCAAGCATGCAATTCTAACTAAGAAAAGAATTTATCTAATTATAAAAATTGTTTTTATATTTGCTCCCCCGGACTAAACCCACGGTAATGATTAGGCAAGATGTGAATCTTGTCCTTGGGGATCCAATACTGGTTTGGTCCAGCTTGGTTGTTCAAGCAAAGTTTGGGTACCCATGCCTGAACTTTGAGTCTAGATTGGTTCAATACAGCATAGTATGACCTTTGTCTCGACTTGGTTCGATACCCTAACCCAGATCGATTTAGAACAGACTTCTGTTTTCCAAGGATCATGTCAAGACCCTTGGAACCCAAAGTGAATCATTCTAAAGTCGCTCTAAGGTCCTTGACTTGAGTTTTTAAGGAAGAGTTCTCTTTCTCAAGCTTTTCAACTTGAGTAGAAGTTCCTTCTTGAACCTTCTCGGTCAAAGATCTAGAGTTAGCTTCCTCTTTCAGAAGTTTTACTTCCTGTCAGAGGGACTCGACTCGGATTTTGGCTTTCGCCAAGTTACAAGATAGGTAAGCAATTAACTTTGATAATTCAACTTCAGAGTAACTACTTACAGTTATTTTTCCATTCTCTAAAATTGTGAGCCTTCCGTCGTCTGGCTTCGATTCTGATCCGGTGTCGATATCTTCCGAAGCGGTCAAGGCGAGAAGGTTCGTTTGTGGAGTCTCTTCTTCTTCAGAAGAAGAAGATTCGTCCCACGTGGCTTGAAGAGCCTTCTGCCTTCGAGTCTTCTTGGCTTCTTTTAGATTAGGGCACTCTAATTTGTAGTGTCCCTTCTTGTTGCATTCGTAGCAGGTCACATTTTATTTGGTTTTAGATTTGAGGGTTCAGCTGGATCTTCCTTCTTTCGGCTGGCTTTTCTTCTGTTGGTCTGATGCTTCAGCTCCTTGTAGTAGTCCCAGGCTAGTCGAACCAACTTGGGTCGATCCCCTTCACTGTCTTCTGAGTCTGAGTCTGAGTCTGAGTCAGAGTCAGACTCGGGTGTAGGTTGAGGCTTTTTCTTGGCCACCTTTCCTTGGGGTTTTCCTGCAAGAAAAGGAATACCTTTCTCGGCCAAAGTGTAGTTAGTATGCTCGTGTAATTCCAATTCTGAAAATAATTCGTCTAATTTAATTTTAGAAAGATCCCTAGAAACTTTGTAAGCATCTACCATAGATGCCCACAGAGTATTTCTTGGTAAAGCGTTTAGGGTATACCTGATAAGGTCACGATTTTCTACCTTAGGGTCGTTCATCAGCTCCTAGATTCTGGCGTGGAGCTGGGCTGTTGACTCGCCTTCGTTCATTTTGATTGTGTACAATTTGTTCAGCAGTAGGTCCCTTTTGCTGATTCTGGTGTCGGAGGTACCTTCGTGCAATTGAATCAGCTTACTCCAGAGTTCTTTCGCACTGTTGAAGGGACTCACCCGGTTCAGTTCTTCTTTGGTTAATCCGCATTGCAGTGTTTGGGTTGCCTTTGCATCAGCCTCAATCTTTTTCGTCGGCGAGGCGTCCCATTCTGAGTAATGTTGTGCCACTCCTTCAACATTCTTGGGGATTTCCAGGCCAAATTGAATAATAATCCACATATCCAACTGAGTTTTCAGGTGGACTTCCATCCGACTCTTTCAGTAGGAGAAGTCTTCTCCACTGAAGAGTGGTGGTCTAGCTGTGCTGAAACTCTCTTGCATGGTCATGAAAATTTCTGAAATAACAAAAACAAAGAAATTCTGTCCCAAGACTTGGTCTTGGATTAGTAGTGCGGGAAAAAAAATTAATTGAAAAAAAATGATCGATTGGTGTTGCACCAACCTCGATTAACAAGAAAAATTCGAAAAAGAAAAAAAAGAATAAAATTTTCATAAGATTCGAAAAACTCTCAAATTTGTGGTTGCACCAAATTTGAGCCACCCGCTCTGATACCACTTGTTGGATCGAAGAAAACGATAGAGGGGGGGTGAATATCGTTAAAAACTTTTTCGGATTCGGAAAGAGCAAATGCGCAGCAGAAAGAAATTAAGTGCACAAGAACACAAGTAGATTTTTTACTTGGTTCAGAGTCGCGGTCGGCTCCTACTCCAAGGCCCACGATCCTTGACCGTTTACTTTGGGCAATACTATAATCGCGCAAAAAGATTTACAAGTTAAGTACAAGAATATTTCAGGAAATTGAAATTGCTACACATTTCGTTACCGACGCCCGATGTGGATCGAATTTCGGAGCAAAGGGTCGTCGTCAGCGCTGGGATCTCGAAGTCGGAGTTTGCCGGGGCGTAGCGCTGGAATGAAAAGCTTTGGAGCGTTGAGAAAAAGTGATGTTGAAGCCTTGGGATCGAGCCCCTTTTATAGTGCTCATACGGGCGCTTGACAAGTTGGGGGCGTCTAACACGTGCCCTTCGATCCGCGAATCCTTATCCGCAGGCTCGGTCAGCGCTTATCCTCCCCTACTTGGGTGCCTGAGCTGATGGGGGCGCCCGTGACCTCACGGGCGCCTAATCCGGCTTGGTCTAGAGGCTTCGCAGCTATGTTTTGGGTTTTACCTTCACTCTTGGGTGCCTGCATCCTTACGAGCGCCTGTCTCCATTCAGGAGCCTAGGCCCAGTGAAGCACCTTCACTTGTAGACGACCAGTCCTTCGACCCTGCAACCAAGGTTAGTCCCAAAAACACATCAAGTATTAATTATAGCCGTAGCTGTCTTGGTTCTGACTTCGGGTCTCCCAAATGGAACCCTAGGTCGAACCGACGCCTACTGTTCCCTCAACGGGGAACGCGTCCTCACCTACTCCTCTCAGGAGAGTTTACCTTTTGCCAACTGACTCCTCCGGTTGGACTTTTTCCCAATCCATCTGACCCGGTCTTCGTGCCCAACTTCCAGTCAGATCTTCTTGCCCAACTTCCGGTCAGGTCTTCGGTGCCCAGCCCCTTGCCAGGACTTCATGCCCAGTCCTCGACCAGGACTTCTTTGCCCGACTTCCGGTCAGGTCTTCTTGCCCAGTCCTTGACCAGGACTTCTTTGCCCAACCCTTTGCCAGGACTTCTTGCCTAGTGTACCTAGGACTTCTTCCTGCACACTCAGTGAACAAGTTAGATCACAATAATATCTTAACTTCTGAACCCTTTGCCATTATCAAAACCCAGGTTTGACTTAGGTGCTGCCTGCACCAACACATATTGTTTCAGGCAATCCTTTTGATGGTGTCAAAGGGGGAGAATTGAGAGGTTAAGTTAGGTTAAGCTAGGCTTGTAACCTAACTTTTGGTTTAACTTTGATTTATGAAGAAAATTGAAAATGGAGAGGGCATAGGTTAAGGGGGAAGTTACCTCTTGGTTTTTACTATGTGTTGTATTTTCAATTGCTGTTGTTTTTCCCTAACTTGAACATATTGTCACACATCAAAAAGGGGAAGATTGTTGGGACAATCGACCCAAGTATGATCGGGAAGATCATGGTTTTGATGTGTGTGAGTCAATATGTTAAGGTTAGGGTGTTATATTGTTTTAATATGTGTGAATGAGTCTTGCAGGACTTGGTGGGTTACACATGGAGGACACATCCGAGGGACGAGAGCCGAAGGAAGAAAACTCTAAAGGCAAGCTGGGAAGTGGGCTTCAAAAGACACACGTGAAGGGTGGCATGGAGGCAAGCCGAGGGCTTACGTGCGCATCCGGGGAAAGATAGCCAGTGGAAGAAGACTTCAAGGGGCAAGCCAAGATAGTATACTTGAAGGCACACGTGAAGGAGGGTCGTCGGAGTGAGGAAGAGTGCTTGTATAAGCTGGACAGTCGACGGGGGGAAAATCAGTTGACTGCCAGTACTTCCCGAGACATCAGTCGACCGCCCATGGTAACCCCGAAAACTAGCCATTGGGCTAGCTATTAAGGCGAGATCAGTCGACTGCCCCAAGGGCAGTCGACTGGTATCGGGCTGGACAACTTTTGGAGTTGTCCTTTACCCTATTTAAAGGGGGACTTTTTGGCACGTGAAAGGTACGGTTCTTGAGGGTACCAGGGTGCTGTTTGTGCTAAAAGTCCTCAGCTCTTTCTCTCACTTTCAATTCTATCTTGTAAAGAGGAAGAGGACAACCTTGTAAAGGTTTTCTCCACCTTAAAGGAGACTTTTCATAGTGGAGGTAGTGTGCGCGTATGGATCCTTAGATTAGTCACCTATTGTAACGACCCGGAAAATTTTCTTAATATTTCTTTAAAATATTGGGCATGATTAGATAATTTTCCGAGGGACCTAGAAATATTAATACTAATTTTAACCTAGAAATCCATGCTTTTTCCATTTAAATTGGGGAAATAGGCACTAATGAGCCTTATATAGGCTTTCTAGTACCATGATTATTGGTGAATTTTAGGTAAAAATTTATAGAAATATAAAGGGATTTTGATGAGAAATATTAACATAATTATGAGGGGATTTTTTAGGGGATTTTCGAAATATTAGAATAAAATAAAATAAAAATAAAATGGAAAATTAGTGCATGCACCAAGGATTGAACCTTGGACCTCTTGTACAACCATGCATACTCTAACCAATTCACCTAGCAAGGGAGTGCTATGAGGAAATGAAGTGGATTATGGTTAAGGCTTAGGAAAATGAAGAGTCACCAACCATGACTCTTCACTTACCCTCCTTAATGTGTTATAAAGAGGGAGAATGGGAGTTTCTTTCTTCTTTCCATCAAGTCCACATTTCTTCTTCCTCCTCCCTCATTCTAGCCGAAACCCCCAAGAGGGATTCTCCCTTGGAAAAAGTTCACCTAAGGCTCCATCTCCAAGATCCAAGGCTTTTACAAGGGTACAAAGGCTAGGGGTGGTCAAGAGGCAACAAGATCTTCATCCTTCTCCCAAATCTAAGGTTCATAATCAAGACCAACCAAGGTAAGACTCCCTCACCTGTGGTATAATAGCTCTCTTGAAGTTTACCATGATATGAAAGTCTTGTTTGAATTTTATGTTGAAAAAAAAGGAAAAGAGCCATGAACCCTAACCTAGGTTTCGGCCACTAGGGTTTTTGGGGTCCAAGTTGATGTTAAAAATCTTACTCATGCTTTCTAATGTTTTTCCATGATGAATATAAGTTAAAATAAAATTTGGAGAAATTTTGGGGTACCCTAGTATCCCCTAGGGTTTCGGCCAACCCCATGAACCCATGAGTAGGGTTGGATCTAAACCTTCAAGTATATATTTTGTGTATTATCATGATATAAGGGAGATTGATGGTGACTTATGTGAATTTTCACGAGGCTTTGTGACCCTACAACTTTCGACCAAGTAGGGGTCTAGGGCAAAGAGTTGGAGCTTACCTTAAGTAAGGGTCCTAATGGTTCCTATGGTATGGTATGGAAGGCGTTAGATGGTTAATTGGAAATTCTATGAATTTATGCATGCACCCATGGATCCTTATATGTTTCGGCCAACCCTAGAAAATAGGGCTTGGGGTTAGGGTGAACCCTAATCATGAGCCTAAATGGCTTCTTATGGCCCTATAGGTAATGTATGGTTGTCACTTTTCCTTATGCTACCTTACATGTAATTGAATGATGGAACTCCTCCCATATAGGTTTCGGCCAAACAAGGTAACTAGGGTTTGGGTGGAGTTAGGGTTTGAAGAATGATGGTTTATGGTTTATTAGGAAGTATATATATAGGTTCAAGCATGCGGTAGAAATTAAGTTACCTATAACCCTAACCTTAAGCACCATGTTTCATGTTTGTATGTTTGGATGCCATGCACTTGGATAATAGGTAACATGTTTATGGAAGTCCTAACTATGCAAGCTTGAGATAGATACCATGCTTATGTATGAAATGCAATGTTTACCTTATGTATTATGACCATGCAAGCTCCATGGATTAGGAAAAATGGTTTATGTAAATATATCATGTGCAATGGATATAATGCAATGCTTACCTTAGATGCCATGATCATGCAAGCACTAGGAATAGGAATGATGTTTTATGTAAGCATGCCATGTTTTATGAATGAAGATGCATGCCATGTTTTATGAATGAAGATGCGTGTCATGTTTATGAACGAAGATGCATGCTATGTTTATGAATAAAGATGCATGCCATGATGTATGAATGATGAAGCATGTGAAGTATTTTACTTTATGAATGGGCTTGTACCGGACCGAAGTATGGGTCCAAGGGATGGGCACCTTAAGAACGCCCCGGTTCTGGACTACCGACTATGCTGTCCACGGTTTTGGCACTACCGAAGCTGTGCAACAGGGATGAGCACCTTAAGAACGCCCCGGTTTTGGGACTACCGACTATGCTGTCCTTACCCTAGTAGGTCGGGGCTCGCTACCTCATATTTACTTAGGGATGCGCGCTTATGATGAATGTATGTGGTACAAGCCGGGGACCCCCAATGATGTTATGATTATGTTTAAGTATTTAAAAGTATGATTTTAAAAGTTAAGCATCCTTATGTATATGCATTAGACTCATGCATTCATTCATGTTATGCATTCTGCCATGATAGTAATGTCTTATGCTTATGTTTCATGTCAAGAAAATATGCATGATAGTAAACGATTTATGCTTATGTTTATGTTTACGTCACGTATCATGTCATGCTAAGAATGTTTATTTATGTTTAAGTTTATGCCATGTATCATGCCATGCTAAGAATGTTTATTTATGTTTAAGTTTATGCCATGTATCATGCCATGCTAGGAATGTTTATTTATGTTTAAGTTTATGTCATGTATCATGTCATGCTAAGAATGTTTATTATGTTTATGTTTATGCCATATATCATGTCATGCTAAGAATGTTTATTATGTTTATGTTTATGCCATGTATCATGCCATGCTAGGAATGTTTATTTATGTTTAGGTTTATGCCATGTATCATGCCATGCTAAAAATGTTTATTATGTTTATGTTCATGCCATGTCGAATATATGCTAAGTGATCCTAGATGCTTATGTTCTAAGTAGAGCACCAAGGATGTTGATGTTTCATGTGCTCATTATTAAGTGATGAATGGTTTTAGTGAGTAGGAAAGAATCTTACTAAGCCTGTGTGCTTATAGTCTTATTTCCTTATACCGCAGATCACACAAGGGGACAGTAAGGAAGCAGCAGGAGGGCAAGAATGCATGTGTGTGGTAGTGACTTGGCCAAGAAGACAATATGTTTACTCGTCTTATGCTAAAACTTTACCTTTGCTGCTTATGTGCTTGAATGATGACTTATGTGACTCTATGACATGATGCTAAGTATGACATGATATGATGCTAAGTATGAAGTTAATATGCCAAGTTCCCATGTCGTCATGTTAGGAATGGTAGTAGGTACAGGTAGGTGTAAGTTTAAAGTTTTTCCGCTGCATTATGATGTCCACCTGTCCTACCCATGTTAACGTAACGCCGCTTTATGGAAAGAAAAAAAAAAGTGGGCGTTACACCTATCTGAGGTGAATACCAAGTAAATGAAGGTATTAGCATTGTTCTTATCATTTTCATTATTTTGCTTGTGTTTTGCTAACCATTCTTGTAGAGAAAATTAAAAATTGCTATTCACCCCCCCTCTAGTAAGCGCCACGATCTAACACCAAGCCCGGGGATAAATAGTGGGCATGTATCAATTTCTGGGATTTGAATAAAGCATGCCCTAAAGATTGCTACCCCTGGCCTCGGATAGATTAAATGGTTGATTCCATATCGGGTTGTGATTTTATATGCATGTTGGATGTGTTGGGTGTAAACCCTTGTATGGCTTGCAGGTTTCCTACGCAATCACGGGGTCGAGCATGAGAGACCTCTCTATGTCTACGGATTAAAAATTTAATCCGAATAGAGACCCGTCTCCCAAACCACCGTCTCGTTGTCGTGTTAATTAATCCATGTCATAACTTAGCCAAAACCAAAGTCAAGGCCTTGTAACTTTTCGAATTAATTAATCGCGAAAAAGATAACGAATGGATCGCCGGTTTTTATGTTTATAATCGGAGTCCATGACATAAATTATTGACATATTAATTAACAAATAATTAATCCATGGTAATTAATTAATCACATGCAATGATGGGCGAAATCAAAACAAATTTAACATGAAAACAAGAGGAACTAGGGAGAAATATACCTCGCCTTTTACCTCGCAGTTTTCTACCTTATGTCCCTCCCCTCTTGGACATCGTGTGGGTGACAAGCTACCAAGTCGCGGAGTCACTAAGGCTCTCGAATAATCCTCCTTCTTCCTTTTCCACTTGCCAACGCAAACCCTAGCCCCTAGGGTTTTTCCCGCTGGTGAACTTCTCCCGAGGATCACCGACCGCATGATTACTGAGGTAGAGAGGAGTGGGATGATGAAGAAGGTGAAGAAAGAAGATAGAATATCTTCTTCCTCTCCACAAAAACCTGCCGCCGGAACCCTTTCTCTCCCACGCTACCGGCGCCGCAAGGAGCTTCTTACTTGCCGCCGGTGAACCCTTCCACTTGCTCGGATGATCTCGCACTAGGTAGGAAGAAGAAAGGAAAGGAACCAGGAGAAAAACAAACTCTCTCCAATCCTTTGCCACTTGCTTCTTCTTCCACCTACACCGGCGCCGACCACCACAAGAGGAGAGTCCTTTCTCCTTCCACCGCCAGCCCTCTTCTTGACCTGTCACCGATCGCCACAAAGGAGAAGACAACTCCTCCTTGTCTTGTGTCTTCCGGCCACCAAGAAGAGAAGGGGAGATGAGGTAAGGAAGAAGAAAACCTAGGGTTTTCTCTTCCCCTCCACCGGCGACCTAAGAGAGAAGGGAGAGAGAGGGAGAGGGTTTTTGGCCTTTTGATTATGGATTAATTCTAAAATTAATCAGAGATTAATTCACCTTGTATCATGACTTCTATGGGGTATTTATAGGGCTAAGGTAGGGACTATGAGGAGGATTTGATTCTTGGCTCGCTAATGGATCCAAACCCGATTCATTAATGGAGATCCATTCCACTAAAAGATTCCATTGAACTTCCTCACCAACCCCCATATTTTCATATGGGATCCACCTATTATGAGTCATCCATCTCCCCGTGTTTAAGATATCGAATGTCTGATAATTATTTTAAATTAATGACAATTAATTTAATTATCCTCTTGATCCTTGATTAGTACTACTCAACCTTTTCATCATGTCGGACCATAGTCCACTTGCAAAATTTGACATGACGATCCTTTTGAGCTCACCAAGGGGGCATCATTATCCTAACTTACCAGGACACGGATCCCGTCAATAATCAATGGCACACCATATAATTAATATTATTTCTCAATTTACCGGGCCTATCGATTTAATGGAATAAATCTCACCTATTGGTAAGTTAAAGAAATAATAATTAATTATACGTACCTATTATTATTTCGGGATTAAGAGATCATACTCCATAATATATATCCGAGGTCTAATCCAATTTATGAAGTCAGTACAAAATTGATGACCTCTCTTTTGGTCCTACTCAATGCACACAAAGTGCACCAATGTAATTTTATGGTTAAGATAAACCACACCTAATTACACTACAACCATCCCGATGGTTTGTCCAACTCAATCTCGGTTGTGAGCCTCTTTCTTATACTTCTACAAGGAACTTGATAACATGATCTTTTGTGCGACACCACACACCATGTTATCTATAATGCAAAGTATGAGACATGTTACGCATATACTAATATAAATATGCACCGTGTGATTTTGTGATTCTCTTTTAAAATGTAAATGTATTTTAACCAAAAGCAAAGCTTTTAGTATACATCCTAACAGGATGCTTATAAAGGATATCGCTAAGTACCTCTCGCTCGGGAAGACGAAGAAAAGGTTAGCTTCGTCACCTCAAATGACACTTATTGTCATAACATTATTCCATTCAGGTTAAAGAATGTTAGAGCTACCTACTAAAGAATGATGGACAAGACATTTCGACACTAGATCGGGAGGAACATTAAAGTTTATGTAGATGATATCTTGGTCAAGACCGAATAAGGTAATGACTTAATAGCAGATTTGGAAGAAATATATTGCACGCTGCGGGCTAATTGAATTATGTAGATCGGGAGGAACATTGAAGTTTATATAAATGATATCTTCCTTTCCTCAAGGTGCTAAGAAAAGCAACAAAGTTTGAATGGAATGATGGATGTAATTAGAGATGTAGTAGGTGTTCGAACCCGGATGGCTAGAGAGGGAGGGGGTGAATATAGTCAATCACTTGGACTTTAAGCACTTATTGAATTTCTGCACTTCACTTTGTTAGTAGCACGGCGGAAGTATCGAAAACAGAGTATGCAGAAAAACAAGAAACAAAACAAACTAACACCAATAACAAGATCACTAACAAGGAGGGTTTACAAGGTTCGGGGATAACTTGCCCCTACTCCTTGGCGTGCCCGTAAGGTGGGCGATCCCTTGATCGTCGGCAGATCAAGCCCCGGTGAATACTGGATAGAATGCAACCTCCTTCTCGGTGGAGTAACCTCTTCACAGCGTTTCAATCAATGATATAGGTTTAAGCACAGTGAAACACAAGAAAGATCTTACTTAGCACTTAGCAAAGACAAGAACACAGCAAGCTCCCTCTGAGCTCCACCCAGCGACGATCTCACGCAAGAACCCTTTCCCCGTGTCTTCTCGCTGTTGGACTCGAAGCTTCTTGTTCCTTCCTCCAAGTGCTCAAGCAAGGGCTGGTTGCTTCAAAGATCAGAGTAGCTTTCTCAAGAGTGGATGATCAATAAGGAGCATAAGCACGCAGCAAGAATCGCAGCAGAAAAGCAAAGCAATCACATCTTCTTGCTCTGCTCCACACCGCTCCTTTTGTTTCTCTCCTGATCGCCAGGTGACAACATCTCCCTGTAGCCTCCAGCTGCTCACCTGCAACCACCTGCCACCACTGAGCTCTTCTAGACTCCCTGAGCTTCCCTCAGACCAGCCCCAGTCAGCAGCTCCAGCCAGTGTCAGTGCCCGTTGCAACCTGAGATGGAAAAACAGACAAACCTGCTCCAAGGAAAGGTCTCCATTGACTATCCTTGAGTGTTTGAATCCTTCCCTGTCACCTGTAGCTTAATCAGAGTATTAGGACAGCATATCAAGCAACAAATCATGTATCATATGTTAAGCGCAGAGAATCGGATACGGTCAGACGCGATCAGAGCGTTTGACAGTGCAATTTGAATTAAAGTGATCGGTCACCGGACCGATCCAGGGCTTGTGGGTCGGTCACTAGACCGATCCACCACTTAGCTGAGACTCCCAGCTCTCGCGGCAACACAAGCCTGATCGGTCACCAGATCGATCAGGTAGCTCCCTGTCCGATCAGACTCAAGCCTGATCGGTCCACGTCTGAGTGAACAGTAACTGCGGAAATCAAATCCTAAGTCGTGGATCGGTCACCAGACCGTTCAGGAGCTGATCAGCGGGGGAACTCAACTCACTGAGTGCTTCCTGATCGGTCACCAGACCGATCAGAAGCAAGGCAGTGAGGAAGTTGCCTGCTCCCTGATCGGTCACCGGACCGATCAGGAGCCAAGCAACAAGGCAACGGCCTGCTCCCTAATCGGTCACCAGACCGATCAGGAGCCACACAGTAGGTTCCCAACCTCACTGTGGGCTCCCTGATCGGTCACCAGACCGATCAGTCATCGCTGGATCGGTCACCAGACCGATCCATGAAGGAGCAGCGTGCCAATATCCCTAATCGGTCACCAGACCGATCCAGGGACTCAAACCTAGCCCTCCAAGCTAGGATTTGATCCACGTTAGCCCTCCAAGCTAAGGATTTTTCACCTAACCCTCCAAGTTGGGAATTTTCACCTAACCCTCCAAGTTAGGACTTTTCACCTAGCCCTCCAAGCTAGGACTTTTCACCCAACTCTTCCGAATTAGGACTTTTCCAAACCTAGCCCTCCAAGCTAGGACCTGACCCTCCAAGCCAGGACTTTTTCACCTAACCCTCCAAGTTGGGACTTTTCACCTAACCCTCCAAGTTAGGACTTTTCACCTAGCCCTCCAAGCTAGGAATTTTCACCCAATCCTTCCGAATTAGGACTTTTCAACACCTAGCCCTCCAAGCTAGGATTTTTCACACCTAACCCTCCAAGTTAGGATTTTCCAACACCTAGCCCTCCAAGCTAGGATTTTCCATACCATGCCTAATCCCCGATCAGGACTTAATCATAATCATCATAATCATCAACCTAAACTAAAATCGGTGTCAACACCATAACAATAATCAGGGTCAGACTGCATCAACAATCTCCCCCTTTTTGTTGTTTGACAACCCGATTTTATGTTTAGGGATTCTCAATCAATTCTCTCAAATTCATAATCATAGGGGAATCAGGATCCTCCCCCTACAACATAATCATCCTAAACTTAACCAACCACACTCTCCCCCTTTGTCGAACACCGAAAAGGGTCTAGAGGGGATGTTAAGTTTAACCATACTCCCCCTCAACCCTTGGGGTATCCCAAAACAATAATGATTTGATTGATTTTTGATAAACATATGAACACATATGACAAAAATAGGGCATGGCAAATCAATCATATGTATCATACGGGCAAGGCAACATAATCAAAATCATAAGCATGCATAATAAGCAAAACATGGTAAGCCAAGTATGAATTACAAGAAAAATATCATGGCAAAGACATGTCACATCAAGGTCAAGACACCTCAAAAGAACTGAGTACAATCAAACATAACGCTCATCATAACAGTCAATGTCATCAATCCCCCGCGTGGTCATCGTCTGAAGAATCAGCAATATATATAACACCCCCTGGCGGAGGGCTGCTAGGGGACGCACCATCAGGAAACGTATGATGATACCACTCCTCATACCATGTGTCCTGTAGTGCGCTGATCTCAGAGACATCAGATGCTAGAGCATCGAGACAGCGATCGAAAGACTGAAACTCTGAGCTGACCTCCTGTCGCCAGAGCTCAGAAATGTGTAACTCGTGCTGCAGCATCCGCTCTAGCTCCGCAACCTACCAACGGAGGTCAGGAGCCCACTCATCGTAATCTGCTGTAACAGTGGGCCGTTCCTGGGTATGGTCTGCTCCTGGTAATTCCTCCACTCGTCTTCGATCCTTCCACCGTAGCCCCTGCGGCCCGACAACAATGCCGGACTGAGTGAGCATGCGACGATCCAAGTGGCAGTCCTGTCGAACCATGGGCACAATGCGGCCCTGTGAAACATCGATACCTACGGACTGCAGCCAAGCAGTAATGATATGGCCAAAGGGCATGTAGACTGTCTGGCTATACATCAGACCGTGGACGATGATGGAGAAGTAGACGGAAGTCACTGGATCAAAGTCTAACTGCTGATGCATTCCGTAGAGCATCAAGCAGTGGAATGGATGAATCCCGTCTAGGTGCTTTGTAGTGGTAGGAATAAGACAATTTGTGATAATCTTAAACAAAACATAATCAATGGGAGAAAGATGAAGAGCAGGAAATGTGGGAAAGTCACGGTCACGCTCACTGGAACCCCTTGGCCTGGGATGGCCTAGAAAATGCTCATAGATGGAGTCAGGAGTGGCTCCAGCAAAGGGAACCGGTAAGGGATCCGGAAGATAGGGATAGAGTGAAAAGACATTCTCGGACCGACGACATCCAAGAAAGATAGTGAAAGCAGATAGAGTAAAGTCAAGGTCAACACTACCTACACGGGTCCTCCACCCCGTGCCCTCTCCACTAACCATATTATTATAGAATTCAGAGACCAAATTAAAGTTTATTGGCCTCTCTAAGAAAAGGATGGGTTGAAGCTCATAGTATTCAATAATTTGTCGTATCGTGGGATAATGTTCATAAATATAGTTTTGATCCACCGATTGACATGGCATAAGTTTGAAGTTATGTCATTGAAAGTCTAGAGCAAAATGGATATTCTGAAATCGGGTATGCGGAGGCAGTGGTGGTCTTGATGGAGGTGTAGATGATGAAGGGCCTTTGCCCTTTGAGCTTCCCTCCAATGGTTCCTTTCCCTTAGAAGATTTTCTAAAGATTGGAATAGGTCATGACAGCAGATTTGATCAAGAGAAGTGAATCGAATCATGATATAAGTTAAGGTTTGATCAAATTATAAGATGTAATCAAAGACCCAATTAGAGAGCATGATCAAGACACAATGATTAAAAGAACACAGTTTAATCAGAGACACCATGATCATAAGAACACAATTTAAGCATAAGGTAGAATTGATCAAGGGTAAGATATGACACAGATGGGTCACGGCCAAAACAAGAGGTCACGGCACAACAAGAAAATATCAAAATATAGTTAGCCTCAAATATATAATCTATGAACTGATCCGAAAAGAAATTAACTAAACATGCGTACTTAGGTGCCATTGAAGATGTTCTTGAAGGTTGGAAGAAAAACTCACGCAGAAGAGGATCCTCAGCACAAGAAAGGAGCGCAAACACCTTCAGCGAGAGAGAAACTCGCAGGAAGAAGGAAGAGCTTGTAGAAACCCTTCTCAGGATCGCACACGCAGAAACTCACTCGAGGAAGAAGGGGACGCACGGAAGGCTCTCACATAGGATGAAGAGGCGCAAGGGGTGAGGTTTCGGCGCTAGGGCTTTGGAAGAAGAGGGGTTTTCGCGAAGTTAATCGGTTGGTGGATCGGTCCACCAACCAGACTTTAATGCGATTGAACGGATCACCGTTCGATATGAGAGTGCCCAGACCGATCAGGCTCCAGCCTGATCGGACTGGCCTGATCCTGATCGGTCGGGAGACTGATCAGGCAGGCTCATGATCGATCGGCTGATTGATCAGGAAGCGAACAGTAGGGTCAGATGATATTCGAGAAGCCCTCCTGATCGGTCTGTGGACCGATCACCACAGGGTGCCAGATCGGTCCGGGGACCGATCCAGGCAAGCACAGAGTGTTTGATCAGGATTTCGTTAAGTCTCTGTGACCCCTCTGATCGGTCTGTGAACCGATCCCAATAGGATGGAGCCAGATCGGTCCGGGGACCGATCAGCCCTATGCCTGATCGGTCCAGTGACCGATCAGGGTTCCTGAAATTCCCTGATACGATCTGAAACTTTTAGTTTCAGACATTTACACGATTTATGAGGGAATCTGATGGCAAATACCGATCTTAGGGGTGATCCCTTGAATAAAATTGATCCCTAAACAAGGATCAAAGGTCCTTATGGTTTGAACAAACACTTTGCTCCATCCAAGTGGAGTCAAACTCAATCAACAATCATTCAAACAAGTTTTAACCAATATTGTGCCAAATTCAGGTTTCCAATCAAGTTTCCTTGATTGGAATGTCCAAGTATGATCATGGAGCCAAATACACATATGTTATGCATTGGTTGTCCCCATACTTGGTCACCGAAGTGATTTTTATCTCGTCAACTTAATTTCTCAAGGGATGCATTGACATTTTGAGAAATTGAGTTGATCCTAGCATCTGACCCCATTTCTATTAAACAAAAACATTTTGGTAAGCCTTATAGTTTATGTGAGATGTCCCCAAAGTTACCCAATTGTATCCCAACAATTTCGAAATGATCACAAAGGGTTTTGGATGCATTTTGACCCTATGAAGCGCGACACATTCCCAACTCCCTTCTCAAGAAGCTAAACTCATTTTCGGTGAGTGGTTTAGTAAAAATGTCAGCGAGGTTTGACTTGGACTCTACATGTGAGAGTACAATATCTCTCCTAGCAACATGATCCCTAATGAAGTGGTGACGCACTTCAATATGTTTGGTCTTAGAATGATGGACTGGATTCTTGGTTAGATTAATTGTGCTAATGTTGTCACACAACACTTGCACACTTTTGTAACTCAATCCATAGTCCTCTAGAGTGTGAATCATCCACAACAATTACGATACACTCTCTCCCATAGCAATATATTATGCCTCGGTCGTGGAGAGAGCAACACAATGTTGCTTCCGACTTGACCAACTAACTAAAGATGATCCTAGAAATTGGCAACCCCCACTTGTGCTTTTCCGATCCAACTTACATCCAGCGTAGTCGGAATCGGTATAGCCAATTAAATCAAATGATTCGGTACGGGGGTACCAAAGACCGACTCCAATTGTGCCTTTCAGATATCTCAAAATTCTCTTAACAGCGATTAGATGAGATTCCTTGGCACAAACTTGATACCTAGCGCACATACCCACAGCAAAAAGAATATCAGGTCGACTAGCTGTGAGGTATAACAAACTACCTATCATGCTCCGATATTGAGTCAAATCAACAGGTTTACCACTCTCATCATTATCTAATCTTGTGTTTGTAGCCATGGGAGTGGTTACCTCTTTTGAATCACTCATATTGAATTTTTGAAGCATTTCTTGTGTGTATTTCGATTGGTGCACATGGATCCCATCTCGGGTTGTTTAATTTCGAGTCCAAGGAAGAAAGTCAATTCCCCCACTAGACTCATTTCAAATTCACTTTCCATGTGTCCAATGAACTCATTTAAATAGCCCTTGTTGTTTGAGCCACAAATTATGTCATCGACATATACTTGGGCTACAAAAATGTTATCACCATCTCTCCGTAGAAATAGTGTAGGGTCTATTTGGCCTCTAACGAAGCCCTTCTCAATTAGGAATGTTGACAACCGCTCGTACCAAGCTCGGGGTGCTTGTTTAAGACCATAAAGTGTCTTTTTGAGCTTGAACACGTGGTTTGGGAATTCGGTACTCTCAAACCCCGGAGGTTGTTCAACGTAGACCTCTTCTCTAATCAAACCATTTAAAAAGGCCGATTTGACATCCATTTGATATAATTTGAAGCCTCGATGTGCTGCAAATGCAAGCATCAATCGGATGGATTCTAATCATGCCACGGGAGCATAGGTCTCATCATAATTAAGACCTTCAACTTGACTGTAGCCCTTGGCTACTAAGCGTGCCTTGTTTCTAATGATTTCTCCCTTATGGTTCAATTTGTTTTTGAAGACCCATTTGGTTCCAATGATGGTGGTCTTCTTAGGTCTAGGGACTAAGTTCCAAACTTGACTCCTTTCGAATTGACCTAGTTCATCTTGCATTGCAATGATCCAATCGGGATCATTTAATGCTTCATCAATTTTTCTAGGCTTAATTTCGGAAATTAGAGCAACTTCATTAGCCTCATTCCGGAAGAATGATCTAGTTCTAACCCCATGATGGATGTCTCCAACAATTTGGTCTTGGGGATGACTAGAGGCTAATCTAGTTTGCCTTGGTGTTGGTGGTGCTTCTTGAATGGGTTCACTAGACACAAGCTCAGCCTCAGGATCCGGCTGATCTATGGGATGTCTAGGCTCACCGTCATCGGATTCATCACCATCAACAACATTTGGACTCTCATTCAAACTTAGTCTCCTAAGTTCGAGTTGAACCTCATCTTCTAGTTGTCCATTGACTTTTGGAATTTCTTCAAAGACAACATCAGAAGATTCTTCAACTAATCTAGACTTCTTGTTGTAGACTCGATAGGCTTTGCTCACTAGGGAGTACCCGACTAGTATCCCTTCATCAGCCTTTGCCGTGAACTTTCCAAGGTGATCCTTGGTGTTTAGGATGAACACCTTACAACCAAACACCCTAAGGTGTTTAACCGTAGGTGGTTTCCCAAACCAAAGTTCATGGGGAGTCTTTCCTAAAAACCTATGGATGAGGACTCGATTTTGCACATAGCAAGCTGTATTTACAGCTTCGGCCCATAAGTAACTCGGTAGTGAGTACTCATTAAGCATGCTTCGTGCAGCCTCTTGTAAAACACGGTTCTTCCTCTCTACAACACCATTTTGTTGTGGTGTTCTAGGAGTGGAGAACTCATGTCTATAACCTCTATCTTGACAAAATTCTAAAAACCGTTGGTTTTGAAATTCACCTCCATGATCACTTCTAATTGTCTTAATTGTTGATGATTTTTCATTTTCAACCCTTCTACAAAAAGAAATGAAAACATCTAAGGTTTGGTCCTTATATTTTAGAAAATAAGTCCATGTATATCTAGTAAAGTCATCAATGATAACAAAGCAATATCTACTTCCATTCAATGATATGATAGTACTACAATCAAATAGATCCATGTGAAGTAAATCTAAAGCGGTAGATGTACTTACAGCGCTTTTACCTTTATGTACAGATGTTGTTTGCTTACCCATTTGACATGCATCACAAAGTTTGTCTTTTTCATACTTGATGCTTGGTAAGCCACGAACTAATCCCTTGTTGGCCAACTTCCGGATGTTCTTCATGTTCACATGTGCAAGTCTCCGGTGCCAAAGGGTGGACTCCTCTTCTTTTGACATGAAACACTTAGCAAAAGCATTAGTAGCGCTTTTAAATGAAACTTGATAAATATTGTCTACTCTTGCTCCTACTAGTACCGTGTCCAAGGTGTCATGTTGTCTAACTAGACATTGACTTGGTTGAAAATCAATTGTGTAACCCGTGTCACACAATTGACTGACACTTAGGAGATTAAATGTCATCCCCTTGACTAGAAGGACGTTTGAGATTCTAAGACATTCGGATATTTGAATGTCTCATATTCCTATGACCTTAAGACTACCATTGTTACCAAATGAAACATTACCTCTACTTTTCTTGTGAAGTGTGGTAAACAATGATCTATCCCCGGTCATGTGTTTGGAGCACCCACTATCAACGAACCAAGTTGATAGATGCTCCCCCTCAATCATAACCTACACAATTCGAAAAATAGAAGTTTTAGGTACCCAAACCTTGGGACCTAAAGCACCTACTAAACAAGACTTAGGCACCCATGCCTTGACAACTTTCTTTTGAACCTTGGGTGCCCTAGATTGTCTCATATCAGTCCTAGACATAAGCGACACAAATGAGGGTTCTTTGGGTCGGTAACTAATACCGGCCCTATTGTAGACTGCCCTTTGGGCATTTAAGATCATGTCTAGGGTCTTAGAGCTAGTTGAGAACTTCTCAAGAATATTCTTGAGTCTCTCAACTTCACTCTTCAATGATTTGTTTTCTTCTTCTAGCAATTCATCATGCAAATCATCTATATCCTCAACCTTAGAGGATTTCAAATTTTCAACCTCAAGTTTTAATGACTTAATCTCATCTCTAACATTTCAACATGCAAGTCATCTATGTTATCATCCCTAGATGCTTTCAATTGTTCAATTTCCAATTGCAATGATTTAACCTTATTTTTAGACTTCTTTAACATATTGGTTAAACATGCAATAACTCTATAACATTTCTCAAGTTCGGGAGAAGTTACCTCTTCATCATCCGAAGATGATGAAGCCGCGTTTGAGGAGTTGGAAGATTCATCACTGCTCTCTTGATCTCCCAATGCCATGAGTGCCACATGCCTTGTGCTCTTCTCCTCCTTCTCTTCATCGGATGAGCTTGAAGAGGATTCATCCCAAGTGGCCTTCAAGGCCTTCTTCTTCTTCTTGGATTTTTCTTCTTTCTTTTTGGATTTCTCCTCCTTCTTCTTTAGCTTCGGGCATTCATTCTTGAAATGCCCTTTCCTACCACACTCATAGCAAGAAGCATTAGTCTTATCAAGTTTAGCTTCACTAGGATTACCTTTACCCTTGAAGCGTCGACCCCTTCTCATCATCCTTCTCACAAAATTCGCCATCTCGGAGGATGAGGAGCCGCTGCCATCTTCCTCGGAATCGGACTCGGATTCGGAAGAGGATGAAGATGAAGAGACTTCCTTCTCCTCCTTCTTCTCCTTCTTATTTGATCGTTCCCCTGCAACTAAGGCAATCCCCTTCTCCTTGGGGCCTTTGTTAGCCATTTCATGTAATTTCATCTCACAAAACAAATCATCTAACTTAACAATTGATAAGTCCTTGGATACTTTGTAGGCATCCACCATGGATGACCACAAAGCATTCCTTGGAAATGCTTTTAGTACATACCTCACAAGGTCGCGATTCTCGACCTTTTCATCAATCGAATGAAGCCCATTGAGGACTTCCTTGAACCGGCTATATAGCTCACTTACCGATTCATTTTCCTTCATGGAAAGGTTTTGTAATTGGTTGAGAAACAAATCCCTCTTGGCGATTCTGAATCTCGGGTGCCCTCGTGGAGTTCGATGAGCTTGTTCCACAAGTCCTTTGCACTTGTGAAAGGACCAACCTTGATGAGTTGGTCTTTGTTCATTGCCGCATTGTAGAGTGACAACCGCCTTCGCGTCGGCTTCACTCTTTCGAGTTTGTTCGGTCGTCCACTGCCACGATTCAAGTTCCTTGCCTTCATCATCCGTTTGGAGGGGTGAAAGCCCTCCTTCACCGCGAACCAAGTGTTGATGTCCATCTTCAAATAATACTCCATCTTTGATCTCCAATATTGAAAATCAGCGCCATCAAAGAAAGGAGGTCGGGTGGTGCTAAAGCCTTCTCTCAATGCCATGGATGATAGCTCTCGGTTGTTAATCCGCAAAAACAGAGCCCCAGCTCTGATACCACTTGTTGGAACCCGGATGGCTAGAGAGGGGGGGTGAATATAGCCAATCACTTGGACTTTAAGCACTTATTGAATTTCTGCACTTCACTTTGTTAGTAGCACAGCGGAAGTATCGAAAACAGAGTATGCAGAAAAACAGGAAACAAAACAAANAAGCTCAAGAATAAGTCTAAAATTCAATGTATCCACATGCTAAACTACTCATGCCCTTGCTCACCTAGTGCATTCACAAAAGTATGCATACTAATTGAAATGACATGGAATCTTCATTCTACAAAATTGAGCATGTAAACTATCCGAAGCATAAATGTTTAATAAACTCCATAACACAATAACTTGGAATTTGGAAACCTTAAACATTGCATTTCAAATAAGCTAAACTGTCTCGTCCCAAGGACCTCTCCAAGGTCAGCCACCACACACACGTCACTCAGCACCGCCTCGTCGCCTTCCTTCAGAATTGCTTGCCTTTACCTTCGCCTGCAGCAAGAGGAAATGCAACTAATAAGCATAAAGCTTAGTAAGTACTATCTAGCTCACAAAATCTCGAAATGTGCAAGCATGCTTTTTAAACAATATCAAATCACATGAGATACTTTTATGCTTAACAGAAAAACACTGAAACATGTATAACTCAAAACATGCATACTCAAGCATTAATAAGTCTTAACTCACTTTTTCTTGGCTTAACTTGAAACTTTAGCAATTCTTTAACTTTAAATCTTTCTTTAACTTTTAGAAAACTTCCTTAAACTTTAGAAAAACTTTGCTAAAGCATATACTTGAAAATAATAACTCACTTGGATCCACTTAAGACGTAAGTACCATCTTATGCGCGTTCCCTAAAAGGTTGGGGTAGCGAGCCACCAATCCTAATAGGGCAGACCTTGGTCTACCAGGGCCAAGACCTTGGAATTGGACACCTGGATTTCTTTAACGACGCCCTTGGACGCCGGGTACTGGCCTTAGAAAATAAAATATCTTTTCTCTCTTTCTTTCTTATCTTTAAATGCCTTGGCATTTTATCGAACACCTTGTGTGCCCCAAATCCCTAAGTCTTGACTTTTGGGGATTTCGTAAGGCCTTGGCCTTCTCTTTTCTTTTTCTTTATCTTTCTTTTCTTTTCTTATAGATTTCTTAGACCCTACACTCACATAGGGTACTCTATCAAATATATATAAGCATATAATGAACTAAGATCACATGCAAAATCTTAAACTAAAAGTAAATATCTCTTTTAAAACTTTTAAGGGAAAATTCTTGCGGAAAACCGCCTCTTACTGCAGGTGAGCAGTACTTACATTGATATCTTGGACTTACAACCAAGAACGGCGTCGGAGGTTCCGGAGAAACTCAGAGTCTCGGAGATTTCTTCGCGCTCACGCGTTCCTCTCGTCGCGGGGATTCCGAATATCGAAAAATCTCTTGGAGGAGAGCCTTGGCCGGCCACCGGAGGAAAGCCCTAGGGCTTGGTGTGGTTTCGCCCAAGAGAGGAGAGGAGAGGGGCGGCGTGAGGAGGAGAGGGAGTTGCCGAATCCAAAAATAAAAGAATCACTTAAGTTCTTCTATTTATACCAAGGGGTATTTCGGCCCAACTTATAACTTAACTTAATATCTCTCTATTTTCTTTCAGCACACCCCTGCTGGGGCTCCTGGTTAACCCGACCAACTTAAGTCGTTGGTCCCATGGGAGGTCTCGGGTTCAAAACTCGTCCAGACAACTTTTTGCCGAAAACTCTATTTCTTTTAATAAAAATACTAAACGGACTCGGAAAATTCCATAAAAATATTCTAAAAATTCTTAAAAATATCTAGAATATTTCTAAAATATTTTTAACTAATTTCAAGGACTTTAAGGACTTAAAATGGAAATTTTGGGGCGTTACAACAATGATCTATCCCCGGTCATGTGTTTGGAGCACCCACTATCAACGAACCAAGTTGATAGATGCTCCCCCTCAATCATAACCTACACAATTCGAAAAATAGAAGTTTTAGGTACCCAAACCTTGGGACCTAAAGTACCTACTAAACAAGACTTGGGCACCCATGCTTTGACAACTTTCTTTTGAACCTTGGGTGTCCTAGATTGTCTCATATCAGTCCTAGACATAAGAGACACAAATGAAGGTTCTTTGGGTCGGTAACCAATACCGGCCCTATTGTAGACTGCCCTTTGGGCATTCAATATCATGTCTAGGGTCTTAGAGCTAGTTGAGAACTTCTCAAGAATATTCTTGAGTCTCTCAACTTCATTCTTCAATTATTTGTTTTCTTCTTCTAGCAAATCATCATGCAAATCATTTACATCCTCAACCTTAGAGGATTTCAAGTGTTCAACCTCAAGTTTCAATGATTTAATTTCATCCTCTAACATTTCAACATGCAAGTCATCTATGTTATCATCCCTAGATGCTTTTAATTGTTCAATTTCTAATTGCAATGATTTAACCTTATTCTTTGACTTCTTTAACATATTGGTTAAACATGCAATAGCTCTATAACATTTTTCTAGTTCGGGAGAGGTTACCTCTTCATCATCCGAAGATGATGAAGCCGCGTTTGAGGAGTTGGAAGATTCATCACTGCTCTCTTGATCTCCCAATGCCATGAGTGTCACATGCCTTGTGCTCTTCTCCTCCTTCTCTTCATCGGATGAGCTTGAAGAGGATTCATCCCAAGTGGCCTTCAAGGCCTTCTTCTTCGTCTTGGATTTTTCTTCTTTCTTTTTGGATTTCTCCTCCTTCTTCTTTAGCTTCGGGCATTCATTCTTGAAATGCCCTTTCCTACCACACTCATAGCAAGAAGCATTAGTCTTATCAAGTTTAGCTTCACTAGGATTACCTTTACCCTTAAAGCGTCGACCCCTTCTCATCATCCTTCTCATAAAATTCGCCATCTCGGAGGATGAGGAGCCACTTCCATCTTCCTCGGAATCGGACTCGGATTCGGAAGAGGATGAAGATGAAGAGACTTCCTTCTCCTTCTTCTTCTTCTCCTTCTTCTTATTTGATCGTTCCCCTGCAACTAAGGCAATCCCCTTCTCTTTGGGGCCTTTGTTAGCCATTTCATGCAATTCCATCTCACAAAACAAATAATCTAACTTAACAATTGATAAGTCCTTGGATACTTTGTAGGCATCCACCGTGGATGACCACAAAGTATTCCTTGGAAATGCTTTTAGTACATACCTCACAAGGTCGCGATTCTCGACCTTTTCATCAATCGAATGAAGCCCATTGAGGACTTCCTTGAACCGACTATATAGCTCACTTACCGATTCATTTTCCTTCATGGAAAGGTTTTGTAATTGGTTGAGAAACAAATCCCTCTTGGTGATTCATGAATCTCGGGTGCCCTCGTGGAGTTCGATGAGCTTGTTCCACAAGTCCTTTGCATTTATGAAAGGACCAACCTTGATGAGTTGGTCTTTGTTCATGCCGCATTGTAGAGTGACAACCGCCTTCGCGTCGGCTTCACTCTTTCGAGTTTGTTCGGTCGTCCACTGCCACGATTCAAGTTCCTTGCCTTCATCATCCGTTGGAGGGGTGAAGCCCTCTTTCACCGCGAACCAAGTGTTGATGTCCATCTTCAAGTAATACTCCATCTTTGATCTCCAATATTGAAAATCAGCGCCATCAAAGAAAGGAGGTCGGGTGGTGCTAAAGCCTTCTCTCAACACCATGGATGATAGCTCTCGGTTGTTAATCCGCAAAAACAGAGCCCCAAGCTCTGATACCACTTGTTGGAACCCGGATGGCTAGAGAGGGGGGGTGAATATAGCCAATCACTTGGACTTTAAGCACTTATTGAATTTCTGCACTTCACTTTGTTAGTAGCACAGCGGAAGTATCGAAAATAGAGTATGCAGAAAAATAGGAAACAAAACAAACTAACACCACTAGCAAGATCGCTAACAAGGAGGGTTTACAAGGTTCGGGGATAACTTGCCCCTACTCCTTGGCGTGCCCGTAAGGTGGGCGATCCCTTGATCATCGGCAAATCAAGCCCCGGTGAACACCGGATAAAATGCAACCTCCTTCTCGGTGGAGTAACCTCTCCACAGCGTTTCAATCAATGATATAGGTTTAAGCACAGTGAAACATAAGAAAGATCATACTTAGCACTTAGCAAAGACAAGAACACAGCAAGCTCCCTCTGAGCTCCACCCAGCAACGATCTCACACAAGACTTTTCACCCAACTCTTCCGAATTAGGACTTTTCCAAACCTATCCCTCCAAGCAAGGACCTGACCCTCCAAGCCAGGACTTTTTCACCTAACCCTCCAAGTTGGGAATTTTCACCTAACCCTCCAAGTTAGGACTTTTCACCTAGCCCTCCAAGCTAGGAATTTTCACCCAACCCTTCCGAATTAGGACTTTTCAACACCTAGCCCTCCAAGCTAGGATTTTCCACACCTAACCCTCCAAGTTAGGATTTTCCAATACCTAGCCCTCCAAGCTAGGATTTTCCATACCATGCCTAATCCCAGATCAGGACTTAATCATAATCATCATAATCATCAACCTAAACTAAAATCGGTGTCAACACCAAAACAACATTTTTTTCCTGCCCAATAGAAATGTTTGATAAATTAAAATTTGAAAAGAAAATTTGAAAATTCAAATTGATAATTTGAAAAACAATTATATATGTTCAAGATGTTTAAAAATTTTAAAAATTAAATATTATGAAAAACTCAACTGGTATTTTAGGTATCATAGGGGTCAAATTATGAAAATACCCAGATCTTATGTCCATTCAAGTTTTTAATGAACCCTGTTGGTGAAAATTTATATTAGTTTCCAAAAAATATTTTAAACGTTGATTTTTTATGCATTATCTTATATTTTTTTGGGATAACTTCTTTTGAAAAATTAGTTTAAAGTTTTTAAGTGTTCTATCAATTCATGAAAAAAAATACTTTAAAATGTTTTAAAAAATGTTAGGAAAACTTTGATTTTTTTCCCTTAACTATTTCATTTTTTTTTTGATGTGATCAAAGGGGGAGAAAGTAGTGTTATGTTAAGAGGTAGACTCTAATTTTATTTTTTTTAGAACTAACACTGTTATATATACATATTTTTTATTATTTGTTTACCCTAACTTAACTCAGGTTGATGTACATCAAAAAGGGAGAGATTGTAAATACCCCTTGTTGGTTTTGATGTGATCAACAGATTTAAATTAGGTCCTAGTGTGTTTAATCCCTATGTATAAGTGTACAGGAACTTAGGAGCACAAGAAGTCGGGCGGAAGACGCAACGGTCGAGAAGGATGACACTGAAAGGGAGCCGACGGGCTCGGTGCATCCGAGGGGCACGGAGCTCTCTAGAAGAGTACATTGGTGGAGCGAGAAGGACGCGCACGGTGTCTGAGGGATGAGAAGCCAGGAGGAAGGATGCTCGAGGGGCGAAAGGCCAAAATCGGGTTCGGGTGAGCCTAACTCCGGTTAGCCAGAAATCACCCAAGAAGGTGAAGCAAGTTAAGCCGGAGACCGGTCAGCATCGCCTGACCAAGAGGACTACTGGGCACCTGTAAGCTCATGGGCGCTTGGGAGTTCGGGCGCCTGACCACTAGGTGCCCGAGCACTCAGGCGTCTGTGTGTTATAAGGTGCCCAAGAAGGTTATTTCTAGCCGTTTGCGACCATTACCTTTGGATAAAGTTTTGAGCCACGTGTCAGGCGCCCAAGACCTCTCAGCCGCCTTGTAACTGCCACATCAACAAATGGATAGTTTTCACCAGGGCTATAAATAGACCCCTGAAGCTCAGTTTCAATATCCATCACATTCTAAGCAATAGCAAACTAGTTCGTTGTATTGTTTTCTTCTTTTTTCTGAGCTTTCCACGTATAAGAGGCTTCTCCGCCCAAAGGAGATATATTCAAGAGAATCGAGCTATATTCAGCATTGGATTAGCAACCTCCCAGTTGCAAATCAAGTAAATTTGATTGCCTCTTTCTTTCAGTTTGCTTTATTTATTTTTTGTTTATCATTTCTGCTTGGACTAACAAATATCTTTGTCAAAGTTAGACAAAAGATTCATTTTATTTTTCAGGAAAAATTCACCCTCCTCTTGCAGACCCTCGGCCCAACACTACTGACTCTACTTCTTCCAGTCGGAGGTTGCCGAGCTAATTCTGAAGTAGGTCTCTTTTTGCTAGTTTGGCTTCAGAGGTACCTTCGTGAAGTTCAAAGAACTTTTTCAAAAAATCCTTTGTAGATCGGTAGTTCCCAATTCGATTGACTTCTTATGCAGGTAGTACGGTCAGCAGATGGAATTCTGCTTTTCCCGCTCGCCACAAAGTCAGCCTGCTCCTTCTTTGTCCATAGGCATTCGTCTTTGGGTTTGTTGTTGGTGTCCTTGAAACTACAAAATTATTTTTCATAATTAAAAATAAATCAAAATCAATTTTAAAGAATACCTTCATCTTGCGCTTCCAACTCGTGAATTCCCTCTCGAATATTGGCGGATTGATAACCGGTCCGACCATTTTATTGATTACTTCAGACGGTGGTTAGTCCTTCAGGACTGTCCTAGCTCTGATACCAATTGAACACGATCGTAGGTCTGCAAGAGGGAGGTGAATTGCCCTTGAAATTTAAAATCTATCTTTTGTTTATCTTAAATAAAGATGTTAGTTAGTTCAAGCAATAATAAATAACATAAAAAAAATAAAACAATACTGAAAAGAAAGAGGCGAATAGATTTTACTTGGTTTGTAACTGGGAGGTTGCTAATCTAAGGTAGAATGTAGCTCAATTCTCTTGAATAAACTCCTTTGGGTGGAGAAGCCTCTTATACAATAAAAGCTCAAAAAAATAGTGAAAAATTACAAAGAATTCGTTTTCAGTGAATGAGTGATTTGGAATTGAGCTCTGGGGGCCTATTTATAGTCCCGATCAACTCTATCCGAATGTTGATGTGTCACTATAGGGGCGCCCGAGTAGTTGAGGGTGCCTAATACGTGGCTTGTGCATTACCCGATACACAACGTTCGTAAATGGCTAACTAGCAGATAAAACTTGCTCTCGGGCGCCTATATGCACTCAGGCGCCCCTATTCATGGGCGCCCGAGTGCTCTCAAGTGCACGAGTGACTTTTGGTCAAGAACTTGCTGACCAGTCTTCAGCGAGTCTTCTTGGGTAATTTTCGGGCCTTCCAGAGTCGGGCTCACCTGAACCCTCCTCCGGCCTTCTCCTCGAGCGAGTTTCTTCCCAACTTTTCGTCCCTCGAACATTGCGCGCATCCTTCTCGCTCCACAAGCGTACTCTTCCGCAGACCTCCGCATCCCTCGGATGCACCAAGCCCGTTGGCTCCCTTCCCATGCCATCCTTCTGTTGGATCGAAGAAAACAATAGACCGGGGGGGGGGGGGTGAATATCGTTAAAAACTTTTCGGACTAAAAAGAGCAAATACGCAGCGGAAAGAAAATAGAGTAAGCAAGAACACAAGTCAATTTTTACTTGGTTCGGAGTCGCGGTCAGCTCCTACTCCAAGGCCCACGGTCCTTGACCGTTTACTTTGGGCAATACTATAATCGCGCAAAAAGATTTACAAGTCAAGTACAAGAATATTTTAGGAAATTGAAATTGCTACACTTTTCATTACCGACGCCCGATGTGGATCGTATTTCAGAGCAGAGAGTCATCGTTGGCGCTAGGATCTCAAAGTCGGAGTTTGCCAGGGCGTAGCGCTTGAACGAAAAGCTTTGGAGCGTTGAGAAACAGTGATGTTGAAGCTGTTGATGCAGTCTGGCCCAGTTGTTGTTTTGGTGTTTGACAATGATTTAAGTTTGGTTGAGCGAATTTGGTTTAAAGTCCTGGTCGGGGACTGGGCATGAAACCCTGGTGAGTGAAGCCAGGTCCTAGCTTGTGAAGCTAGGTTGAAATCCCGGTAAGTGAAGCCGGGTCCTGGTGAGTGAAGCCAGGTAATGGAAATCCCGGTGAGTGAAGCCGGGTCCTGGTGAGTGAAGCCGGGTCCTGGTGATTGAAGCCAGGTGATTGGAAATCCCGGTGAGTGAAGTCGGGTCCTGGTGAGTGAAGTCAGGTGATTAGAAATCCTGGTGAGTGAAGCCGGGTCCTGGTGAGTGAAGCCAGGTGTTGAAAATCCCGGTGAGTGAAGCCGGGTCCTGGTGAGTGAAGCCAGGTGTTGTAAAAGTCCTAATTCGGAAGGGTTGGGTGAAAAGTCCTAGCTTGGAGGGCTAGGTGAAAAGTCCTAACTTGGAGGGTTAGGTGCAAATTCCCAACTTGGAGAGTTAGATGGAAAAATCCTTAGTTTGGAGGGCTAAGGTGAATGAAACCCTAGCTTGGAGGGCTAGGCTTGAGTCCCTGGATCGGTCTGGTGACCGATCAGGGAGTTGGCACGCTGCTCCTTCGTGGATCGGTCTGGTGACCGATCCAGCGATGTCTGATCGGTCTGGTGACCGATCAGGGAGTGTGTATTTCACTCACTGCACAGCTCCTGATCGGTCTGGTGACCGATCAGGGAGCGAACAGTGAGTTGAGTTCCCTTGCTAATCAGGTCCAGAACGGTCCGGTGACCGATAAGAGACTTAGGATTTGATTAAAGAATCACTGTTCACTCAAGCCTAATTGGTCTGGTGACCGATCAGGCGCAGCTAGGATTTGATTAAAGTTTCAGCCTGATTGGTCTGGTGACCGATCAGGCTGGAGCCTGATATGCAGAAGACTGCTGGATCGGTCTGGTGACCGATCAGGCTCCTCCCTGATCGGTCTGGTGACCGATCAGGCGCAGAACTTTAATTCAAATACGTTGTCAGAAGCTCTGATCGTGTCTGTTTTCACTGCCGATTCTCTGATACACTGCTGATATGTTTTGATATGCATTGCTAAGCCTCTGTTGGAGTGTGCAAGTGATAGCAGGTGATTCAAACACTCAAGGAGGGTCAATGGGAGGCTTTCCGTTGAGTAGGTTTGGCTGTTTCTCGTTCTCAGGTTTCAACGGGCAACTGACGCAACTGGCGACTGACGGAGGCTCAGTTGGAGAGGAGGTCTTCAGTGGACTGAGTGCTCAGGAGGTCAGTGGGTTCAGGCTGGCTTAGTGGATGCTGATGAAGCTTGTGATGGTGAGCAGAGCTTAAGTGGCGAAGCTGGAAGCAGAGGCGAACAAGACAGAAACTTGGGAAGTTTGGCTGGGCTGTGTTCGTGCTCTCTGTTGCTTTGTGTTTAAGCGATCTTGTTGCATTCCTGTGAGAGTTGTGTGAGTGTTCCTTCTTGTGTGATCTCCTGTACTCAAGTTCTATCATCCGTGAGATCTGTGGAGAGGTTTCTCCACCGAGAAGGAGGCTCTATCTTATCCGGGTTCACCGGGGCTTGATCTGCCGACGATCAAGGGATCGCCCACCTTACGGGCACGCCAAGGAGTAGGGGCAAGTTATCCCCGAACCTTGTACATCGTTGTGCCGTCTGGTTTGCTCATTTTGTGTTGATTTCTGTTCTTCATTTCTGTTTTTGCATCTTGTCTTCCGCTGCTAACATTTAAGTGCAGAAACTTGAAAAGAAAGTGTTTTTGGTGTCTGACTATATTCACCCCCCCCTCTATAGCCATCTCGTTTCCAACAAGTGGTATTAGAGCTGGGGCTCTGTTTACGGCTTAACAACCGAGAGTCAACAAGATGGCCATGGGAGGAGAAGGCTACAGCACAAACCGACCTCCATTCCTCGACGGCACTGATTTTTCATATTGGAGGTCGAGGATGGAGTTTTATCTCAAAACCAACATCAGCGTATGGTTTGCTGTCAAGGAGGGTTTTTCCACTCCTAAAGATGCTGAAGGAAAAGAGTTGGATTTTTCAAAATGGTCGGCAGAGAAAGTCAGGAAAAGTGAGGCTGATGCAAGAGCTGTGGTCACCCTGCAATGCGGGATGACCAAGGAGGAGTTGATCAAGGTGAGTCCTTTCACAAGCGCCAAAGACTTATAGAGCAAACTCATTGAGCTCCATGAAGGAAATCAAGACACCCGGACTGCCAAGAAGGACCTCCTTCTCAGCCAACTCCAGAACTTGACAATGGGAGAAAACGAAACTGTAAGTATGCTTCATTGTCGGTTCAAAGAAATCATCAACGGCATGCACTCCATTAATGAAAAGGTAGAAAACCGAGACCTAGTAAGGTATGTTCTTAAAGCTTTCCCTAGGAACGCCTTGTGGTCATCCATGGTGGATGCTTACAAGGTTTCCAAGGATTTATCTTTTGTTAAGTTAGAAGATCTATTTTGTGAAATGGAACTACATGAGATCTCTAACCAAAGCCCAAAGGAGAAAGGGTTTGCTTTTGTGGCAGGTAACAAAAGAAAGGAGAAGAAGGATGAGAACACCCACTGTCACGTGGCTCTAGTGTCCTTAGAAGATTCAAAGGAGGAGAGTGATAATGAATCGAGAAGCTCCTCAACCGCGCCTTCATCATCTTCGGATGATAAAGAGGTAATCTCTCCGGAGTTAGACAAATGCGATAGAACAATAGCATGCTTGACAAAAATGCTTAAGAAATTTAAGGCCAAAGTCAAAGCATTAAGGTTGGAAGTAAAAGAATTGAAATCCTCTAAGGTTAAGGACATTAATGATTTGCATGACAAATTCCTTGAGGATGAAAATAAGGATTTGAAGAGCAAAGTTGAAAACCTCAAGAATATTCTTGAGAAGTTTTCAACTAGCTCTAAAACTCTAGACATGATACTAAATTCACAAAAAGCGGTTTACAACAAGGTTGGCTTAGGTTACCAACCTAAAGAATCAAGTTTCATGTCATTGATGTCTAGAACCAATTTTAGATCACAAAATAATTCTAGGGTTCAAAAGGTTAGAAAGAAAAAGACTAAGGCATAGGTGCCAAAGTCTTTGATTGAAAGTTCATTAGGTCCCAAAATTTGGGTACCTAAAACCTCAATATTTAGAATTGTATAAGCTTTAATTGAGGGGGAGCATCTATCAACATAGGTTGTTGATAAGTGGTGCTCCAAACCCAAGGCTAAGGTTACACTAGTTTCAAAATAAGTCAACAAGCCTTGGAAATTGTTGTTATATATTGCATGAAGGGTTTAGATTCACACATAATTTGCTCTTGCCATGAATTGCTTAGAATAATTGGTTTTCTTGTAGCAATTTATGTTTTACTGCAATTTGTGTTTTATGAAATTTCACTTGACTAGTGAGGACATTGTCATGCAATGAATGATAGTATATCCATGCTTCAAAATAAATCTACAAGTTTTGGAAAAATTATATATATTGCATGAAGAGTTTAGATTCACACGTAACTTGCTCTTGGAATGAATTGCTTAAAAGAATTGGTTTTATTGTTGCAATTTGTGTTTTCATGCAAGTTATGGTTTATGAAATGTCTTATCTCAAGCCCAAGTATGCCATGAGTATCTTGTATGTGTTATAACACATGAATGCATGTTTAAGAACAAGATGAACATATAGTTTGGGCTGATCATTATAAAAAATCTCACAAGGCATCACCATGAGTTTTAAAATTCACTGTTTAACCTTCTATGACCTAGTGATTCCCTTGTATCAAACTAAGGTTTCTTGATATGATCATGCTTTGATACAAACATGTTTCGATACTTAAGTTCATACTTAGAACGTATTCATCAAAATTGATACAAACATGTGTTGTTTCTCCTCATAGAAACTCTTAATTCTTGATATGGAATAACACTTGGTTAAGGGACCCCATGTTTGGAACCAAGGTAATTAAAATCAATTGAATTAGGGGTTTGGGAATGGCTAAGAATTGAAACAAACCTGATTTCAGAATTGCTGAAATCGGTTTCTGAAATTTGAAACTGAAAACCCTTCTGTCTGAACCCAGATCGGTCCACCGACCGATCAGGGATCCCTCTGATCGGTCCGGTGACCGATCAGATCAACACTGAACAGTAAGTTCCATGATTGGGTCAAAACTCCTCAGTCTGATCTCCTCTCGTCGAATTGTATCAGTTTAATGATCATACTACAAACAAACATGATACAATCCGTTCACAATTGAAACATATTTGATCACCCATTGGTACAAACCTGGTACTAAGGGAGCACAAAATTGTTCAAGTGAAACAAACCTAATACTGATTTGATACAAACCTATGTTGGAATGTTCAAATTCATAAGAAAAGGTTTGTTGAGTCATGACTCTTGTTCTTAATGTCGTGTTTCAGAAATTTTTCTGAAATAACGAATCTCAATAGAGTCTACATCCCTGTTGTGGAATACAAATTGTTAATGCAGTCTGATCAGGAATGTATCAGAGTTTCCGAAATTTTTCTGAAATCTGATCGCTCCCCAGACTAATCAGATATCCTTCTGTATCACGTAATCAACAGACCTGGTTGGTCACGGAGACCAATCAGGACTATTTTTCAGATACAGATGCATTCCTTACTTGTCATGTGAAGCATATACGTATTTGACCATGGTATACTTCTGTATATGTCTTCACATGAAATTCCAAATGTCAATGTAGTCTGATCAGGAATGTATCAGAGGTTCAGAAATTTTTCTGAAATCTGATCGCTCCCCAGACTAATCAAAATATTTCTGTATCCAGTAATCAACGAACCTGATCGGTTACGGAGACCAATCGGGACTATGTATCAGATACAGATGCATTACTTACTTGTCATATGAAATATATACATACTTGACCATGATATTATTTGGTATATGTTTTCATATGCAATTCAAAAATCTACACTTATTGTTGTATGATGCATATACATTGTTGCCATGATACATTTATGGTATATGCCTCTCATATGCAATTCAAAACTTCACTTTGATTATTTTGGGTTTGGAGAGAGACCCATGTTTGAGGGGGAGGTATGTTCAAACTTAATAACCATACCCTTTTCGATGTTTGACAAAGGGGGAGAAAATGGCTGATTAAGTTTATGGTTATTATAGGGGGAGGATCATGATTCCCTTATGAGAATTGAACGGACTTCAATTGATTGATACCTAAACTTAAATCGGGTTGTCAAACAACAAAAAGGGGGAGATTGTTGATGCAGTCTGGCCCAGTTGTTGTTTTGGTGTTTGACAATGATTTAAGTTTGGTTGAGCGAATTTGGTTTAAAGTCCTGGTCGGGGACTGGGCATGAAACCCTGGTGAGTGAAGCCAGGTCCTAGCTTGTGAAGCTAGGTTGAAATCCCGGTGAGTGAAGCCGGGTCCTGGTGAGTGAAGCCAGGTGATTGGAAATCCCGGTGAGTGAAGCCGGGTCCTTGTGAGTGAAGCCAGGTGATTGGAAATCCCGGTGAGTGAAGCCGGGTCCTGGTGAGTGAAGCCGGGTCCTGGTGAGTGAAGCCAGGTGTTGGAAATCCCGGTGAGTGAAGCCGGGTCCTGGTGAGTGAAGCCAAGTGTTGGAAAAGTCCTAATTCGAAAGGGTTGGGTGAAAAGTCCAGCTTGGAGGGCTAAGTGAAAAGTCCTAACTTGAAGGGTTAGGTGCAAATTCCCATCCTGGAGAATTAGGTGAAAAGTCTTGGCTTGGAGGGTCAGGTGCCTAGCTTGGAGGGCTAGGTTGGATGAAGTTCTAACTCGGAAGGGTTGGGTGAAAATTCCTAGCTTGGAGGGCTAGGTGAAAAGTCCTAACTTGGAGGGTTAGGTGCAAATTCCCAACTTGGAGAGTTAGATGGAAAAATCCTTAGTTTGGAGGGCTAAGGTGAATGAAACCCTAGATTGGAGGGCTAGGCTTGAGTCCCTGGATCGGTCTGGTGACCGATCAGGGAGTTGGCACGCTGCTCCTTCGTGGATCGGTCTGGTGACCGATCCAGCAATGTCTGATCGGTCTGGTGACCGATCAGGGAGTGTGTGTTTCACTCACTGCACAGCTCCTGATCGGTCTGGTGACCGATCAGGGAGCGAACAGTGAGTTGAGTTCCCTTGCTAATCAGGTCCAGAACGGTCCGGTGACCGATCAGAGACTTAGGATTTGATTAAAGAATCACTGTTCACTCAAGCCTGATTGGTCTAGTGACCGATCAGGCTGGAGCCTGATTGGTCTGGTGACCGATCAGGCAGGAGCCTGATTGGTCTGGTGACCGATCAGGCGCAGCTAGGATTTGATTAATGTTTCAGCCTGATTGGTCTGGTGACCGATCAGGCTGGAGCCTGATATGCAGAAGACTGCTGGATCGGTCTGGTGACCGATCAGGCTCCTCCCTGATCGGTCTGGTGACCGATCAGGCGCAGAACTTTAATTCAAATATGCTGTCAGAAGCTCTGATCGCGTCTGTTTTCACTGCCGATTCTCTGATACACTGCTGATATGTTTTGATATGCATTGCTAAGCCTCTGTTGGAGTGTGCAGGTGATAGTAGGTGATTCAAACACTCAAGGAGGGTCAATGGGAGGCTTTCCATTGAGCAGGTTTGGCTGTTTCTCGTTCTCAGGTTTCAATGGGCAACTGACGCAGCTGGCGACTGACGGAGGCTCAGTTGGAGAGGAGGTCTTCAGTGGACTGAGTGCTCATGGAGGTCAGTGGGTTCAGGCTGGCTCAGTGGATGCTGATGAAGCTTGTGATGGTGAGCAGAGCTTAAGTGGAGAAGCTGGAAGCAGAGGCGAACAAGACAGAAACTTGGGAAGTTTGGCTGGGCTGTGTTCGTGCTCTCTGTTGCTTTGTGCTTAAGCGATCTTGTTGCATTCCTGTGAGAGTTGTGTGAGTGTTCCTTCTTGTGTGATCTCCTGTACTCAAGTTCTATCATCCGTGAGATCTGTGGAGAGGTTTCTCCACCGAGAAGGAGGCTCTATCTTATCCGGGTTCACCGGGGCTTGATCTGCCGACGATCAAGGGATCGCCCACCTTACGGGCATGCCAAGGAGTAGGGGCAAGTTATCCCCGAACCTTGTACATCGTTGTGTCGTCTGGTTTGCTCATTTTGTGTTGATTTCTGTTCTTCATTTCTGTTTTTGCATCTTGTCTTCCGCTGCTAACGTTTAAGTGCAGAAACTTGAAAAGAAAGTGTTTTTGGTGTCTGGTTATATTCACCCCCCCCTCTATAGCCATCTCGTTTCCAACAGAAGCCTTGGGGTCGAGCACCCTTTTATAGTGCTCCTGGGGGCGCCTGATACGTCGGGGGAGCCTTACACATGCCTTCACCTGTGAGAAACTCAATCCGCAGCTCGGTCAGCGCTTATCCCCTCCGATTCGACCCATGGTCTGACTGGGGCGCCCGGGACCTCCTAGGCGCCTAGCTTGACTTGGTCCAATGGCTTCATGGCAGATTTGCTTCGATGACCGCATTGGCTTTGACCTTGGGCGCCCGGGACCTCCTGGGCGCCTAGCTCAGTGAGGTTTCGAAGCAGTCTTGCTTCTTGCTGTTTTGACCTTTTACCTTGGGCGCCCGGGACCTCTCGGGCGCCTAGCCCAGTTGCCTGCCCCTTCCTCTGGGGCGTTCAGAGCTACAGAAATACAATCCTTCGGTCCCTGCAACCAAGGTTAGTTCCAAAACAAACTAAGCAAGAATGTTAGTCATTATTTACAGCCGTAGCTGTCTTGGTTCTGACTTCGGGTCTCCCAAATGGAACCCTAGGTCGAACCGACGCCTAATGTTCCCTCTACGGGGAACACGTCCTCACCTACTCCTCTCGGAAGAATTTACCTTTTTGCCAACCGACTCCTCCGGTTCGACTTTTGCCCAGCTTTACTCACCAGGTCTTCGTGCCCAGTCCATGACTAGGACTTAGTGCCCAATTCCTCGAACTAGTCTTCGGTGCCCAGCCCTCGGCCAGGACTTAGTGCCCAATTCCTCGAACCAGGTCTTCGGTGCCTAGCCCTCGGCCAGGACTTAGTTCCCAGTCCACGACCAGGACTTATTGCCCAACCTTATGTCAGGACTTATTGCCCAGCCCGCGGCCAGGACTTATTGCCTAGTGTTCCTAGGACTTTTTCCTGCACACTTGAGTAACAGAGGGTCGTATTGCCTAGTGTTCCTAGGACTTTTCCTGCCCCGATGTGGATCATATTTCAGAGCAGAGGGTCGTCGTTGGCGCTAGGATCTCAAAGTCGGAGTTTGCCAGGGCGTAGCGCTTGTACGAAAAGCTTTGGAGCGTTGAGAAACAGTGATGTTGAAGCCTTGGGGTCGAGCACCCTTTTATAGTGCTCCTGGGGGTGCCTGATACGTCGGGGGCGCCTTACATGTGCCTTCACCTGCGAGAAACACAATCCGCAGCTCGGTCAGCGCTTATCTCCTCCGATTTGACCGGGGCGCCCGGGACCTCCTGGGCGCCTAGCTTGACTTGGTCCAATGGCTTCGTGGCAGATTTGCTTCGATGACCGCATTGGCTTTGACCTTGGGCGCCCGGGACCTCCTGGGCGCCTAGCTCAGTGTGGTTTCGAAGCAGTCTTGCTTCTTGCTGTTTTGACCTTTTACCTTGGGCGCCCGGGACCTCCCGGGCGCCTAGCCCAGTTGCCTGCCCCTTCCTCTGGGGTGTTCTGAGCTACATAAATACAATCCTTCGGTCCCTGCAACCAAGGTTAGTTCCAAAATAAACTAAGCAACAATGTTAGTCATTATTTACAGTCGTAGCTGTCTTGGTTCTAACTTTGGGTCTCCCAAATGGAACCCTAGGTCAAACCGACGCCTAATGTTCCCTCTACGGGGAACGCGTCTTCACCTACTCCTCTCAGGAGAATTTACCTTTTTGTCAACCAGCTCCTCCGGTTCGACTTTTGCCCAGCTTTACTCACCAGGTCTTCGTGCCCAGTCCGCGACTAGGACTTAGTGCCCAATTCCTCAAACCAAGTCTTCGGTGCCCAGCTCTCGGCCAGGACTTAGTGCCCAATTCCTTGAACCAGGTCTTCGGTGCCCAGCCCTCGACCAGGACTTAGTTCCCAGTCCACGACCAGGACTTATTGCCCAACCTTATGTCAGAACTTAGTTGCCCAGCCCGCGGCCAGGACTTATTGCCTAGTGTTCCTAGGACTTTTCCTGCACACTTGAGTAACATCGTTAGAGCAAAAATAATACTTAACTTTGAACCCTTTGCCAATATCAAAACAAGGTTCGATATGGTGCTTCCGGCACCAACAATCTCCCCCTTTTTGATTTATGGCAACACAATTCAAAATTAAGGAAAAATTATAACATTTAAGAATAGAAGGTAAAAACCAATGAATTTTAGCAATTTTGAGCAGAGTAAGGTTTAAAACCAATGTAGTAACACCAATGTTTTTTAGCAGTTTTGAGTAGAGTAAGGTTTAAAACTAATATAATTTTGAACAGAAAATTAAAAATTTTCTCATACTCCCCCTGAATAATTGTGTTATAAAACACTTAACTATACAACCCTTAACTTTGACCTTTCCTCCCTCTTTGACATATATCAAAAAAAAATATTCATGGGTGAACAAAATATTTAAGAGGGATTTTTGAGTTTTTCCAGAATGACTTTAAAATCTTTTGAACAACTACTTTGATTGGATGTTTTGCATGAAGCTCCCCCTTAATTTAACATTCTCCTTCTGAACCTTTCATGATATGCAGTTTTTTAAAAATAAGTGGGGTTTTTGAAAACACTTCTAAGTCCTTGATTATCCTTAAAAAAATTTCCAAAAGGATTTTTTTTCGGTTTTCAACACTTAGAAAATTTTAAAAAAACATTTTCAAGTTAGAGAAAAAATTTTCAAAAAAAACTTTAAGTTGAATATTTTGAAAAGATTTCCAAAACAAATTTTGAGTTAAGTATTTAGAAACTTTTCAAAAGAAATTTGAGTTAAGCACTTAGAAAATTTTCAAAATAAATTTGAGTTAAGCACTTAGAAAATTTTGAAAATAAATTTGAGTTAAGCACTTAGAAAATTTTCAAAATAAATTTTTGAGATGCTTCAGATTTGAAAACAAGTATTTTCGTTTCTTTGCTTTTTGAAAAAGGAGATAAAAGGTTTTTTTAAAATTAGAAAAACTTCTTTTCTCTCCTTTCCTTTCTCTCCCCTTTAATGTGAAACTCTTCTCCTTATGTTTTAGACCATTTCTAAGATAAACATTCTTTGAAAAGGGGAAAAAGTTTAAAGAAGAATTTAATTTTTAATTTCACTTTTTCTACTCTCCCCCTTGGCCATATATCAATAAAGAACTTTTGGAAAATATATTATGAAAGAAGATTTAAAATTTGTGTATCAGAGCTTATGGGTTTTGAAAACATAAATATTTGAGCGAAAGATAATCCTCAGTAAAATAATGTCAAGAGTTATGATAATTTTTAAGTAACAAAATTTTGAAAGAATGAATAATTGATGCTCAAAAATAGAATTGGAGTCAAGTGTATATTCTCATTGAGTCCATGCATGATAAGAAAAAAATATTTAATCAATAAGTTTACTTGTCTTGAATATTTTGAAAAATACAAAAAAAAATGCAAGTACTTTTAAAAGATATTGAGCTTTTTGAAAGATGTAAGTACTTTTAAAATATATGTATCTTTGAAAAATATAAGTCACTTTGAAAGATATTATGCATTTTTGACAAATATAAGTATATTATTTTTTTGAAAAATATCATGAGTTTGAAAAATATTATGAATTTAAAAAACATAAGTACTTTTAAAATATTAAAGAAAATTACTTGACTTATCTTTTGAAAGTACTTACAAAAATATTGTTTTTAACACATAATATTTTATTGGCTTTGGTTTCTTTTCCAGTCTGACACAATCTTAGGAAACATTGTTAACTACAAGGACATTTCCCTATGTGTCCTAGAAATTTTTCCAAGCTCAAGAGAAATATTATTTCAAATTGATTCTATTTAAAAAAACATTTTGAAAATAATAATATTTTAAAAAATGATAATATTTGAAAGGAAATTACTTGTGTTTTCAGAAGGATTTGAAAATACATGCATGAAAACATATCGCCTTAAAATACTCAATAATTCTTTTAATTTGACTTCCCCCTAAACTTGACCCATTCCTAGGAAGCTTGTTGACCACAAGTACTCTTCCTCTAAGTCTTTAGGATTCAGTTCAGATCAAAGGAATTATCTAATAATTTTAAAACAGATAATTACCAATAAAACTTTTCAGAAATTCTTCTTTTGATTCAGACTCCTCCTAAATTTGACACATCCTAGGAGTCCTTGTAGATTATGAAGTGGACCTTCTTCTGTGTCTTTAGGGTTTACCAAAATCAAATGAGACATAGACATAATTTTCGAATGTAATTTGAAACTTCGAAACATATTTTGAAACGAAGGTAATTTGTCAGGCATAGTTTTTGAAAAACATAAGTAATAGTATTTAAAGCACAGTTTTCGAAAACCATTTTAAAAGACAGTGATTTTTCAAGCACATTTTTGAAAGAAAATTAAAAGAATAAACCACTCCCCCTGTACCGTTTGACTCAATCTAATGCCTTAGGGGACTTTAGTGTTAACCAAGTTTGATTGATCAGTAATTAAGTTAACCAAGTCCTAGATCATAGTTTGATGAGTTCATTAAAGTGAAAAATGTAAGATTTTAACCATTAATGAACTAATGACATAAAAAATATGTTAACCAGAAATCATATTATAAAAAAACAGCATTAACTTTGTTAACCAGAATAACAGCAAGATTAACTTTGACAAAGGTATTTAAGATTTAGTTAAAATTTGTGTTAGATTCAAATCTGACAATAGTAAAGTGAATTTGATTTTCAATAATCGGCTTCCAGGTCTTGGCGAGGCACAAGACCTTCTTTGCCCGTAGCCTTATTGGAGCAACAACCCTTTCCTCGACAAAGTCTTTTACTGAAAATTCATCTTCAAGTTACTTCTTGAAAGATTTTGGTCTAACTAGTTTGGGTCTTGGATCGGTAGCTTCGGCTAGTTCCACCAGACTAAACAGACCAAGTAGGACATACTTGACCTTATTAGAAGGGCTTCCCTAACGTACTATCATCTCACCTCCACCTAATACTATATTGTTCAAATTTTAATTAAACCGTTTGTCCTTAAACTATCCAATTCTAAATCCAAGTAAAAAAACTAAGTACAATTATAATGAGGGGAAATTTCTGGATTCTCTAAGTTAGCAAGATTATTAATTAGTTTTTCTTGTATATCAATTTTAATTTTCAAAGTCTCATTTTCTTGTCTTAACATTTTGAATTTTGAATTTATTAATATACATGATTTCATTAAGTTACTTAGGCATGCATCCATATCTAAGTTAGACCAAGGGTAATTAAACTATCTGCATTCAAGGTAAAGAGTGGATTTTCATATAAATTAAAGTTACCTATCTTGGTAGGTTGCCCTGGATCTTTGGCTCTTCTATCTGTACATTCATCTTTGTAATGCCCAAACTCCTGGCACTTGAAGCATTGGATGTGACTTTTGTCCTTTCGTGCTTTTGGAATTGGTTCCTTTGTCGCCATCGTTGGTGTCATTTGTATCTTACGAGTAGGACACTTACTTTTGTAGTACCCTCTCTCCCTGCATGTGTAACAAATTATTTGATTTATAACATTTGAATTTACACTTTTACCTTTTGATTCCTTATTGGGAATCTCCCCCTTGATTCTTGCCGCCTCGGATCTAGACTCATCTTTTGATTCTGGTTTGGATTTGGCTTCGGATTCGGGTTCAGATTCTGACTCGGCTGTTTGTGCTTGGACCGAGAGTGCAAGATAACTTCGGTGATCTTCTTCTTCTTCATATAAGATCTCTTGATGAAGGTTAATCAATTTTACCCAAATTTCTCTCTTCTTTGTCTAAGATCTCTTGATGAAGGTTAATCAATTTTTTCCAAATTTCTCTAGCACATCTGAATGGACCTACTAGTTCGAGTTGCTCCTTGGTTAGGCCACATTGTAGGAGTGCAGTTGCCCTTGTATCGGTCTCGATTTGGTTAAGGGTTTGTTCATCCAGTTTGTCCCACTCGATTGATAACTCATCTTCTACGGGAAAAGAGAATCCCGTTTGGATGATCAGCCATAAGTCCATGTGGGCTTTCAGAAGGGACTACATTTGGTTTCTCCAAAGATTGAAGTTCTCACCAGAGAATAGCGGTGGGCGCACACTGTTCCACTCTTGGTTGGCCATTTAGATTAAACCTCGTACACAAAAGAAACACCAAAAATATACCAAGATTTTGTCTTGGATTAGTAGTGCGGGAGAAGAAAAAAAAATAGCCCAACAAAAATATTGCACGAATTTCGAGGCAGAATAAAAATAATAATAAAAAGTTTGAGACAAATTTTTAGAAAATGAATATTCTGATTAATGGAGAAGAAAATAGGAGTTAAAAGAGATTGCTCGAATTGAGGTAGCACGAATTTAGAAAAAAAATATTAAAATAATAATAAAAAGTTTATGACAAATTTTTAAAAATTGATCATTTTATCAACCCTAATGAATAGTGAAAAGATGAAAATTCAAAATTGAAAAGCGAACGAGTGGTGTTGAAATTGATCGTTTTATAACCACGCACAAATATTATTTATTTGAAATAAAAAGCGATCGAGTGGTGTTGCACCAACCTCGATTATCGAGAAAGATTCGAAAAAAATTAATATTAATTCCGTAAATCCGAAAAAACACTCAAATTGGTGGTTGCACCAAATTTGAGCCACCCGCTCTGATACCACTTGTTGGATTGAAGAAAACGATAGAGGGGGGGGGTGAATATCGTTAAAAACTTTTCGGACAAAAAAGAACAAATACGCAGCGGAAAGAAAATAGAGTAAGCAAGAACGCAAGTCAATTTTTACTTGGTTCGGAGTCGCGGTCGGCTCCTACTCCAAGGCCCATGGTCCTTGACCGTTTACTTTGGGCAATACTATAATCGTGCAAAAAGATTTACAAGTCAAGTACAAGAATATTTTAGGAAATTGAAATTGCTACACTTTTCATTACCGATGCCCGATGTGGATCGTATTTCGGAGCAGAGGGTCATCGTCGACACTAGGATCTCGAAGTCGGAGTTTGCCAGGGCGTAGCGCTTGAACGAAAAGCTTTGGAGCATTGAGAAATAGTGATGTTGAAGCCTTGGGGTCGAGCACCCTTTTATAGTGCTCCTAGGGGCGCCTGATACGTCGAGGCCGCCTGACACGTGCCTTCACTTGCAAGAAACTCAATCCACAGCTCGGTCAGCGCTTATCCCCTCTGATTCGGCCCCTGGTCTGACTGGGGCGCCCGAGACCTCCTGGGCGCCTAGCTTGACTTGGTCCAATGGCTTCGTGGCAGATTTGCTTCGATGACCGCTTTGGCTTTGACCTTGGACGCCTGGGACCTCCTGGGTGCCTAGCTCAGTGTGGTTTCGAAGTAGTCTTGCTTCTTGCTGTTTTGACCTTTTACCTTGGGTGCCTGGGACCTCCCGAGCGCCTAGCCCAGTTGCCTGCCCCTTCCTCTGGGGCGTTCTGAGTTGTAGAAACACAATCCTTCGGTCCCTGCAACCAAGGTTAGTTCCAAAACAAACTAAGCAAGAATGTTAGTCATTATTTACAGCCGTAGCTGTCTTGGTTCTGACATCAGGTCTCCCAAAAGGAACCCTAGGTCGAACCGACGCCTAATGTTCCCTCTACGGGGAACGCGTCCTCACCTACTCCTCTCGGGAGAATTTACCTTTTTGCCAACCGGTTCCTCCGGTTCGACTTTTGCCCAGCTTTACTCACCAGGTCTTCGTGCCCAGTCCACGACCAGGACTTAGTGTCCAATTCCTCGAACCAAGTCTTCGGTGCCCAGCCCTCGGCCAGGACTTAGTGCCCAATTCCTTGAACCAGGTCTTCGGTGCCTAACCCTCGGCCAGGACTTAGTGCCCAGTCCACGACCAAGGCTTATTGCCTAGTGTTCCTAGGACTTTTCCTGCACACTTGAGTAACATCGTTAGAGCAACAATAATACTTAACTTTGAACCCTTTGCCAATATCAAAACAAGGTTCGATATGGTGATTCCAGCACCAACACCTTCTTGACTGCTGCTTCTTTCGCTTGACTTCCTGCGCTCCTAAGCTCTTACACACATGGATTAAAACACCACAGGACCTAGCTTAACTCAGTTGACTACATCAAAGCCTACTTAGGGTACTTACAGACAGTTAACTTAAGAACTTTAGGTTTGATTGGGCCATGAAGTGAAAAACCCCTAAACTAGCTTGCTTGGAGTGCAAGAAGTCATGGAAAAACAAAGAGGTTAGAGGGATATTATACAACTTGAAGATCATGATTACGCCACTCATCTAGGTGAAGGCATTGAGAGCCATTTTATGGAGAGGAATACCAAAATACCTAGATATCTCTTGCAAAAATGAGGGGATTGGAAACCTAAGTCCATATTCTACTTAGCCTAGGAAAAAGGTGTTAAATCTGATACGTTTATCCTGCTTCGGAGAATTTTCGGAGAAGAGTTGGGGTTTCCGGGACCCAAACCGAGGATAAAAAGGGGTTCAGGTTAAACTATATAGGTGTTTGAGGGGATTTATGGAAAATAACTAAAGTTAAGGATGAAATTCTGATTTAAGGGAGTTGAGGGGCCTAAAAGCAAAAAAGAACCGGCTTATATACCTTGACCTAACTCCCAATCGGCCGAACCACTCATGCCCGATCGCCTCACCCCTTCTCTTCTCTTCTCCTTCGTCGATCGCCTCCTTCGCCTTCCACCTCTCCGGCGAACCCCTCCCTCGGGAAATCTAGCAAGCATCTGAGCACCGGTTCCTCCCTTCCCAAACCACCTCGCGAGCATGAGTTAGGGATTCCCCCCACCACGATTTGAGTTGTCGTTCCCAATCTGGGCGGAGTGCGCTGCGAGAGCTGAGTGGAGTCTCTGCCAGCAATCTATTTGAGGTCAGGGATTGGTTATTCCACCTTGGTTTTGGAATGGGGGATGGTTCGGGAATTTGACAACTGCCGAGAGTTTCATGTGTGGTTCTGTTTGTGAAAATTCCAGCTGCTCTTGGGTTTCTGTGGGCAAGGTTGTGGCTTATTGGATCGCGATTAGGAGGAGGAACCCTCTTTGGTGGAGCTCACTGGGTTTGTGGCCTGATTCCGCCAGTTCCGGAGCAGGGTGAGATGCCAGCAGCTAACTAGGTAAGTTTTGAGCTGGATGAATTCTGGTTTGGATTTCGGAATTGGAATTTCTCGCTATTAACTCTTGTCTCCTCTGATATGGGAAGAGTCAGTGGTGTATGGATGATTAGATAAGTGTAGTTGTGTTCCTGTGTTGGTAGAATGTCATTGTGAGCTTCATGATTTGGTGGATGAAGTCTGACATGCTTCCATTTTGGATTTGTGTGATGGCAGATTTGATTCAGAAAATTTAAAATTTGCAATTGGGCTCAATTTCCTCATTTCGTGCCTGCTGTGGTGATCTGTCATTGGTGTTGGGATAAGAGGTAAGTTGAGTAGTGTAGTTTGTCATGTTTAGTTGCTATTAATTTTGTGATTAGTATTGGGCTCGATTAGAGTAGATTAGCTTGGATGTATATTGGAATAGTTGTTGGTTGATCTCAAATGCTTACCTTGTTTACTTGAGCCTTTTCGATCCTATTGTCGTGTGTCCCAACTTTAGAACAGGGAAGGAATGTATAGAGTGTAAAGGATTTAATTTGTGGTGTGGTGGAGTTAAGTGTAGCTAATATTATTTAGATCTTGGCTGTGAGCTTGGTGATTGGAGTTAGATTAGGAGATGAAATCTGATCTAACCGTGTGAAGTGAAACATAACCCTAAATCTTAATTACGCGGGGTAATTGGGAAAACTTTTCATTTAATTAGAAGAGATTAAATGAAAAAGGAAATGATTGGGTTAACTCTAATATGGTTAGGGATTTAATTAGCTAGTAATTATCTTTCTATAAATAGCTAATTAAATATGATCTTAATACAGGGATCTGACTTGGATTTATCGTTGCGGATTATTGACGGGTGGTTCTTTTCTATTGTGATACAGACTTCTACTCTTTGGATGTAGGTACTTCTTGCTTGTATTCTTTAGATCCACTTTATCTTTATGTATGACTAGTTGTTATTTATGCAGTAGGCTTTTATTGACCTTTATCTGCTACCGTTTTGCTATCCTGCTTGATACTTATGCTTGACTTTGGATATGATCTAAATTTCTTTTCTATACAGTCTCGTGCTGTGTTATCTGATTCTGTATAGCATTGGTATGGGCATGAGTATGTAGATATAGCATAGCTCACCATTATATGGTTGCATTGATTGATTCTAGTTATACTTGCATGTGTGTCTAGATATAGAATGATTGGCTTATGATACATGTTTACGACCTTTGCATGGTAGGTTGGGTTATGTGTCAATGACCTGGTAGAGATTACATATGTTAGAGTCATGCATCATACCTGCACTGTTGCATGCCGACGATCAGCGACTCCCTTGTGGTTGAGCCTATCGTCTTCCGACACATGATATGTGCACACGACCACTCATGGGTTAGTGGATACCGCTGGGTGTGTGCATTTGCTCTGTACTGCTCCGCTCAACTGCTCTTGGGTAGTGGTTTTGGAGCGTGGTAGCAGGCAAGGATCCCTTCTCTTCCCATAGACCAGAGAAGATGAGAGAGATGTCTCCCCTATATATACATGGGGTGGAGCGAGAGCTCCACCAGCATCTTGTCCACTCGGTCACTCAGGAGCAGTGATGGCAGAGTACGAACAGTGTCACAGCTCTACCCACTCCGCCGACACATTATCGCATGTCTCGGTGGCTGAACTGGTGTTAGGAGTGACCATGACATTGCATCATGTCCATATGATGCATTTGTGCATTTGATTGTGTTTGCTGCATTTATTTGCTGCACTTGTTTGACATGCACATACAGGATATATTTTTGTGTGGCTTGTTGGCCATGCACTTGCTCGTGTGGTACGAGTCCTATTATGATCATGATAGACTGTTTTCTAGTATGTACAGTCTTTTATTATTTCAGTTATGCATACTTCTGATACTATTATTGAGACTGTATCATGTTGTATATGTATAGCTTGTTTAGCTATTTTCTACCATGTATATCTTTCTATATACCCACGGAGTCCATTTGGACTCACCACCCATTACAATGTTTTTGTTTTCAGGTTGATAGCTCGCCGGAGGAGCCCAGTTGTCAGTCCTGGTCCCTACGACTTTGTTGTTGGGTGTTTCCGCGTTTGTTTTCCTTTTTATAGCATTCCTTATGCGTTGTATTCATTTTTATATGTTGTGGATTTGTATTCGCGATCCATTCGTACAATATTGTATTTTTGAGTCCTTTGTTGGACTTTATGTTTGCTGATTTGCTGCGCGTCTGCCCTGGGGGCAGCTCAAGTGAGCTTTATGGTTCTAGTATAGAGTTGGTTCATTTCCTTACATTATATATATTTGTTTTGTGGCTTGAGGCCAAATTATATTTGTGTATGTTTGTGTGTATGTGTAAATTATCCGCTGGACAGGGGAGATGCTGTCCGATTTTATATTGGATCAGCGACTACGTGAGTCTCGGGGCGTGACAGATTGGGTCATGAAGTGAAAAAAAAAAAAATCCTAAACTAGCTTGCTTGGAGTGCAAGAAGTATTGGAAAAACAAAGAGGTTAGAGGGATATTATACAACTTGAATATCATGGTTACGCCACTCATCTAGGCGAAGGCATTGAGAGCCATTTTATTGAGAGGAATACCGAATACCTAGATATCTCTTGCAAAAATGAGGGGATTGGAAACCTAAGTCCATATTCTACTTAGCTTAGGAAAAAGGTGTGGAACCTGTGAGGTGGGGTGCACGAGACTTGGTCTCCCCGGGACACCCTAATCCTATAATTCCTGATGATCTCGTGCTCGAATTGTAAATTAGGGATACTTTCTCTCTTCTCCTTAGAGGAAGAGTCTTATACCAATGGGACAAGAACATTGGTTCAGAAGACATGGATTGAGAAAGCACGAGAGCGACAAAGAAAGAAATTAAAAAAGACTTACGGATAGAGAATCGGAAGTAGGTCAGCGTAGAAGTGAGAGTTGAAACTTGGAAGAGGAGGTCCTGAAGCAAGGTGCGGCGGGCTCTCCTTGTTGGTGCAATCTGCCCAAGGTTGATCGGTATGATCAGGGTTTTGATATGTGTGTCAATAAGTTTAAGTTAGGATTTCATATTAGTTTGATACGTGTTTGGGTTATGCAGGACTTGGTGGAACACACATAGAGAATCGTAGAAGTGAGAGTTGAAACTTGGAAGAGGAGGTCCTGAAGCAAGGTGCGGCGGGCTCTCCTTGTTGGTGCAATCTGCCCAAGGTTGATCGGTATGATCAGGGTTTTGATATGTGTGTCAATAAGTTTAAGTTAGGATTTCATATTAGTTTGATACGTGTTTGGGTCATGCAGGACTTGGTGGAACACACATGTGGGATATTTCATCCTAATGCTCGGGTGCTTGAGTCGGTAAAGGATAGTGCATCCGATAGACTGTTGAACAAGGAGCAACAGAGTAGAGCCAAGGGAAGTAGACTTCAAGGCATACACAAAGGATGACATGGGGATAAGTCGTGGGCTCGTATGTATCCCAGGGACTAGAGCCAAAGGAATAGGGCTTTAAAGGGCGACTCCGAAGAGGATGAGTGTAAGTGTATACTAAGACCAGTCGACTGGTAGGGACACCAGTTGACTGATCCTTCTGTGGATTTAGGAGCAGCTGGATCAGTCGACTGCTATTCAAAATATATTCGTTTGGCTAACCGTTGATTGAGCACCAGTCGACTGGGGTTGGTAGCAATCGACAGGTGTCAGGGCTAAGCTATTTTGTTAACAACTCTCTTCTCTATTAAAGGGGAAGCTTTAGGGCATGAAGGGGTTATGAAATTGTGATTGAAAACATTTCAGTTCGTGCTCAAAGCTTCCAAAGCTCAATCTCTTCCTTCTAACCCTAATTCTCAATCTTGTAAAGGGGAAGAGTATTTTGTGAGAGGTTGCATTCCACTGTAAAGAAGTAAACTCTAGTCGGAGATTGTCGGGGACTAATCCACCAACAGATTGAGGGATCATCCACCTCAAGGACACATCATGAAATAGGAGCAAGCTGTGGGATTGATATGATCGATAGAGGGGGGTGAATTTTCCAGATTAAAACGTGAGTAAATGCAGTGGAATAATCAAGATGACAAAAGCAACAACAAAGTTAACACGCTTTGTTTTACTTGGTTCGGAGTCTGTGATGACTCCTACTTCAAGGCCCACGGGCCTTGACCGTTTTCGTTAGGCAATTCTATAATCCGCAAAAATGAGTTACAGTGTATGAAGGTTAAGTACAAAAATAAAACTGAAACTTTTATACCACAACACTTGCTTAAGTTAGAAGAATGTGTTTCGCCATAGAAGCGGTGTGTCATCGATTTCTGACTACTTTGGCGCAGAGAACTTGAGCACGGAAGCTTGATCGCAGTGATTCTGAACACTTGAATTGATGTTTGGATCTGAGGGAGTGAAACCCCTTTTATACTTGCACTTGGGCACCCGAGTGCGTATGGGGGCGCCTCCACGTCGCCAATTCAGCCCGTCGTCATCCGCTGACTCGGCCAAATTCTATACACTCTCAGGCGCTTGAGTGCACTAGGGCGCCTTAGAGATGATGTGGCGCGTACAATCAGTTGCCGCCAACTCAGCTTCACTAACGTTAAGAAAACCCATCTGGGGCGCCCGAGACCTCTCGGGCGCCTGAGTCCTCTCAAGCGCCCCCAGTGCGGTCAGTTGCTACTCTTTAGCCTGCAATTAGGGTTAGTTTAGGAAAATAATAGAATATATACTATGCATGAATATTTGACAGCAAGAGTTGTCTGATCCTGACTTTGGATTTCAAATGAAATCCTAAGTCGGACTGACGCCTACTGTTCCCTCTTCCAGGGAACGCGTCCTCACCTACTCCACTATGGAGAAGTTACCTTTTGCCAACCGGCACCTCTGGTTGGACTTTTGCTCGACCTTCAAGGCTCCCAGATCTCGAGACGTTCATACCTCGACCCATCTCTACTTTTGTCCGTAGTCCTCGATCAACTACGTCGTCTGGCCCGATCTTCCGGATCAGGTCTTCATGCCCAATCCTCGACTAGGTCTTCGTGCCCAACCCTCATTCAAGTCTTCGGTGCCCCACCCTCGGTCAGGACTTCGTGTCTAGTCCTTGACCAGGACTTCGTGTTCAACCCTGCAGGTCAAGACTTCATGCCTAGACAAACTAGGACTTTCCTGCACACTTAATAAATATGTTAGATCATAACACAAACTTAACTTTGAACCCTTTGTCATTATCAAAATCAGGTTTGATCTAGTGCTTCCAGCACCATCGCAAGCAATCTCCTAATCATATAAAAGTTTTGTGTTAGCATTATTTTCATTGTTTCTTGTATTTCCACTACACTACTAACTTTGTAGGAAGAAATACGATTTGGGGGAGACGAGCTATTCAACCCCTCTAGCCATACAATTATACCCAACACTCCTCACCTGGCCTATTTATAGGGCTTGCCCTAAAAGTTCAGGTCGGTGGATGGATGACACGTGGCTCGTCTGGAGTGGTGGTTCGGGTCATTCCGTGGATCGCAATGAGTTAGCCAAGGCAGGATTTTAACTTGCACTGCATGTCACTCGCTGGCCTATCAATTTGGGCACAGGGCAGGTGGCGATTGAAGTGATTGATGCAAGTATGACTCTTGGGTAATGGTGCACGCCACGTGGCGGCTATTCATTGGCTATATGTTTGACAAAAGAGACTTCTCTCCCCCTTGCCATTAATGCTCGGCACAGGATGTTGGATAACCAATCTCTGATAGCTAATCATGCATTTTCGACCTTATATGGCGCACACCGCATTAATGCTAGAATCATTTTAAATCTTTGGCGTAATCTGTCATCATGACACATTCAATACCTTTTTAGTTCTTTTGACTTGCTGACACAATCTGCTCTTTCTGTCCTGATACCATTCCAATTAGTTAACTTCCTTCGATTGGACTTGAGGGAGGTCTTGTGATTGGGAGGTCAATCTCAAGTTGCCACATGGCATAAGAGTTTCCACATGGACTCATCCAAATTGTCGCGGGTGGCTCCTGGTCGGGAATCACTTGGTCGTGGATTGCTCGAGCAGGCCTCTGCATCGCTCGGATGAACATGATAATTAAAGGAGATTGGAGTGCTTTTGGTCAAACCGACCCAACCAGGATGGCTATTCTCGGTCGGGAAGGGTCATCTTTGCTTAGTCGGGGCATGCTTCCTTAGGAGTACTTGGAGGCATCATGTGATGATTATTCATTAAAGAGAGCATTTACTACTTTTAGGGGCCGCAACAACGTATTAAATGACCAAAAGAGGAAACGATCAGGTGCTTTAATGATTGGTTGCAATAGTTATTGGCTGTTATGGGAACAATAATGTAACAATTGCATTGAATATCATTATTGCCGAAAGGAGGTGAATAGTCAGACACAGGATAAATGATAATCATGGATGCTTAGGAAAGGGTCTAGATTCTCTAATCTCACATAATTTACTTATCCTTTTTCTGGTCAACTTCTGACTTGAGCGTTGGAGTGGAATTGTCGGAGCTTCTTCCGATGCCCTTCTAACTTTCTTTGGCTAGATTTCTTCTCAGGCCTTCCTCCTCGTAGGAAACAATCACATGCTTTAATGATTTGCAGCGATAGTTATTGGCTATTATGAGAACAATAATGTAACAGTTGCATTGAATGTCATTATTGCCAAAAGAAGGGGAATAGACACGAACATAGGATAAAAGGTAATCAAGGACGCTTAGGAAAGGGTCTGGATTCTCTAATCTCACACAATTTGCTTTCCCTTTTTCTGATCAACTTTTGACTTGAGCTTCAGAGTGGGATCGTCGAAGTTTCTTCTGGTGCCCTTCTAACGTTCTTTGGCTAGTTTTCTTCTCAAGCGATCCTTCTCGTAGGAACACCCATTGCATTGCCGAGAGTCACCATCCCACGTGTCACCTTCTGAAAATTAAAGATTTATTTAAATAAATCCCTCCTCTCCATTTTAATTAAATGATAAAAGAAAGAAATTAAAGAAGTGGAGAAGTAGGTGCATGGTTGAGCGGTTATGGAAAGAAGTAAAAGAGGATATATATATATATATTGTTGGTGCAGTTTATACTAACAATAACTCAGGTTTTAATGTATGACAAAGGGGTTAAAGTTAGGTGTGTTATTTTCTAACATTGTTACTAAGTGTGTAGGATTGAAAAGCTTAGGACTTGACAGCAGACCGAAGTCTAGGGTAGTGGAGTCCCGGTAAAAAGTCCAAGGTGATAGAGTTTTGGCAAAAAGTTCAGTTGAGTCCGTGGGGCTAACAACTGACCGAAGTCTGGGGTGGTGAAGTTCTAGCAAAAGTCCAAGGTGGTGGATCTTAGCAAAAAGTCCAGTTGGATCCGCGGGGCAAAAAGTCTAGTTGGGCTTATAGCTAATAGAGTTGGAAAACCCTTTAGCATAGGTTTAGTCCTCATTACATTGTCGTCTGATTTTGTCCTTGATATTACTGTCAATTCAATTGATTCAAGTTAAGGAGCCATGTAATTGTAGAGCACTAGACACCAATTATACCTGGTTAAGTTATCAAAATCAACTAAGCAGTCTATTAGTGATAGTATAGGTAACCTAGGAATGTTGTTTGTAGATGAAAACAAAACAAATAGGAATAAATACAAAATAATCAGCTGACAATATAGCTTGTCACATCCTGAATTTTCATGGGAACGTGTACTCCTTATCAGTTTTTCCAGCAGCTTAGTTGTACATTTTGTATCCTTGAAATGCTACAAATACAGTGGGCTGAAGGCATCATCTAATTCCATTAGTACTAGTATTCCTTGGTCTGGTAAGCTAAGAATTATCCTACATCATTCCTTGTGAAGTATAGTTGTTTTCTATGCAAAATGAAGGCCTTTTGCTCAATATCCCAATTATCAAACATATTTTGAACAAATCCTCTGATATATGGATTTTTGGGGATATCTAAAATCCAAGCAATGGGAGACATTCTGATTAGCTGTGTTTCTTCGGTAGTTGGGGGCACAGATGTAATGATTTTTAAGAATTGTGAAACTCTGCTATTCCAATCCATTCTCTTTGTGTGACCTCTCTTAGGGTCACGAGTGCGAGCAACAACCTAGGTTGAAATTTTTTTTGACATATTTAATTGCAAAATCATGATTAACCAGGACTTAAACTCTATTCCTTGACTCCTATACGAAGAATTATACTATGAATAGACAACCCTAATTGCATATCACCCTATCAAACCCTAATTCACCACTAACGCAATGCAACCACTATAGAAACACCTCGAAAAGAACATCGACAAACTAAAACTTATGTACATACAGTCTTTATCAGATGTAAGATTAGAGAGACTCGAGATAAAGATCACCAAATTTAGGATAGTGGCAGTTGTATCAAGAACATCATAGGGTGACGTTGGTTTTATAGAGTTAATGGGTCTAATTATCCTCGCCGAATATAAAATTACCAATTCGGATTCTAGTTTGACCGAATATATAGTGATGCTGGTATTGCCAAACCAACTTGGAGATAGTATTGAAAAACTAGCTTTAGGTTGAAGCTGGTATTGCAGAACCAGCTTCAGGGTGAAGAAATTTATAGCTGCGTGTCAAGTGGCACACCCCTTGGAGCTGGCATTGAAAAACCAGCTTCAAGATGGAGTTGGTTTTGTAGTGCCAGCTTCAAGCTGAAGCTGGTTTTGAAAAATTAGCGACACCGTTGACATTCAAGTTTGAATATTTAGAGTGGCCGTTGCAAGCTATAAAAATAGTAATAGAGGCCGTAATTTGACTTACCTGAGCCAGGCGAAACCACACCACTTAAAATGGATCAAATCAGGGTCCACTAGGTCCATCAATGGGTTTGACCGAAACCCATTGATTGACCTAGGTTCCTTGGATATCTAAAAATTTGGAAATGGTTGAAAGATATCAGTGTCTACAATCTACATATAGTCTCCAACTCTTGTTATCACACTCCAACATGAATATATAGCCGCGTACCAAGTGGCACGCCCTTTGGAGTTGATATTGAAAAATTAGCTTCATGTTGAAGATAGTTTTGAAAAACAAGCGATACCATTGTCATTCAGGTTTGAATCTTTTGGAACTACTGTTGTAAGCTATAAAAATAATAATAGAGGTCATAATTTAACTTCCCTGAGCCAAGTGAAATCATACCACTTAAAATGGGTCGAATCAGGGGTCCACTAGGCCCATTAATGGGTTTTGATCGAAACCAATTGATTGACCTAGGTTTTTTAGATTTTTGAAAATTTAGCATTGTTGAAAGATATCAGTGTTTACAATTTACATATGGTCTCCAACTCTCATTATCACATTCCCACATGAATTTATAGCCACATTCCAAGTGTCACGCCCCTTGGAGCTGGTATTGAAAACCAACTTTAGGGTGGAGCTAGTTTTGCCAAAACAACTTCATGGTGAAGCTAGTATTGCATTACCAGAACCAAGTTCGAGCTACTACTACAATACCACCGGCCACCATGGTGTAATTTTCATTGTGTAATGTGTTTGTCTTCATAGCAAATAGAATTATGTGGCAATTCAGTATAAATTTCATATTTCATATACAATAATAATTAATACATGATTAACAAAACACTTAAACCTGTGTTAAAGCTATTTTATTTTTATAAATTTTAATATTACAAAATTCAATTCCCATGAGGAAAATTTTCTACAGGAAGGCCAAACTAGTTAAATCCTATGTCTCACACAATTGTAGATTCAAGAAGACATTCTTATCCCAATACTAATGAAACTTCAACTTGCCTGCACTGTGGCCCAAATCTAGTCCTCGAAGATAAACATGGCTTCATATACCTGTTAAATGGATTATAACTTACTTGAAGTATAAGGTTGAAATCTAACAGTTTGACTGATATACAAGATATAACACCAACCGAATATATATCCTTATTCCCATCAGTATTCCAGCACTGCACAATGTATACATTCCAATTCATCTAAAGAAAATTCAAATTAGTTACTTCACCCTTTCAATCTATAATGTAGTTAATTAACCCTTGTATTGGTAAACATGTCCAAGAATATAAATAACAAAGATGATGTTGTAATATCAAACTGAAGAATACAAATAGAAGAAATATGTTAAACCTTAACTTCTCATAATCCATATTGTTAGAACCTGCAAGAATACAAACAATCATTTACTTTAATTTCTTAATCAACCACTATATTTTAATTAAAAAAATTTGATAGTACTAGCTACAGATGACAAATCTTCTTTATATATGTCAGTATCGCTTATCATATTTCAATTATCTATAATTGATCTGAAAACCAACACATCCACATATTTACAAAATTTAATAACCCAATTTTTTCAGAATTAAATTTATAATATAAATGTATAAATTTTCGACACATACCCTTGCTGTAAAATTGGACAGTTGCGCTTATCATGTGACACACTTTGAAGGATGTATCCATGGCATAGCCTGGATTTTGAGGTTGACTTCTTCTTTACTGATTTCAATTTCTTCCCACATCCCTTCTCCATTCAGGTTGGATATCAGGTTTCGAATTCAAAAGAAATTGTCATCCTCATGAACAACTATTTAGGAAAGACCATATTTCATCAACTAGAGCTAAAGAAAAAAATATCTCAAAAACAGTGTGAAGTCACATGTGGCTAACTAACTAAAAGATGATCTTAAGATGTATGAAGGGTATAAATATCTAGAAGTAATGAAGTCTCTCGATCAATAAGAGGATGGATTGCATGTGGGATGAACTTCATATTGAAATTAAGTGAAGCGCTCTCTTCCCATAACCGTAATTTCAGATGTTATTCGTCTTCTTCTTCTTCTTCTCCTTGGCGGCCGTTTTCTATATAGTCCTGGTTGCCGTAGGCGGCGAAGGCCTCGGCGAACCAATTTGTCTTCCTCCACGAGCGCCAGCCCATGTCTTGGCACATCCCGTCGCTGTGCGCGATGCTGAAGGTGGAGATGCAGTGCCGGCGGTAGAACCGCGTCGTCCTCTTCATCACGTCCACCTCCTCCCGAGTCCGCCGGAACATCTCCTCCACCGCCGGCAACTCGAACTCCCGCTTCACGAGGCTCCTCAGCCACTTGCACCGCAGCTCCGACGTGTGCAGGTTCGAGAGGCTCTCTATGTACCCCACGAATGCCATGTGCGCCATCTGGCACGAGGCATAATCCTCCAAGAAAGGGTGGTCCGGTCTCAGCCCGTACTTATCGAGGGGAAGCTTCCACGCCAGATAAGACTCGATGAACTTGGATACTCCCTTCCTCTGTGCATCGATCGTCACAATTCATGAGTTTAATTCCCGATCGATCGAACAGTAATTTAATTACTCAATTAATTAATTAGTCGTCCATTACTTACCAGGGGGGATAAGAGTAGTCGGCAGGCAAGTGTCTGTAAGAGTCCTCGATCGGGCCTTTCGTGGAGGAACTGAGAGAACCTCGTCGAGAAGAAGAGGAAGAAGGGTAAGCCCCAAATGGAGTAGGACGGCACGGTCCAGTGCAGGGTCCTTATCACCATCGTGCATGCCTCACCCTCCGCCCCTGCAATACAATACATCTCTTAATAGACATCGTTGAATGAAAAGTCAAGCAGTCAAAAGTCAATTCTTTATCTGTTGACTTGGGTTTCGATTCAAAGTCAATTGCGACTTCAAGCCAGCTAGCTGTTTTGTTTTTCTCCTGTCCTCGAGTCAGTACGTACGTTCTTGACGAAGTGATAATGGTTTATGCATATATCATACCTTGGTTTGCTTCTGCGCACTCGACGGCTAGGTCGATGGCGGATTTCTTGTAGCCGACGACCACCACCTTCTTCCCCTTCATCAGCCGTGTGGTGGCTTCGTTGTCGAGCTTGCAGTAGTCCATGGTGTGTAGAACCTGGCCTTGGAAGATCTCCGGACCCTTCCCGTGAGGAAACCTTGGCATGTTTGCCACATCGCCGTACTTCCCCATGCACATCACCACGAACTCGAACTCAAACCGCTGCAACATCGATCGATCGAGACGGTTCAAATTAATGGAGAATTAGATAGATAGATAGATAGATATGGTATATATAGCTGGGCAACGGGCATGCACCTGAACCGAGTCGGAGTCTCCGGTGACGACTCCGACCTCCCACACGGGGCGGTCGGCGATGGCCTTCCCTTTCTCCCCCCACAGCTCGGTGAAGCACCCCGGCGTGGAGCCGCCGCCGATGAACCGGACCTCCACGACCTTGGCGCGCAACCTGATGAGCTTCCACAGGTCGAAGCGGGTGGCGTAGCCGTGGAGGTAATTCAGAATCTCGGTGTGGGTGGGGAAGGTGGGGTCGTTCCGGTCCGCCCACTGGTGGTCGGTGAACTCGTAGTCCGGCCGCGGGGTTTGCAGCCGGGTGGTCCGGAAGGAGCAGTGCTTCCACACGCCTCCGATCGAGTCGGTGGCCTCGAAAACCACCGGCTCCAGATCCCGGAGCTCCTTCGCGGCGGCCAGGCCGCTGATACCGCCGCCAATGATGGCCACCCTCGGCTTGCCTTGAACCTTGTTCGCCATTGTTTTAATTTAATTTCCGATCGCAATGAGATCAGGAGATGGAGATGGAGATGGAGATGAAGATGGAGCGAGGAGCTACGTGGATATATATATAGAGATCGAAGTGATCTCATGGCGCCATGAACGAACAGATTGACAGTTGAATTCTTCATCCCAGATTATAATTATAAGTTAGCGATCGATCGATCTCGATCGTTTGAACCTTTCAACGTAACTAGAGTACGTGTGTCGCATGCAATTAGCTCGAATTGCAACGAACGAGAATTAAGGAAGATAATGGCTTGAAATTTTCCATATGAACAGCTAGCTAGCTAGCTAGCTAGCTAGCCTCAACCGGTTCAAACGTAATTTCTCTATCTTCGATCGGTTAAGAACCGATTCAAACTTTGAACAATAGGTCGTCATATACTGTCTTCTGTTTAAACTAATATACACTGCGGAAGTTGACCTCAGAAATTGACATTATAATTTCTCTAGTTTTGATCCATTCGTCGATCCTAACGTGTCGCCAATATTTATATGTCGTATAGCTTGTATGCCGGGCATCTACAAGAAATATGTATGAAACATTTATAAAATAAAAAATTTTGAATCATTAGTTTGAGATTTATATATAATTTAAGAATTACATGCAGTGAAATTTAAATTTGCTTTTTTATTTAGAAATTGATGTAATTAATATGGATAGTCATACAATTATATGCTATGAATTGGATTATAAAAAATTTTATTTAGAGTTTTAATAAATTTTCATATTGTTAACAAACTCATTTAGAGTTTTAATTATTGAAGATGTGGACGGACGTGTTGACTCCATAATTTGCTTGGATCGGACGGACGGACGGAGGACTTGAATCTATGGAAAAGAGAAGAATTACGGACTACTTCACCGAGAAGAATTAAGGATTATAATTTGCTTCGCTAATTTACATTTGAGAGTATTGTTTAGTGTTAGGTGAGATTCGATGGCTTGTTTAACGGGAAATACATGCTGAGCGGGCGGACCAAGTCTTCTTCTCTTATGCATTTAAGAAACATAAAAGAAAAGTTAATTTCATTTAATTAATTAGTTGATAAACCGTTGTTGACGAATATATATGGTTAAAAAAATATGAAATGAATTCTTCACTTTCACATTTATTTCATTTAATTAAAGAAAAGTTTCGAATCATCCAAAAAAAAAAATAGCTCCATTATCCAGCTGCCCCACGGATATGGAAAAAGATAAATTCAGATTCACAAGCGAAAAAACATAATGAGAAAATTCATCAATTCATGAAAATGTCATACATCTATCGCCTATAATATGTCCCAAGGGTTGGTGCATCGTAGGTCATCTCAAGGTTCTAGGAGAGCAGGTCCTTAAGTTCTTAGGCAAAAATATTAAAATAGAGCTATAACATTTTTTTTAAAAAATTTAAAAATTTCGTTATTCTTTTTCATTAGATTTGGGACCCACAACGACATATTTGAAAACTTTTTTTAAAATATTAAATTAGATTTTTATATAAAATTTAATTTTCTATCTTTTGAGATGCCAAATTTAAGGGGGCGTTTGGTTTGTTTCATTTTTCATTTTCATTTTCCAGAAAACCGTATTTTCTAGTTTTCTGGAAAATGACTTTTTTTCATTCTCCAGTTTTTCAGAAAATCGTTATGTTTTTTTCTGGAAAACAAAGCTGGAAAATGTAAACCAAACATGTTTTCAGAAAATCATATTTTCTACATAAAATGAAAATGAAAAATAAACTGGAAAATATAAACTAAATGCCCCTTAATTTTTCTGGTAGTCGGAGGAGACAAATTGACGTAGCTGCAAAAGGAGAATAATAAAAGACGAATAAACGGAGACAAAAGAATACTCAAAAACAACACAATCAAAGCTAACGGTGTGATTAAAGACTTCACGAAAACTAAAATAATAAAAAATAATAATATTTAATGGAGTCATGGTATTGATAGTATTGATTGTGATTTTTTTTTTCAAGCAGATGCCTCATGGCTCTGTTGTCACAAATAGAGGGGGTATTAATGTTGTTGGAAACCATGCTTTTAGTAATAGTAATTGATCCCGACCTATTTTACGCGAAGCTTGGATGGCCAGCCTGACATCTCATAAGGATAGGTCAGGGCCACGGATATTCTGACAGCCCAATGTGGCAGGCCAGGGCTAGAGGCCCGAGTTCCACTCGAACCGAATCGCCCAACTAGGCTAATCAGATGTATTCTAATCTAGTCCCACACGGAAGCGCCGAGTGTCCGACTCAAAGTCCGCCGCTCGGTCCAGTATAATTCTGTTCTCTGAGTGACAAGACTGCCAAGCTAGGTCCGAATACCCCATGACTTGGAAGGATGTAAATGCTTCGATCGGGCTGCATAGCTAGTTTCCACTTGAGAACGCCAATCAGCGCTCCGAGTCCAGAGTTGTCATTATCTGAGGCAGTACCTACCCCCTGACACCATACTGACACAGGTGGTACGAGGGTCGGCGCAGGTCAGCTCCGAATCGTGGATATCCCACTAACACAGTACCTGCCTGACATACTCTTGCAACCCGTACCACGGTGCCCCTGCTCATGTCAGAATGGGCGGTGCCAGTCGGCGAGCTGACAGCAGCCCAGGATCCTGCCCCCACATAAGACAAACGGTGGTAGAGGCAGGGCAGAAGCTGTCAGCTCCCTCGGCTGTATAAGGCTCTCCTCACTTCATGCACAAGTACGCGCGATAAGTTTTTGCTACAGTTCTTCTCTAGTTTTTTCTCTCCACCGGATACTGACTTGATCGTTGGAGGGCCTTGTCGGGTACTTCTCCCGATGGGTTGTTGACGACCATCTTTCTTGCAGGAAGGGCACCAGCAGGAGCAGTTCACAACGCCACCTCGCTCTTGGGAGTCCACTTTGCTCTTCGACAGGATCATATTTGGCGCTAGAAGGAGGGCATTTCGCCTGATCAAGAGCGCAAGATGGAAGATCCCAACCGAGTGACGGTGACAATTATGCCAGAAGAAAATGAGTTCCTAATGGTGGGTCGAGCTCAGAAGACCCCCCAGTTGCCCCTACAAGCGAGTAGCCCGACTACCCGATTTCCTGAGCCCTCAGCCATAGGCAACTCGGCAGGTCGGGGAAACACCGTCTGACCAGAAGGTGCCTCAATCCTGTTCCCCCTGCATTCTACCGGGCCAGAGGTGATGAGGCTTATTCCAAACCGGCTGAGGCATCCACATCTAGTCAGACGCACCGACAGCGTCCGGATAAGGAAAAGGGTCTAGCCAACCCACCATCGGCTCTCCCGGCGTGTTGCCTCTTCACCGCACAAATTCTCGAGGACCCGATCCCCAAGCATCTCCGGTTCTTCACCATCCCAGAGTACTCGGGAGCAGCGATCCCGAGGAGCATCTTATGAAGTTTGAGAGTGCCGCCCTGCTTCACCAATATCCCGAGGGTGTGAAATGTCGCTCCTTTTTAACGACTTCGTCGGGATCGGCTCAGTGATGGTTCGACTGGCTCTCGAGTGGGTCTGAGTTCAGCTTCGAGGAGCTCAAGAGATTGTTCCTGCAGCACTTCGCGAGCAGCCGAAGGCATCATAAATCCAGCCTCAACATGTTTTCCCTAAAGCAAGGTCCAAAGGAATCACTCCAAGCCTATATCAAGAGGTTCAATGGAGTAGCCATGGACGTACCGACCGCCACCCCTAAGGTGTTGATCAGCGCATTCTCCAAGGGGCTACAGGAGGGAGATTTCAGCGCATTCTCCAAGGGGCTACAGGAGGGAGATTTCTTCCGTTGGTTGATACGGAAGCCTCCAAAGGACTTTGACAACCTATTGGGGAAAGTTGTCAAGTACATCAGATTGGAGGACACTCAAGCCGCCCGGAAAAAAGAAGTCGGCGACACCCCAACACCGAGTCCCCCACACCACAGCCGCCCCCCCCCACCCCGGGGCGGACCCATCCGTAGCTCTAGAGGGGCAATCGACCGGGTGGGAATGGAGCAACACCATGTGCAGCAGGTAGCACAAGGATGTCTGCCGACTCGGTGGAGGTCTTACTGCACTTTCCACTAGAGCAACACCCACAGCACCGAGGAGTGCCGACAGGCCGGAAGAGATCGGGTACAATTCGCTTGGGGACGGGGGCACCAGGCCTCCCCGAGAGGCAGCTCAGGTCAAGTCGGGGAAATCTCTCGGCCGCATCGGTGACAGGAAAGCCTAGGCGGGACGCACCGGTCACTTGTAACCTATTCCCTCTAGAGGAGCAGGCTGCGCCTAAAGAGATAGATGAAGAACAAGTTAACCGGCAGAACACCGTCTGAGGAGGGGTTCATGTCATCTTGGGTGGACCGATTGGAGGAGACTCGAACCAAGCTCGCAAGGCCCAGGTACGCCAACTGGAAATCCATCAGGTGGGGATGAGTGTCGCTCAGGCGCAAGGCCCGCAGATCAGCTTTGGGCCACAGGACTTGCAGGGATTGGAGGTCCCGCATGACGACGCGCTCGTCATCACAGCCGTGATTACAATTATCATGTCCACCGCACCATCATGGACACAGGCAGCTCGATCAACATATTATACAAGAAAGCTTTCGACCAATTGCAGATTGAGTAATCCCAGCTGGAGTTGGTGGCCACACCCTTATTCAAATTTACTGGGAACTAGGTGCAGCCGATCGGGCAGATACATCTGGTCATGTCCTTAGGCGAAGAGCCTCTAAAGAAGACCAGATGGTCCACTTTCCTAATAGTGGACGCCCCTTCAGCCTACAATGTGATCCTAGGACGACCGATCCTCAATGACTTCCGGGCGGTCGTCTCGACCTTCTACCTCAAGATAAAATTCCTGGTTGGCGATGCGGTCGGGGAAGTCAAAGGAGATCAACTGTAGCGACCCCGCCTTCTTCTGCCTTAGACGGATCGTTACTTTTGTCTACTTCTCGACTTCTATGCACGACTAAAAATGCGGAAATCTTTTTTTTTCTTTTTAATCTATTTAAGGATGATATTCTAACTTAAATAGTCATGCATGATACCATGTCACACTTTCTTTCTCAAAAACTCGTAAGAAAATACTTATTGAAACTTGCCTCGCCCAACTCAGCTTACGGGTATCAGTCGACTGATACTGTACCAGTCGACTGATAAGTCTGAAACCTGTTTTTCAGATTCGAAGCCTTGTTTCAAAACTCCACCAAACCTATACTTTCGAGCCATATAAAATCATGACACCATTTCTATACTCTATACCAGTTTTCTAAACAATTTAGCCCATCAAAACGAATCCATAAACTTGAAATTAGGACTTTTGCGGAATTTAGCAAGTTATGAAAAATCTACATAGATTTTAAGCTAGAGTTTGTACCAAACTTAACTTCTAACCATTGAAACTCATCACACAAAATTCTGAAACATCCCTAAGGCATTATCAAATGAGAAAGCAACTTTTCTAAACATACTTAAGCAATAAAACTTGATTCAAAGGGAAATTAATACTATCTTGGCACATGCATCTATTTCTCTAACAAAGTATCAATATTTCAAACTACTCACACTTCTACTCATCCAATGCAATCATAAGGATATGTATGCTAAATGAAATGACATGGAATCTTTACTCTAAGAAATTGAGCATGTAAAACTATCCAAAGCTTAAATGTTCGCTAAACTCCATAAAGCAAGAACTTGAAATTTGAATAAACTAAAACATTGTGATTCAAATAACTAAATTGTCTCGTCTCAAGGATCTCTCCAAAATCAGCCACCACACACACTTTACTCAGCACCGCCTCGTCGCCTTCCTTCAGAATTGCTTGCCTTTACCTTTATCTGCAGTAAGAGGAAATGCAACTAGTAAGCAAAAAGCTTAGTAAGTACTATCTAGCTCACAAAATCTCGAAATGTGCAAACATGCTTCTTGAACAATATGAAAATCATATGAGATACTTATATGCTTGAAAGAAAACTAAGAACATGTATAACTCAAAACATGCATACTCAAGCATTAATAAATCTCAATTTACTTTTCTTGGCTCAACGTGAAACTTTAGCTATTCTTTAACTTTTTGAAAACTCTTTAAACTTTAGAAACTTTGCTAAAGCATATACTTGAAAATAATAATCACTTGGATCCACTGAAGACGTAAGTACCATCTCATGCGCGTTCCCTAAAAGGTTGGGGTAGCGAGCCACCAATCCTAATAGAGCAGACCTTGGTCTACCAGGGCCAAGACCTTGGAATTGGACACCTGGATTTCTTTAACGACGCCCTTGGACGCCGGGTACTGGCCTTAGAAAATAAAATAGCTTTTCTTTCTTTTCTTTCTTATCTGTAAATGCCTTGGCATTTTCTCGAGCACCTTGCGTGCTAAAATCCCTAAGTCTTGACTTTTGGGGATTTCTTAAGGCCTTGGCCTTTTCTTTTCTTATCTTTATCTTTTCTTTTCTTTTCTCATAACTTTCTTAGCCCCTAATCTCACATAGGATGCTTAATCAAACTTATACAAGCATATAATGAACTAAGATCACATGCAAAAACTTAAACAAAAAGGAAATATCTCTTTTAAAAACTTTTAAGGGAAATTCTTGCGGAAAAACCGCCTCTTACTGCAGGTGAGCAGTACTTACATTGATATCTTGGACTTACAACCAAGATTGACGTCTAGGGCTCGGAAGAAAATTGAGATCTCGGAGAATTCTTCGCGCCTACGCGTTCCTCTCATCGCGGGGATCCCGAATATAGGAATATCTCTCGGAGGAGAGCCTTGGCCGGCCCTCTAGGGCTTGATGTGGTGTCGCCCAAGAGAGGAGAGGGGAAAGGAGTCGGCGCAAGGTGCTGGGCGAGGGAGAGAAAGGGTTTAGGTTGAGAGAAAATAAAATTTCTCTCTTTAATTATCTATTTATACTTATGGGGCGAATTTACCTAATTATACCTTATCTATTATTTCGCCCAGCTTATTTCAACAAAACCAACCAGCCCAGCTGGTCGCGCGCGTGCTTGCTCTTCCGGTGGTCGCGGGTTCGAACCTCCTGCTGCCCTTAAACGTTTTTCTATTTTACGTTTTTCTATTTTTAAATATACTAAACGGACTCGGAAAATTCCATAAAAATATTCTAAAAATCCCTAAAAATATCTAGAATATTTCTAAACCATTTTTAAATAATTCTAAGGACTTTAAGAACTAAAAATGGGAATTTTGGGGCGTTACAATCCCCCATACCTTATGGAAAGTTCGTCCTCGAACTTAGAATAATTCTGGATATCTCTCTCTCATGCTGTCCTCACGTTCCCAAGTAGCCTCTTCATGCTTTTGATTCTGCCAGATGACCTTCACTAGTGGCACTTCTCTGTTTCTTAATCTTTTAACTGCTTTGTCCACTATCTGTGTCGGTCTGCTCTCATAACTAAGATCTTCTTGGATCTGTACTGACTGAGGCTGAATCACTTGGCTAGGGTCGTGAATACACTTCTTTAGCATGGAGACATGGAATGTACTGTGGATAGCTGACATATCCTCTGGTAAGTCCAACTCATATGCTACCTTACCAACCCTCCTTATGATCTTGTAGGGTCCTATGTAGCGAGGACTTAGCTTACCCTTTTTACCAAATCTCATCACTCCCTTCATAGGAGCGACCTTGAGAAATACTGAATCTCCAACTTGGAATTCCAGTGGCCTACGGCGTGTGTCAGCATAACTTTTCTGTCTACTCTGGGCAGTCTCAATCCTCTGGCGGATCGTCTGGATAGCCTGAGTGGTCTCATCTATAAGCTCAGTCTGGCTGTCTAGTCCTGACTCCATCTCTTTCTTCTCACCAGCTTCTTGCCAACATATGGGTGATCTGCATTTCCTGCCATACAATGCCTCATAAGGTGCCATCCTGATGGTGGCCTGATAGCTATTGTTGTAGGCAAACTTAGCTAAGCATAGGAATTTGCACCAACTGCCTTTAAAGTCCAACGCACAAGCCCTGAGCATGTCTTCTAAAATCTGATTTACTCTCTCTGTTTGTCCATCTGTCTGGGGATGGAAAGCTGTGCTGAACTGAAGTCTGGTGCCTAGGGCGTCCTGAACACACCTCAAAAATGGGAGATGAACCGCCCATCTCTGTCAGAAACGATCGACTTCGGAACTCCGTGAAGCCTGATTACTTCTTTCACGTACAGCTGTGCTAACTGCTCTACCGAATGCGATAACTTGATGGCTAGGAAGTGGGCAGACTTGGTCAATCTATCCACTATCACCCATATTGCATCGTGTCCATGGGTGGTTCTTGGAAGACCTGTGATAAAGTCCATGGATATTTCTTCCCACTTCCACTCTGGAATGGGAAGTGGCTGTAGAACTCCTCCTGGTCTCTGGTGTTCTGCTTTGACTCTCTGGCAGGTCAAGCAGGTACTGATATATCTGGCCACGTCTCGCTTGAGTCCAGACCACCAGAATCTTTTCTTTAAATCTTGGTACATCTTGGTAGAACCAGGATGCATAGAGTATGGGGTACTGTGGGCTTCTTCTAAATATTCTTTCTTAGTTCCTCATCATTGGGGACGCAAAGGCGGTCTCCAAGATAGAGGATGCCACTATCTGATACTCGAAACTCTGAATTTTCTGCCTCTTGGACCTCCTGCTTGATCTTCTGGATCTCTGGGTCTTGACTTTGCTTTCTTTGTATATCCACAAGCAGGGTTGACTCTAGAGTCAATGCAGAAAGTTGCCCAATTATTACCTCGACTCCAAAATCCTTTATTTCTTTCTGAAGTGGTAGAGACAGTGATGATAGGGACATCAGTGCTGCACAGGATTTTCTGCTCAGTGCATCTGCCACTTTATTAGCTTTACCTGGGTGGTAGAGGATTTCACAGTCATAATCTTTGACCAACTCTAGCCACCTGCGCTGCCTCATATTCAGTCCTTCTGAGTGAAGAAGTACTTCAAACTCTGATGGTCTGTGAAGATTCTGCACTGCACTCCATACAGGTAGTGTCTCCAGAGCTTCAGTGCAAAAACCACAGCTGCTAGCTCAAGGTCATGGTAGGGTAATTCTTCTCATAGTCCTTGAGCTGTCTGGAGGCATATGCTATTACTTTACCATCTTGCATGAGGACAGCTCCAAGGCCCATCTTGGATGCATCACTGTAGATGTCAAAGGCCTTGTCACTCTCTGGAACAGTCAGGATGGGAGCACTAGTCAATCTTTTCTTCAGTTCTAGGAAGCTGTGCTCGCATTTATCTGACCACTCAAACTTCTGTTCTTTCTGGTCAGGGCTGTGAGAGGAGAGGCTATTCTGGAAAAGTCCTCCACAAATTTTCTGTAATATCCTGCCAGGCCTAAGAAGCTTCTGATTTCACTGGCATTCTTGGGTCTACACCAGTTACTAACTGCTTCAATCTTGGCTGGGTCTACATAATACCTTCCTTGGAATAATGTGGCCTAGGAAGGCCACCTGATCAAGCCAAAACTCACACTTTGAGAATTTGGCGTACAACTCCTTCTGGTGTAAGGTTTGCAACACTATCTTCAGGTGTTCTTCATGTTCTTTCCGAGTCTTTGAATACACTAGGATATCATCAATGAAGGCAATGACGAACTTGTCCAGAAAATCCTTGAACACTCTATTCATTAGATCCATAAACGTCGCAGGGGCGTTTGTCACTCCAAAGGGCATGACCACAAACTCATAGTGCCCATATCTTGTACTGAAAGCAGTCCTTGGCACATCACTCTCCTTCACTCTGAGCTGATGGTAACCTGATCGCAGATCTATCTTGGAGAACACTGTGGCTCCCTTCAGCTGATCAAATAAATCATCTATCCTTGGCAAAGGATATCTGTTCTTGATGGTTACCTTATTCAAAGCTCGATAATCTATGCATATTCGCATAGATCCATCTTTCTTCTTGACAAACAGTACAGGAGCTCCCCAAGGTGAATGACTAGGGCGGATGAAACCCTTGTCAAGCAGCTCTTGCAATTGTTCTTGTAATTCTTTCAGTTCTGCTGGTGCCATGCGATAAGGTGCCTTCGAAATTGGGTTGGTTCCTGGGCCAACTCAATTTCCCGATTGGGAGGGAGTCCTGGTAACTCTTCAGGAAACACCTCAGGATAGTCACAGACTACCCTCACTTCTTCTCTCTTCAATCCTTCTCCTTGACTTGCATCCACTATATGAGCTAGAAAACCAGAGCACCCCTTCTCTAACATTCTCTGAGCTTGTAAGGTAGATAGGAACCTATTTATCTTTCTCCTTGGGTCTCCAATAAACTCAAATGAAGGTTCTGCTTCGGGTGTGAACTTGACTTTTCTCTTGCGGCAGTCTATAGAAGCATTATACTTGCTCAAGAAGTCCATTCCTAAAATGACATCGTAATCCTTCATCTCAAGGACTACCAAGTCACTGTAGAGCTCTCAGTTGGAAATCTAGATTGATACTGCCCTTAGCCTCTCAGTAGAGGCCATTACTTCCCCTGACGGTAAGGTTGTTAAGAACTTCATCGTTCAACCTTTCTGGTGGCCTTTATACTGTTTAAGTAGTGCTCAGTGATCAAAGCACTACTTATTAGTTCCTCGGAGGTTTGCAGCCTCTTAACACCGCTAGCCCCCCTTTAACGCTATCTCAGGCCTTAACATCTTGAGCATTAGCCTAACTATCTCTTTTTCTGTGCTAACTAGCTCTGGGCACAGATGAGCTAACCGCTTAAACATCTTCACTGCTTCATCCACGGATAGTTCTCCTTGTCTGAACTCCGTGAATTCATCGTAATGCTTGTTGGTTACTTGCATGTGAAAGTATTCTTCGAAGAACTCAGTCTCGAAGTCGGCCCATGTCATCTGGCTGACATTTCTCTTGGCCTTGACTCCCTTCCACTATATTCTAGCATCTCCCGTAAGGCAGAAAGATGCACACTTTATCTTCTCTACCTCATGCCAGTCCAGTAGCCCTACTATTCTTTCCAACGTTTTGAACCATGCTTAAGCATCCCATGGTTTGCTTGTGCCTGGGAAGTTCCCTGGCTTCAGTTTCTTCTACTGAATGAGGTACGCTTCTTGCCTTACCCTCCCGAGCCACCACCTCTAAGAGATTTGGTGGTGGTACTGACTCTGTTATCTCTTGCCCTCTAGGAACTTGCTCCTCGTTTTGGGCCTTTCTAGGGCGTCCTCAAATGTATAACTTAACGCTTAACGGTAATGTTCTCAAACTTGCTTTAGGATACAACAATACTTGGTCTTGTTTCTCATCTCATTTCTTAGTCCTATAGCTCGTTCTTGGGCTTAGTAAGACCTTGGTCTTACTCAGAACTTTTATCGGACACCTTACATGCCGAAATCCTCCAAACCTTGTGTTTGGGCAAATCAAGACCTTGGTCTTGCTATACTAAGATCACAACATGAAGGACGTCCTCCACTCCTGCTGTGGGTGGTGTAGGGGGCACTAGGTGCTGATTTGCCATCAGTGTGGCGATGGTCTTCTGTTGCTCTGAAATCTGAGCTTGTATGTGAGCAATGACTGCCATCAGGTTTGGCTGTTCTGTGCCAGGCTCATTGTTATCTTGAACTGGAGTTCTGTTCCTTGCATTAGGAGCTCGGCCTCTTCTTGCCATCTTGATAATGCATAAGGGAACAAGAAATCACTACTACCTCTCTAGGTATAAACTTGTCTTCTTACTTAGTAACCTAATATCCATTCAAGGGATTAAACATGATTCCGTGATACTAAGGTATTAAACATGCTTCCTTGTTCTATGCACATGTGAGTAAGTACTTAAGCATTTCTCTATACTGCAATTAAATAAAGGAGCAATAGAAAAACTGAAACTTAAAGCTTTCTTACTTGAAGACGGCAAGGTTGATGCTGATGTGTGTGTGATGCTGGAGAATGGGAATTGCTCTGATACCACCTGTAGCGACCCCGCCTTCTTCTGCCTTAGACGGATCGTTACTTTTGTCTACTTCTCGACTCTATGCACGACTAAAAATGCGGAAATCTTTTTTTTTCTTTTTAATCTATTTAAGGATGATATTCTAACTTAAATAGTCATGCATGATACCATGTCACACTTTCTTTCTCAAAAACTCGTAAGAAAATACTTATTGAAACTTGCCTCGCCCAACTCAGCTTACGGGTATCAGTCGACTGATACTGTACCAGTCGACTGATAAGTCTGAAACCTGTTTTTCAGATTCGAAGCCTTGTTTCAAAACTCCACCAAACCTATACTTTCGAGCCATATAAAATCATGACACCATTTCTATACTCTATACCAGTTTTCTAAACAATTTAGCCCATCAAAACGAATCCATAAACTTGAAATTAGGACTTTTGCGGAATTTAGCAAGTTATGAAAAATCTACATAGATTTTAAGCTAGAGTTTGTACCAAACTTAACTTCTAACCATTGAAACTCATCACACAAAATTCTGAAACATCCCTAAGGCATTATCAAATGAGAAAGCAACTTTTCTAAACATACTTAAGCAATAAAACTTGATTCAAAGGGAAATTAATACTATCTTGGCACATGCATCTATTTCTCTAACAAAGTATCAATATTTCAAACTACTCACACTTCTACTCATCCAATGCAATCATAAGGATATGTATGCTAAATGAAATGACATGGAATCTTTACTCTAAGAAATTGAGCATGTAAAACTATCCAAAGCTTAAATGTTCGCTAAACTCCATAAAGCAAGAACTTGAAATTTGAATAAACTAAAACATTGTGATTCAAATAACTAAATTGTCTCGTCTCAAGGATTTCTCCAAAATCAGCCACCACACACACTTTACTCAGCACCGCCTCGTCGCCTTCCTTCAGAATTGCTTGCCTTTACCTTTATCTGCAGTAAGAGGAAATGCAACTAGTAAGCAAAAAGCTTAGTAAGTACTATCTAGCTCACAAAATCTCGAAATGTGCAAACATGCTTCTTGAACAATATGAAAATCATATGAGATACTTATATGCTTGAAAGAAAACTAAGAACATGTATAACTCAAAACATGCATACTCAAGCATTAATAAATCTCAATTTACTTTTCTTGGCTCAAATTGAAACTTTAGCTATTCTTTAACTTTTTGAAAACTCTTTAAACTTTAGAAACTTTGCTAAAGCATATACTTGAAAATAATAATCACTTGGATCCACTGAAGACGTAAGTACCATCTCATGCGCGTTCCCTAAAAGGTTGGGGTAGCGAGCCACCAATCCTAATAGAGCAGACCTTGGTCTACCAGGGCCAAGACCTTGGAATTGGACACCTGGATTTCTTTAACGACGCCCTTGGACGCCGGGTACTGGCCTTAGAAAATAAAATAGCTTTTCTTTCTTTTCTTTCTTATCTGTAAATGCCTTGGCATTTTCTCGAGCACCTTGCGTGCTAAAATCCCTAAGTCTTGACTTTTGGGGATTTCTTAAGGCCTTGGCCTTTTCTTTTCTTATCTTTATCTTTTCTTTTCTTTTCTCATAACTTTCTTAGCCCCTAATCTCACATAGGATGATTAATCAAACTTATACAAGCATATAATGAACTAAGATCACATGCAAAAACTTAAACAAAAAGGAAATATCTCTTTTAAAAACTTTTAAGGGAAATTCTTGCGGAAAAATCGCCTCTTACTGCAGGTGAGCAGTACTTACATTGATATCTTGGACTTACAACCAAGATTGACGTCTAGGGCTCGGAAGAAAATTGAGATCTCGGAGAATTCTTCGCGCCTACGCGTTCCTCTCGTCGCGGGGATCCCGAATATAGGAATATCTCTCGGAGGAGAGCCTTGGCCGGCCCTCTAGGGCTTGATGTGGTGTCGCCCAAGAGAGGAGAGGGGAAAGGAGTCGGCGCAAGGTGCTGGGCGAGGGAGAGAAAGGGTTTAGGTTGAGAGAAAATAAAATTTCTCTCTTTAATTATCTATTTATACTTATGGGGCGAATTTACCTAATTATACCTTATCTATTATTTCGCCCAACTTATTTCAGGTGGTCGCGGGTTCGAACCTCCTGCTGCCCTTAATCGTTTTTCTATTTTTAAATATACTAAACGGACTCGGAAAATTTCATAAAAATATTCTAAAAATCCCTAAAAATATCTAGAATATTTCTAAACCATTTTTAAATAATTCTAAGGACTTTAAGAACTAAAAATGGGAATTTTGGGGCGTTACATCAACGAGTCGCTCATCGATGCTATGTGGAAGACATTTGGACGAAGGGTCAGAAATAAAGGCGAACGCCCACCAACTGTAATATGGTGCAAGCCTCCCCTTGGGCAGAACTGCACAATGGCAGAGAGGAGGCCCAACTGATCCTCGACTGGGAAGAGACCAAAGTCAAGATAGCAGTCGACCTGCCTGATGAGCTGGAGTAGCCGCTGCTAGGTTGCCTGGGGAGGAATCAGGATGTATTCGCCTGGTCAACAAAGGATCTTCATGGGGTCCGATCGGAGGTGGTCGAGCATCATTTGTATGTATATCCGAATGCCCGATCGGTCAAGCAGCGTAAGAGAGATTTCAGCATGGAGCAGAATAAGGTCATCCTGTTGGAACTCGGATGGCTAGAGAGGGGGGGTGAATATAGCCAAACACTTAAGCTTGAAGCTTTTAAAATCTTTCTGCACTTCAGAGTTAGGCAGCGGAAGCAAATGCAGAAACAGAAATAACAAACCGAAATCAAAACAAACACAGCAAACCAGATGACACAGCGATGTACAAGGATCGGGGATAACTTGCCCCTACTCCTTGGCGTGCCCGTAAGGTGGGTGATCCCTTGATCGTCGGCAGATCAAGCCCCGGTGAACACCGGATAAGATAGAGCCTCCTTCTCGGTGGAGAAACCTCTCCACAGATCTCACGGATGGTTGAACTTGAGTACAAGAGATCACACAAGAAGGAACACTCACAAAGATCTCACAGGAATGCAACAAGATCGCTCAAGCACAAAGCAACAGAGAGCACGAACACAGCCCAACCAAACTTCCCAAGTTTCTGTCTAGTTCACCTCAGCTCCTCTGCTTCCATCTTCGTCTCTTAAGCTCCTGCTCAACGTCGCTAGCTCCATCAGCACCACTAACCCACACCCTGACCCACAAACCTCTCTGAGCGCTCAGTCCACTGGACACTCCTCCAGCTGAGCCTCCGTTAGTTGCCAGCCGCGCCTTTGTCAGTTGCTTGTTGCGCCAGACGCCGTTGAGACCTGAAAACATAATAGATCCAAACCTGCTCCATGGAAAGTCCTTCATTGACCCTCCTTGAGTGTTTGAATCGTTCCCTGTCACCTGCAGCTTAATCAGTGGGTTAGAGCAGCATATCAAGCAAGAAATCAAAGATCAGAGATCAGCCGCAGTGTATCTGATATACTAAGACGCGATCAGAGCGTCTGACAATGTAATTTGAATTAAAGTGATCGGTCACCGGACTGATCCAGGACTCGTGGGTCGGTCACCTGACCGATCCACCGCTTCGCTGGGACTCCCAGCTCTCGCGGCAACACAAGCCTGATCGGTCACCGGACCGATCAGAGTGAAGCCTGATCGGTCACCAGACCGATCAGAGTGATTCCTGATCGGTCACTCAGACCGATCAGGTCCGATGAACAGTAATCCCGGAAATCAGATCCTAAGTCTCTGATCGGTCACCGGACCGTTCAGGAGCTGATCCGCGGGGGAACTCAACTCCCTGTGTGCTCCCTGATCGGTCACCAGACCGATCAGGAGCTGTGCAGTGAGTGAAACGCATACTCCCTGATCGGTCACCAGACCGATCAGTCATCGCTGGATCGGTCACCAGACCGATCCACGAAGGAGCACCGTGCCAACTTCCCTGATCGGTCACCAGACCGATCCAGGCAAGCCCAAATTCACTCTAAGTCACGAGAACAAGCCTCCAGCCCTTCTCTGACTCGTGCCATGCCCAGCTTCACTCACTGGGACTTTAACCTAGCCCTCCAAGCTAGGACCTGGCTTCACTCACCAGGGTTTCGGTCACCCGGCTTCACTCACCAGGATTTCAACCTAGCTTCACTCACTAGGATTTCAATCACCTGGCTTCACTCACCAGGACCCGGCTTCACTCACTGGGATTTCCATCACCTGGCTTCACTCACCAGGACCCGGCTTCACTCACCGGGATTTCCACCACCTGGCTTCACTCACCAGGACCCCGCTTCACTCACCGGGATTTCATCCAACCTAGCCCTCCAGGCTAGGACCTGACCCTCCAAGCCAGGACTTTTTCACCTAACCCTCCAAGTTGGGACTTTTCACCTAACCCTCCAAGTTAGGACTTTTCACCTAACCCTCCAAGTTAGGACTTTTCACCTAGCCCTCCACGCTAGGACTTTTCACCCAACCCTTCCGAATTAGGACTTTCAACCCCTAGCCCTCCAAGCTAGGATTTTTCAATCACTCCGTGCCTAATCCCCGATTAGGACTTAATCATAATCATAATCATCAACCTAAACTAAAATCGATGTCAACATCAAAACAACAATCAGGGTCAGACTGCATCAACAATCTCCCCCTTTTTATTGTTTGACAATCCGATTTTAAGTTTAGGGATTCTCAATCAATTTTCTCAGATTCAGAATCATAGGGGAATCAGGATCCTCCCCCTACAATATAATCATCCTAAACTTAACCAACCACACTCTCCCCCTTTGTCGAACACCGAAAAGGGTCTAGAGGGGTTGTTAAGTTCAACCATACTCCCCCTCAACCAAGGGTCTCTCCCCAAATCCAAAATAATCAAAGGATAATTTTTGAATTGCATATAAGAGGCATATACCATAAATGTATCATGGCAACAACGTATATGCATCATACGTCAATAAGTGTGAATTACACATGAAACCATATACAGAATTATATCATGATCAAACATGTATATGTTTCATGTGACAAGTAGGGAATGCATCTGTATCCGATACATAATCCTGAGTGGTCTCCGTGACCAATCAGGTTCGTTGATTACTTGATACAGAAATATTTCTTATTAATCTGGGGAGCGATCAAATTTCAGAAAAATTCCTGAAACTCTGATACATTCCTGATCAGACTGCATTAACAATTTGCATTCCACAATAGGGGTGTAGACTCTATTAATATTCGACATTTCAGAAATATTTCTGAAACACGACATCAAGAACAAGAGGCATGGCTCAACAAACCCTTTCATATGAATTTGAACATTCCAAAATAGGTTTGTATCAAATCACTATTAAGTACCAGGTTTGTACCACTTGAACAAATATGTTTCAATTGTAATTGGTTTATATCAGATTTGTTAGGAGTATGATCATTAAACTGATACAATTCGATGAGAAGAGATTGGCTTGAGGAGGTTTTGGATCAACTTGGAACGATCTGGGAGTTCCTTGATTAGAGTTGGTCTGATCGGTCACCAGACCGATCAGAAGCACCCCTGATCGGTCGGTGGACCGATCATGGATGATACAGAATGGTTTCTGAAACTGATCAGTTTCAGAAACAAGTTCGTTTCAACTCTTAATCACTCTAATCCCTAATACAATCAGATTTACTCCCTAAATGAGTTCCATTAACCATAAATCATTTAATCAAAGTAGGCAATCTGATTTGGGTCTCTTAACTAAGCTTCATTTCATATCAAGGATTAAGAATTTCCATGGATTAATATACCATCACTAGGTTGACTGATCAATTATGTTCTAAACATGTTCTTGGCATGATCTTGAGTTTTCAAAAACATATTTATGTCAAAGCATGATAAGTATGCTCTAAGCATGAACTTGAATGTCAAAACATGTTTGTATCAAAATTCCAAGGCAGGTATGCATACCATCACTTGAACAGGAAGTTTATAATCATGGATTGCATGGATGCATATTGCTATTTATCAACATCAATACATGAATGAAATCTATTTGTGCCAAGGCATGATCGGAATGTTTTTAGCATGATCATTTTTATTCCAAACAAATTTGATAATTCAATCTACACCTAAGTATTGATATCTCAATAATCCAAATAATATTGGGCATATGAAAAACGTCAAGTTTGATGAGAAAACAACTAAGTCATAGAAGTTAAGTATTGAGTCTTGAATCATCACAAACTATGAGTTCATACTTGTTTCCTAACATGTCTTCATGTTGTGTAACACATATAGTAAACTCATGGCATACTAGAACAGGTTCAAAAACATCATAAGCTTGAGTTATGACATATCATTAATCATCATTTGCAGTAAACATAAAATGCTATAGGAAAACCAATTATCCTAAGCAATTCATGGCAAGAGCAAGTTGTGGGTTAGTCTAAGCCATTCATGTGAATTTGAGGAAATGGTAAGCACATTCCTAACTAGGAATGACTATATGTTTGGAGCACCAAATATCAACCATCCATGTTGATAGATGCTCCCCCTCAAACTAAGCTATACAATTCGAAAGATAAAGGTTTTAGGTACCCAAATTTTGGGACCTAATGAATCTACAATGAATGACTTTGGCACCCATGCCTTAGTCATTTTCTTTCTAGCCTTTTGAACCCTAGAGGCATTTGGTGACCTAAATTGAGTTCTTGACATTAAAGATATGACACTAGGTTCTTTAGGTTGGTAACCCAAACTAACTTTGTTGTACATCGCCCTTTGTGAGTTGAGTATCATATCTAATGTTTTAGAGCTTATTGAAAACTTCTCAAGAACATTCTTGAGGTTTTCAACTTCGCTCTTCAAGTTCTAATTTTCATCCTTAAGGGATTCATCATGCAAAGCATTAATATCCTCAACCTTAGCGGATCTCAATTATTTTACTTCCAACTTTAATGTTTTGACTTTGGCCTTAGATTTCTTAAGTATTTTTGTCAAGTACGCTATTGCTCTATAGCATTTGTCTAACTCGGGAGAGATTACCTCTTCGTCATCCGAAGATGATGAAGGTGCGGTTAAGGAGCTTCTTGATTCGTTGTCACTCTCCTCTTCATTTGAATCCTCTATGGCCATGAGGGCACAGTGATGAGTGTACTTCTCCTCCTTCTCTTCTTCGGATGAACTAGAGGACGGTTCATCCCATGTGGCCCTCAAGGCTTTCTTTTTCTTCTTTGATTTACCCTTCTTCTTCTTTAACTTTGGACATTCATCCTTGTAATGTCCTTTCTTGCTACACTCATAACAAGTAACATTAGACTTATCAATTGTAATTCCACTCGAGTTACCTTTACCCTTGATGCGTCGGCTCTTCCTCATCATTCTTCTCACAAAATTGGTCATCTCAGAGGAAGACCCGCTGCCATCCTCCTCGGAATCGGACTCTGACTCAGATGAGGATAAAGATGAAGTGACTTCCTTCTCCTTCTTTTTCTTCTTGTTGTCACCTGTCACTAAGGCAATACCTTTCTCTTTTGAACTTTTGTTAGAGATCTCATATAGTTCCATTTCGCAAAGTAGATCTTCTAACTTAACACAAGATAAATCCTTGGACACCTTGTAAGCATCCACCATGGATGACCACAAGGCGTTCTTAGGAAAAGCTTTGAGAACATACCTCACTAAGTCTCGATTTTCTACCTTTTCATCAATGGAGTGGAGACCATTCAATACTTCTTTAAATCGACAATGAAGCGTACTTACAGTTTCATTTTCTCCCATTGTCAAGTTCTGGAGTTGGCTGTGAAGGAGATCCTTCTTGGTTGTCTGAGTGTCTTGAGTTCCTTCATGAAGCTCAAGGAGTTTGTTCCATAGGTCTTTGGCAGAGGTGAAGGGGCCAACCTTGATTAACTGGTCCTTGGACATTCCGCACTGCAGGGTAACCACAGCTTTGGCATTTGCTTCACCCTTTCTAATTTGCTCAGCCGACCAACTTGAGAAATCGAGGTCTCTTCCTTCGGCATCCCTTGGAGGGATGAAACCTTCTTTGACCGAGAACCACATGCACATGTAGGTCTTCAAATAAAACTTCATTCTCGACTTCCAATATGAAAAATCAGTGTCGTCGAGGAATGGAGGTCGGTTTGTGCTCAATCCTTCTCTTCCAGCCATCTTGCTGTAAGCTCTCGGATGTTAAGCCGTGAACAGAGCCCCAAGCTCTGATACCACTTGTTCGAACTCGGATGGCTAGAGAGGGGTGGGGTGAATATAGCCAGACACTTAAGCTTGAAGCTTTTAAAATCATTCTGCACTTCAGAGTTAGGTAGCGGAAGCAAATGCAGAAACAGAAATAATAAACAGAAATCAAAACAAACACAGCAAACCAGACGACACAGCGATGTATAAGGTTCGGGGATAACTTGCCCCTACTCCTTGGCGTGCCCGTAAGGTGGGCGATCCCTTGATCGTCGGCAGATCAAGCCCCGGTGAACACCGGATAAGATAGAGCCTCCTTCTCGGTGGAGAAACCTCGGATTGAAGAAAAACCAAAGAAAACGAAGAAGATGGTGTTTGCGGCGAAGACGCGACCGGGAAGAGCTGCTGTGAAGTTTTGATTAAATAGTTATCAACGGACGGCCCAGATTGATCGGAGGAGATCCAACGGTTGATCTTGCTCTGATTTGAGCCAAATTTTTATGATGATGATCTGGGGTCAGGATCTGCCTCGTGGTAGCTCGGATCCTCCAGATGTGCAACGGATGGTCCAGATCAATCTAATCTTTGAATGGACGATCTAGAGCCCTCCAAGCTTGATCCAACGGTTGATTTAGCTCCGATTGGAATGAAACTTTCAGATCATGATCAGGATGCTTGATCAACCCTAACCCTAGCTCGGATTGCTTCAGATGGTCCCGGATGGCTCAGATCTAGCCGCTCTTGAATCGGACGGCTCGGATTAATCGTAAGCTTGATAATTCGATCCGGTTCACTTCCGACTCAAGTTTGACCCAATATGCCCTAAGTCCTTGAACCTTTAATGCCTACAAAAATAGTTCCAAAATTTAGTGGCCAATTAATCTAATTTAATGCAAATTTGTAATTAAGTCCAAAATAAAGGTAAGTTCTAAAACCTAGGGCAATTTCACAATTAAGCAATAAAAATATAAGTCAAACATGGATTTTAACATCTAAAATAATCAACAAAAATGGTACTTATCAACTCCCCCACACTTAACCTTGAGCGTCTCGCGAAACAACTAAATATGTATCCCCTAGATTTTCTTAAGCATAATTAGAAGCAAATGAAAAGAAATTACCTAGGGTTGTCAATTCTCAAAAATCTAAGCTCAATAGACTAGTATCTTGTCCTTAAATCAACAACTTAACAAATTCAACCGTCATGATTCATTGAGATGAATTTCACTCTCTAAGCCTTTCAAGGTAATTTTTTGGTGGCTCTCCTCCTAAGTTCTAAATACATGATGAAAATGGAGCTCACTCATACACACATGCTTCTTGCACTACCATAGGCTTGCTTATTATCTACTCTCTACCATTATTCATGATTAGGATCAACATCTACAAAAACAAATGAAAGACACAAAAATAGTAAGAAATGAAGCAAAAGCCAAGAAAATAGAAAAATGGATAGAGTGGAAGACTTGAGTGCTTGAGGATATTTCCAATGTACTTTGCCCCATCTTTCAGTCCTCTAGTGATATCAAAAAGTGTGGCGAAGTCAAATTCGAATAATTCCTTTGATTTGGATGAAGAAAAACCTATTTGATCTCCTTGTGCCAAGTTTGCTCTTGTGTGCCATTTTTCTTTCTTCTCTTTTCTGATTCTTGTTTCTTTTCTTTCTCCTTCTCTAGTGAGGTCAGAATGTAATAGAGCAGATCTTCAATTTGGATGAGAGTATCTTCACTAATTCTTGGTGCCGAAACTTCAATGTGCCAACTTGCTTCTTTGTTGTTTTTTTTCCAATCTGTTTTTTTTTTCAAATTGTTTCTTTTTCAAGTTAGCTGCTGACTCACTGATTTTCTGCAGCTTCTCCTTGTTTTTATTCATGGTACGATCAGCTTCCAACTTCTCCCAGATTTAGAGCCCTTAAGTAAAACCGAATTCAGAATTCTTCACTGTTTTTTTTTCAAACTGCTTTCCTTTTCTGATTTTTGTTGGCAGCTACAACTTGTTTATTTGGACAGCTCCACACTTAACTTGTAAACCTTGCAATTCACTGATGTTCCGCAGCAATTAGCATCACCCTAACTGCATTTCCATTTTGATCCCAAAACTGTTTCGGAATTGGCTCACTGCAGTTTTTTTTTTCTGTTTTTTTTTTCTGCTCTCAAAGTTTCCAACTGATTTTTTTTTCAATACAAATTCAACAACAGAGTTCTCAATTGTTCCATCACCTCACAGCTTATCACTTTCAGCATTTCCAGATTATACATGTTTCGAAATTCTTCCTCCACTTAATAGGCTTGGCACTTTGCTTCCTTGGTGTCATTTTCTTATTTCCTTTCCAATTTGGCTCAGATTTTCCTTTCTTCTTCAACTAAATTCAATTTAGCACAGAATTTCTCCACCAGTTCAGAATTTCACAGCTGCAATTCATCCTCTAATTCAATGGCCGAAACATACTCTATGGCAAGTTTGATACACATGCTTCATTTGTGTGCCATTTCCTTCTCTTGGATCTTCAAATAATGAGCAAGAATCTAGATGCCTCAATTGTTGTCTTCCTTAACTACTTCTTCTTGCTTGATCTTGATACCAAACTCAACTCAATTTGGCACATGAAATTTTTTTTTTTCAAAAGAAATGCATCCTTGATAAAACTTGATTCCAAATCACTAATCACTCCCCCACACTTAATCTTTTGTCCGTCTCGGGCAAAATAACATTAGAAACATTCCAAACAAACAAGCCCATAGAAAAGTGGGATTAAGAGTAGGAAATAAGTAAAGAAAAATGGATTGAACATGATTTTTGCCAAAATTGATATGGAAAGGTAAACAAAATGATTAGCCTCTATAGATGTGATCCAATCATTGAAATATGATTTTGAAAGAACCTAAGCAAGTTCTAGAGTACAATAACATGTGTGTCACAAATATAAGACTAATTCTCACTAGGCAAAAATAATTCATCTCAAGTCCTCAATTAAGAATCTAAAACCAAGTAGTACTCAAACATCCAAGATTTCATCCATTAGCTTAAACCCTAAGTTTTAACAACCAAATTTAATTTATTTTCAAAAGACTCTAAAATGCTATGGAGATAACCTAGAGGGATACATTTATTTCCACTCATGTAAGAAACAAACTTCTAAGAGAACTAACATGCATTTATTGACAAGGACTCAATTTAAAAGAAAATTTTACTTCTAGAAAGCATGAAAATGAAAAATGCAATAAAAGAAAATACAAGAAAGAAAAATCTCCCCTTTATTCTGGTGGACGGAGCCTATCAAGCAGTAGCCTCCATCGTGGTAGTGGAGGTGTCTGGGTGGCTGGGAGAAGTAGGACTCCCCCACACTTGAACTTTGCAGAAATATGCTCCGGTGGCCGAAGGCGATTTAGGTTCAGAATCCATTGAAGGAATGGAGTGCTTCGAATTAAAGTAAAATCATCTCCTCCTTCTTTATGCCTTTCAGAAGTCCTTCCAGGAGGCTGGAGTCTGTTCAGTTGGAGCACCCACTCCTGAAGTCTTCTAGACCCTGCAAAACAATGTAATACCTCTCTCAAGCGTTCAGGGTCAGAAAGAAATGATATAAATTCAGTCTCTGCATGAAATGAATCCAAAACTGCATCATGTCCAATTAAATCAAATTCTGGTACCTCAATGAAATTATCAAAATCATTTCCTACAAAATTTGCATCCAAATACTCATCACAAATAAAGAAATCAATTTCTGGCACATCAATAGAAATTTCGCAATTATTTTCCAATGTGTCACAGCCAATCAAATCAATATCAGATATCTCCATAAGTTTTTCACATTCATTTTCAGCATAAGACATAGCAAGAGATTCATCAAAATAAATAACATCAATTTCAGGTACTTCTAAAAAATTTTCACTATCCATATTCACAAAAGATGTATCTAAAGATTCATCATAACAAACTACATCAATTATGGGTGCCTCTAAAATTATTTCGCTATCCATATTTATAAGAGATGTATCAAGTAATGCATTATGACCAAGGGAATCAATTTGTGGTACCTCTATTGGATTTTCACAAACAATTTCTACACAAGGTATATCAATAAATTCATCAGAATCAATAAAATCAGCACTAGGTACCTTTTTGAATTTTTCTGAACAAAGAAGAGAAATACTTACCTGAGCGTGCTGGAGAATACCTGAAGGTTCTATAATAGTAGATGTATCTGTGGCCTCCTCCTGATCAAGTACATGCTCCTCTTCAGCCTCACTCTCTGGTGGACACTCAACTAAAGCAGGTGATCCTTGGGTGCTTGCTTCCACCATGCAAGTCCCTACACTTTCTGGTTCATCCTTTGAGTCTTCTAATGTACCAGTCAATTGTGGTGGTCCCTGGGGCTTAGTGCAATCCCCTACACCTATGGAATCATCTCCTATGCATGCTTCTCCTGTAATATCTGCAATAACAATATCAGAAAAATTAGGACCATCAATAATACTATCATCACAAAATAAAAGTCTAGAATGGTCCTGTGGAGCTTCAGTTTCTTCTTCTGGAGCTGAAAAATTTGGAAATAGATTTTGACTAGGAATCTCCGGAGGGATGCATGCTGTAGGTGCCCTATATTCGATGATTACTTCATCTTCTTCTAGTAACCTCCACATTAGTTCACGATCATACCCCTTAAAATCCTGAGTACCCTGAGGAGATGGTTGGCTTGATCCTTGAACTTGCATTTGATTCATTTGACTAGCAATTTGTCCAACGCCTCTTTTGATGTCTTGAAGCCTTTGCTGCTTTTGATGATATTGTACAACTTGTTGAAACATCTCCTCCATTCTTTGTTGTTGAGCCTCATTCTCATTAAGATTATCAAAGCCTCCTTGATTGATGTGGAAATCCTGTTGGCCTTGAAATGTAGCATAAGGCTGCTGAAGTCCAGGCGGAGGCTGTGCATACTGAAATGGAGACTGTAGGGGCTGATCAAATGGTTGCACAGGCTGATTGAACTGCTGAAAATTTGATTCACAAGTTGGTGGAGATGGCTGAAAATTGTAGCCCTGAAAATCTTGGATCTGAGGTTGAAATTGTGGTGGTGAAAACTCAAATTGAGTGGGCTGAAAATTCTGGTTTTGTTGCTGGAAATTCTGATTAATAGGCTGTGAGGGCTGGAAAAATAATTAGTTTTGAGGTGGAAATGTTTGAAACGATTGACAATCTTGCTGCCCTTGTTGATATGGTTGAAATTGTGACTGATCTTGTTGATAAAGTGGCTGAAAATTAGGCTGAAATTGCTGAATTTGGGGCTGAAAATTCTGGAATAATGGCTGCCCATTCTGAAAATTCTGGAAATTTGGTTGAATTGGCTGAAAATCCGGCTGAAATTGTTGGAATTGCTGTGGTTGCTCGAATTGTTGTAATGGTGGCTGAAAAAATTGATTGGGTTGCTCAAAAACTGAAAATTGGGGCTGCCCATTCTGAATTTGTTGGAAATTTGAGTAGGGCTGTTGGAAATCTTGCTGTGGTGGCTGGAATTGCTGGAAAGGCTGAAATTGTGGCTGAGGTGGCTGAATCAGCCTCTGGTAAGTAGATGACTGAGCATTATGTTTTTGTTGATTTACCAACTCCTTACACACATTTTTTAACTCCTCCAGTGCCTCGTCTATCTCTTTACAGAACTCTGGTGACCACATTTTGATCTTGCAACCCTGTCACAAAACAAACAAGAAAAATGGCAGCAACCGTATACAAATGATAAAGCAACAAAAATAGAACCCAATGATATGTCCAAAAGTATACAAGCAAAAATCAAACAAATCAACTAGTTGCTTCCCCGGCAACGGCGCCAAAAATTTGATAGACCCGATCTACTATGTTAAAGTTGTCACGAATTGTGGATCCATCAGAATTTAAATGTGAATGAAATGCTGGAAACCCTTTTTGCAATCAAGAATAAAAGCGTAGTAAAGGGGCCACAGGTCGTATTTTTCCTCGGGACTAGTTGACGTTGTTTGATTCGATGCTTGTGTTTATGTGTCGTTTGTGAATTTCGGGTTTCAAATTAAATCTGGGTTTTGGGTTGCAATTTGGAAATGAAATCTCACTAGAGAGAAGAAAACTTAACCACGCAAACTGGAACAAAGTAATGGCAATTCATGGACTCAACCAATGGAAAATCTCATCAAGGCAAATACACAATTTTGGAAACAGATCTGAGTTCAATTGCAAAAACACACTACGAATTGATTTAAACTTAAACCATCATCACTCAAACCGAAACTTAACTGGATACACCTTGAGCAATTAAAACACTTGGATACGCACAAAGGGAATGATGGTAGAGAACTATCTGCCGGAAGCTTGATTGAATTCAAATTTGTAAATTGATATGAAACTATTTTGATGAGAAGCAATTGAATGAGAACAAACAAGTAGAGTGCAGACTTTAATCATGCAAATGAAAGAGCAGCAATTTTAGTTGGCACGCAAGGAAAGACTGATACATATATTGAAAACCAAATTCAGCATTTGAGATCAATTGCTATGCAAATTCAACAAACTGCCAAGTTAATTCAGAATGTTTGAAACTAAACTAGTTTGGTACACAGATCAGAGATTCAAGAGAAGGAATTGATTCACACTACAGAGCTTGATACGCTAAGGAAAATTCTGAGCAGAAATGCAGAAGAAGAACTGTCTTGCAAAATTCGAAAACTGATTGGATGCTAAAACCAAATAAGACCACTAAATTCGAATGCAATATAGTTCCCCTCAGATCTTACTGATAAAAACTTCAGCCAATCCAAACTAAAACAATGCAGAAATGTGATTGAAGCTCAATGCTAAATGATCAGTAGGCTGTGAAAACATTAATGGAATTTCAGAATTCAGAAATGGAATGCAGAGGGAAATCCAGCAAACAATGCTCTCTTGATATACAATTTCAGAAACTAATACGCGAGAGATATTTGATGGATTGCAGGAATTAAAATTGGGTGGCAGAATTGGAAACCGAGATGCAGAAAATAGGAATTCAGAAATACAGAAATTGAGTTGATACTCAACCTGAAATTGGCACGCTGAATACTGAACAAGATTAAGGGAATAAAGTTCGATTCAGAAAATGCTAATCTAAGTGCATTAGCACACTAACAGGTATCTCTAACTCAGGAATTAAACTGGGCACAGACTGAAATTGAAATAAGCTGCAAGAAATTAGAAACTAAGCTGTAAATGGAGAAAACAGGGCTGATACGGCTGCACAAACTGATACTCAAGTAGGAAATTGTAAAGCAATTGAAATTAATTGAAGTATTAACCAAATAAGCTAGCTAACTACTGGAAGAACAAATGCGAACCACTAATTGAGCAGAAACAATGCATTAAACGAAGTAAACCAATCTGAAACAAATACAGAAACAGAACAGACAGCAGAACTTAAATTACAGCTAAGAAAACTGAAATTAACCGAGGAAATCTAAACCCCAATCCTCCATTAGCTCAAGATCTTCTTGGTTGTCAATCAAGAGCCGGCCTCGAACCCGCAAGCTCAGCAAATCACTGGGAATTAGCTCAGTCAGTCGAATCTGCTCTTGTCTGCGCATAGCTGGAATTTTCCAGTCCAAACTCTTGTATCTCGATGGATGGCTTGCGATGATGAATTGAAGAACATCTGAGCTCACCTGAGAACCCCTACAAGTAGCTCAAACGATCAGAATTGGCTTGTGGACGAGAAACAAATGATTGGTTAGCAGAGATGCCGAAACCCTCAAACACCACTGTCTAGCGCAAACTGAGCTGAAATCATCCAACAAAGCTATCCTCTAGTGATCCAAATCTTGATCCAGATGAAGAATTGAGGTGGTCGCGCCTCGGATTGAAGAAAAACTGAAGAAAAACCAAAGAAAACGAAGAAGATGGTGTTTGCGGCGAAGACGCGACCGGGAAGAGCTGCTGTGAAGTTTTGATTAAATAGTTATCAACGAACGGCCCAGATTGAACGGAGGAGATCCAACGGCTGATCTTGCTCTGATTTGAGCCAAATTTTTATGATGATGATCTGGGGTCAGGATCTGTCTCGTGGTAGCTCAGATCCTCCAGATGTGCAACGGATGGTCCAGATCAATCTAATCTTTGAATGGAAGATCTAGAGCCCTCCAAGCTTGATCCAACGGTTGATTTAGCTCCGATTGGAATGAAACTTTCAGATCATGATTAGGATGCTTGATCAACCCTAACCCTAGCTCGGATTGCTTCAGATGGTCCCGGATGGCTCAGATCTAGCCGCTCATGAATCGGACGGCTCGGATTAATCGTAAGCTTGATAATTCGATCTGGTTCACTTCCGACTCAAGTTTGACCCAATATGCCCTAAGTCCTTGAACCTTTAATGCCTACAAAAATAGTTCCAAAATTTAGTGGCCAATTAATCCAATTTAATGCAAATTTGCAATTAAGTCCAAAATAAAGGTAAGTTCTAAAACCTAGGGCAATTTCACAATTAAGCAATAAAAATATAAGTCAAACATGGATTTTAACATCTAAAATAATCAACAAAAATGGTACTTATCAAACACTCACAAAGATCTCACAGGAATACAACAAGATCGCTCAAGCACAAAGCAACAGAGAGCACGAACACAGCCCAGCCAAGCTTCCCAAGTTTCTGTCTTGTTCACCTCAGCTCCTCTGCTTCCAGCTTCGTCTCTTAAGCTCCTGCTCAACGTCGCCAGCTCCATCAGCACCACTGACCCACTAACCTCTCTGAGCACTCAGTCCACTGGACACTCCTCCAGCTGAGCCTCCGTCAGTTGCCAGTCGCGCCTTTGTCAGTTGCCAGTTGCGCCAGACGCCGTTGAGACTTGAAAACACAATAGATCCAAACCTGCTCCATGGAAAGTCCTCCATTGACCCTCCTTGAGTGTTTGAATCCTTCCATGTCACCTGCAGCTTAATCAGTGGGTTAGAGCAGCATATCAAGCAAGAAATCAAAGATCAGAGATCAGCCGCAGTGTATCTGATATGCTCAGACGCGATCAGAGTGTCTGACAATGTAATTTGAATTAAAGTGATCGATTACCGGACCGATCTAGGACTCGTGGGTCGGTCACCTGACCGATCCACCGCTTCACTGGGACTCCCAGCTCTCACGGCAACACAAGCCTGATCGGTCACCGGACCGATCAGAGTGAAGCCTGATCGGTCACCAGACCGATCAGAGTGATTCCTGATCGGTCACTCAGACCGATCAGGTCCGATGAACAATAATCCTGGAAATCAGATCCTAAGTCTCTGATCCGTCACCGGACCGTTTAGGAGCTGATCTGCGGGGGAACTCAACTCCCTGTGTGCTCCCTGATCGGTCACCAGACCGATCAGGAGCTGTGCAGTGAGTAAACCGCATACTCCCTGATCGGTCAGCAGACCGATCAGTCATCGTTGGATCGGTCACCAGACCGATCCACGAAGGAGCACCGTGCCAACTTCCCTGATCGGTCACCAGACCGATCCAGGCAAGCCCAAATTCACTCTAAGTCACGAGAACAAGCCTCCAGCCCTTCTCTGACTCGTGTCATGCCTAGCTTCACTCACTGGGACTTCAACCTAGCCCTCCAAGCTAGGACCTGGCTTCACTCACCAGGGTTTTGGTCACCCGGCTTCACTCACCGGGACCTGGCTTCACTCACCAGGATTTCAACCTAGCTTCACTCACTAGGATTTCAATCACCTGGCTTCACTCACCAGGACCCGGCTTCACTCACCGAGATTTCCATCACCTGGCTTCACTCACCAGGACCCGGCTTCACTCACCGGGATTTCCATCACCTGGCTTCACTCACCAGGACCCGGCTTCACTCACCGGGATTTTCATCACCTGGCTTTACTCACCAGGACCCGGCTTCACTCACCGAGATTTCCACCACCCGACTCCACTCACCAGGACCCGGCTTCACTCACCGGGATTTTATCCAACCTAGCCCTCCAGGCTAGGACCTGACCCTCCAAGCCAGGACTTTTTCACCTAACCCTCCAAGTTGGGACTTTTCACCTAACCCTCCAAGTTAAGACTTTTCACCTAACTCTCCAAGTTAGGACTTTTCACCTAGCCCTCCAAGCTAGGACTTTTCACCCAACCCTTCCGAATTAGGACTTTCAACACCTAGCCCTCCAAGCTAGGATTTTCCAATCACTCCGTGCCTAATCTCCGATTAGGACTTAATCATAATCATAATCATCAACCTAAACTAAAATCGATATCAACACCAAAACAACAATCAGGGTCAGACTGCATCAACACATCCGAGCGGAGGTCGAGAAACTGTTGGAGGCCGGACACATCAAAGAAGTCAATTCCCAGCTTGGTTAGCCAATGTGGCCCTTATGGCCAAACCCGACAACAAGTGACGGGTCTGCATCGATTTTCGGGATCTCAACCGAGCTTGACCAAAGGATTGCTATCCCTTGCCAAGGATCGACCAGATGGTCGACTTGACCGCTAGTAGCGAGCTCATCATATCTATGTTGGACACATATAAGGCTACCACCAGGTGCCTATAGCTGTCGAGGATCAGGAGAAGGTCAGCTTCATCACGGAGACGGTATGTATTGCTATACTGTCATGCCGTTCGGGCTCAAGAATGCAGATGCCACCTATCAGCGCATGATGAACAAAGTTTTCCGGGCGCAAATTGGGTGGAACATCGTGGTATACGTTGATGACATTTTAATCAAGACGGGCGAGCGACCGACCTGGTACAAGACGTGGAAGAGACCTGCCGCACCTTGCACAGGTATGGGTTGAAATTAAACCCGGCTAAGTGCCTTTTTGGAGCTCGGAGTGGGAAATTCCTCGGGTATATTGTCATCAAGAGAGTCATTGAGACCAACCCGAGTAAGGTCCAAGTGTTGCTTGACATGCCGCCACCAAGAAATCTCAAGGAGGCATAGAGGCTCACCTGGAGAATCACAGCGTTGTCCCGGATCATCTCCCGATCCGTCGAGTGGGGGCTGCCTTTCTTCAAGATGCTCCGTCGAGCCACCAAGTTCCAATGGGATGTCGATTGCAACAAGGCCTTCGAAGAGTTGAAATCCTATCTGTCGGAGTTACCTATCTTATCCAAGCCCGAACTAGGAGAGCCCCTATATGTATACATGGCGACTTCGGCCGAGTCAGTTAGTATGGTGTTGATCAAGCAAGGAGAGGCTGAGCAGCAGCCAGTGTACTTCTTTGGACATTAATTGAAAGGAGCCGAGTGATGCTACACGACACTCGAGAAGTTGGCTTATGTCTTACTGTTAGCTGCCAGGCAACTCCGACCATATTTCTTAGCACAACCGATTGTGATACTGACCAACAGTAGTTTGGGTCGGGTAGTGTCGAATCCAGAGGCTTCAAGGCGGTTAATCAAATGGACGACAGAGCTAAGTGAATATGATATACAATATCAGGCCCGTCCTTCCATAAAAGCTCAGGCCTTAGCGGATTTTCTTAGCGAATTGTGTTCAGAAGAAACCTAGGATGCTTGGCAGATTTATGTGGATGGGTTGCCAGCTCGGCAGGGGAGTGGTATTGGCATTCTGATGGTCTCCCCCAAGGAAGAACAGATGCATTTGTCTGTGCGGCTAGAATACCGAGCCACAAACAATGAAGCAGAGTACGAGGCTCTCATTACTGGACTGCAGGCCACTAAGCACGTAGGTGCCGCTCGGGTGGTGTTGTACTCGGATTCACAGCTGACCATTCAGCAACTCGCAGGTCATTTCGAAGTCAATAGTGAACGGCTACAATCATTTATCGATACCTATGAGAAGCTGAAGGCCGGGTTCCAGGAGGTCTAGTTACAGAAGATTTTCAGAGAAAGCAACCTTTGAGCTGACAAACTAGCCAAATTGACTAGTGCGGTAGGCTCCTGGGTGCTTCCCCAGCCGATCAGTCAAGCAATGATGGTAATTCACATAGAGTAGCAAGCAGAGTTGGAGTTTGGGATAGACTGGAGAGCGTATTTGGTCACCTACATGATGAATGGGACGCTCCTGGCCAACCGCGAAGAAGCTCGGCTCTTAAGAAAGCAAGCAATTCAATATTCCGTGGTCGGGGTTGTGTTATATAAGAGGGTCTTTGCCCGACTGCTACTTAAATGTCTAGGCGACGAAGATGCTGACTACGTGCTCAGGGAGATACATATGGGGATACGTGGTAGTCATGTAGGAGGAAGGGTTATAGCTCGGAAAGCCCTGCTCTCAGGGTATTATTGGCCAACGCTACAGAAGGATATTGATCGGCTGGTCTCTACATGCCTATCATGCCAGAAGCACCACAATCTTCCCCATTGATCGGTCGAGACGATGAAAGCATCAGTTGTCTCTTGCCCGTTCGACCAGTGGGGAATGGACATAGTGAGACCTTTTCCTACTGCTCCGGTTCAGAAGAGATTTTTATTAGTGATAGTGGAATACTTTTCTAAATGGATAGAAGCAAAGGCACTGATGCGCATCACTGAGCAGGCGGTGATTAAGTTTCCGTGGCAAAATATTTTATGCCGATATGGAATCCCTCACAAGTTGGTCTTGGACAATGGGAGGCAGTTCTAAGGCAGAAAAAAAAAATCAAGGAATGGTGCTTGGCTTATGACATTCAGCAATCATTCACGTTCGTGGCACATCCTCAGAGTAATGGGCAAGCGGAGGTTGCCAATCAAGAAATCCTAAGGAGGTTGAAGACAAAGTTGGATCACGCGAGCGACACGTGGGTTGATGAGTTGCCCAGTGTCTTGTGGGCTCAATGGACCACACCGAGGGAGACAACGGGCCACACGCCTTTTCAGCTGGTCTATGGAAGTGAGGTGGTGGTACCTGTTGAAGTCAGTTGTGAATCCGATTGACGGAAAGCATATCATGAAGAAAACGCGAAGAGAAGACGCTTAGAGCTGGACCTGGTCGAAGAAATTTGAGAAAAGGCTGCTGCTCGGATGTTTGCCTATCGCCAGAGAATGAAGCAAAGATATGACCGAAAGGTGCTGGCTCGGGCATTCCAGGTTGGGGATCTCATATGGAAGAGGATAAAGTCAATCGGCGATGTCAACAAGCTGGAGCCCCAATGGGGAGGGCCTTTTAAGGTAGTCCAAAAGTTGGCCTCCGAAGCATACTACTTGGAGAATGAGCAAGGAAAGAAGCTGGATCGACCCTGGAGTGCCATCCATCTCTAACCTTACCGAGAGTCATAGTGAGGTTGTGTAAACTTTCTGTATTACCCGACTCGGTAGTGTAAATGAAATGACAAAGGTCCCCCTGACATATGCAAGCTTCCAGACTCTCGCCTTGCCAGCAAGTTATAAGCGGGCATGCCCCCACGCCACCACTTGGCTCGGTATCGCCGATCAGACGCGTGGCGGCCCACGCTCCTCAACATCGGACCGACCAAGTATCCAAACTCTTGCCTTGCCAGCGAGTTATAAGTGGACATGCCCCCACACCACCACTTGGCTCGGTATCCCTGATCGGACGCGTGGTGGCCCACGCTCCTTAGGATCTGACCGACCAAGTGTCCAGACTCTCACCTTGCCAGTGAGTTATAAGTGGGCATGCCCCCATGCCACCACTTGGCTTAATGCTCCCGAGCGGACCCGTGGTGACCCATGCTCCTCAGGATCTGACCGACCAAGTGTCCGGACTCTCGCACTGACCGCGAGTTATAAGTGGGCATGCCACCACAACCCCACGTAGCTCGATGCTCCCGAGCGGACGTGTGGCGACCCACTCTCCTCAGGATCGACTATGTCTCAACAAACTTTCGTTGTTCTCGAGCGGACGCATGGTGATCCACGCCCCTCCAAATCGACTAAGTGTCAATAACTCTGGTGTTGTTCCCGAGCGAACGTGTGGTGACCCACGCCCCTCAGGATCAACCAAAACTCTATGCTTTTGCATTATTCCCAAGCGGACGCGTGGTGACCCACGCTCCTCAAGATCAACCATTAATCTCTATGCTCTTGCATTGTTCCCGAGCGGACGCATGGTGACCCACGCTCCTTAGGATCAACTGAGTCTCTATGCTCTTGCATTGCTCCCGAGCGGACGTGTGGCAACCCACACTCCCTGGTGGTGAGCCGACTGAGTGTTTTGAATCTCGCTCAATCGCTAAGGGGGCTGACCTTGGGCTTTTTCCTAACTTATGGCGCCATGTAAAAGCTCATGACAAGGATGCTGGTGAAGTCCCTGAGCCCTAAGCCGACCTCGCGAAGGCCACAATGGTCGGAAGGGACCCGAATGCAAGCAAAGGCTAATAATAATTCTCAAAGACGAGAAGCAACACAAAAATACACAGGCAAAGGGTCAAAATATGAAATATATTAAGTAAGATAGCCCATTAAAAAAATAAGGAAACATCCTCTACAAAGGGAAAAGAAAAGAACTACAACTAGAAACCTCCCGGGCCCTCAGTCGAAGGGTCGACGAGCCTCCTCCAGCAGCCTCTAGGTCAGGCTAGATAGCTTAATCATGCTAACAGGTCAGTTCGATGGCCAGCGCGTCTGCCTTCTCAGCTCGGGCCGCCAGCTCTTTCTCCTTGGTGGTTAGCTCGGCTCGAAGGGACTTAACAGATTCAGACATTTGTTGGAGCTCAGCCTTCTTCTTGTTGAGCTCCTCGTGATCCCTAGCCTGGAGGACCCACGCCTTCTGCTCGGCGTACTCCAAATTAGAGACCCGGCTTTGTGCTTGCACCACCGCCGAGTCCGAGGAGTCAACGTGCATCTTGGCTATCTCAAACTATTCCTCCGCATGCGCCAACCTGTCCTACAGGGCTATGCTTTTAGCCCGCAAGTCGTTCAGTGCACCTTCATTGGAAACTAGCTTAGAGTGGCGAAGCCGAGTCTCCAACTTCTCCACCCGGCGCTCGCCAGTCGCCCGAGCATGGGCATGGGTTACCACAACCATTGATAGGTTGTGGCAAGAGCCCCAGAACTGCACACAAAAAGGTAAATACAATAAGCATCAGTGCATGATTAAAAAAAGGAGAAATACAATGGAAGGAGGCGAAAAATGCATGCCTGAGTGGCCTCTAAAAAGAAGGTGTTCGCCTTACTGCTGGAACTCTGATAATAGTACTCGCGGACTCCATGAAGATAGCCATCGGCGAATGGTTCGTAGAGGTGTAGCTCCTGGGATCGGTCAGGTAGGTCCCTGGGCAGCCTCTCCAAGCGGGGGTCGGATAGCAAAGGCAAAAGAATGTGCATGGGGGACCCATTGACCTGATCCTCTGCAGGCGGGGACCCCGAGTCTCATGGAGGAGGGAAATCAGGCGCGCTCGAGGATACGTGGGGATGGGAGGAAGCACTCGAGAAAGCAATTCGGGCAGACATCTCCGCGCGTGCCGAAGGTTTCGCCGCGGCTCTCTTCTTCTTCTTCTTTGGTCGGGAGGTGGAAACAGTCCCGACTGGAAGAGTGGTCGACGGAGCTGACGTCGGGTTGGGGACTCGAGCCCGGCGATGCCTCAATGTGAGAGGTTGATCTTCCACCTCCATTTGTTCAGGGTCGACACTTGGTGCAACCTCCTGATTGGCCAGAGATGACGCAGGCGCTAGAATGGACGCGAGCGGAGTAACCTCGCGCTGCTCCAGCTGCGAGCCGACTCGAGACTCCAGCTCGGCGTCGTCCATGACAAAGCCTTCTTCTAGAGCCGCCGTGAACATCATGGTTGCTACAAAATAGTAAAATTTTAGTTAGTTATAAATATTCAAAGGAAAGACAAGAAAACTTACCGAGTGATGTGGGTCGGGGGGCTGACACTTGGCTAAGGCCGAAGATGTAGAGGATCTCCTCCCGCAGGAGGTTCACCCCATCGAAGCGCTGACCGCCGATCTTGGACAAGGTGGACTGGTAGGAGGGTGAGGAGCGGTATGTTTTCGGAAGGGAAGGTAAAGGAGGCAAGTCCTCGATCCAGGTGGTGGGCCAACTCGGGACGGGGGTGGTGTTGATATAAACGAATTGATCCTTCCAAACCTTGTTGGAGGTCGAAAGTTTTGGTAGGAAGGAAGTTTTTGCTCGGGCTTGAAAGAAAAAATCACCCGACTCTTATTTTTTAGGGTAATAAAAGAAATGGAAGATCTCGGGTTGCAAGGAAATTTCGTACAAGGAAAAAATAACGACCGACCCGCAGATTAAGCGGATGGCGTTCGGGGCTAGTTGGGAAAGAGGGATTTGGAAGTATCGGCAAACGGAGGAAATGAAAGGGTGAAGAGTAAAATGAAGACCGGCCTGGAGGTGGTCTGGGGATAGGGTTATATAACTGAGAGGTGTGCTCTCAAGTCTGTCGGTCGGGTCGGGCAAGCGGAGTCGGTGATCAGAGGGGATCTGATATTCTGACCAAAACTGGTCGAGGTCGTGAAAATGGAGGTCGGGCACCGCAATGGTATACCACGGGCCGAAGGTCAAGGGAGAGGATGCCATGAAAGGACCCAAGTAGAAAATGAACTAACTGGAGAAAGATGGATCACCGGAGAGTGTGCGGGTTGAAGGACGGTCGTTGCCGGAGAAGAGCCGAAACCCTAGTAGAGCACTCAAGCAGCAGGAGGACGAGGTAAAGAATGAGACAGTTAAAAGGCGAGGGAGCCATATATATAGAGCCAAAGGCTGGATGTCGGTCGTCCGATGGTGATCTGGTAAAAAGGCGGGATTAGATCAAAGTCGTCCATCCCCGCCGTAAATGAATCTTAGGAAAGTGTGCGCGCGCACGTTCCCGGTGATTGACAGCGGACGCTTCGGTACTCGGGAACTCCAATAGCTATGAGACACGTGGCCCTCGTCAATTAATGGGAGGATTCGAACTGATCGGGTGGGTATCGGAGGATAAGACGTGAAAGACAAGAGGAGATGATGATGTTGGACACGTCGTTTGGCAGTCGAGCAATTGGTGTGGGGGCTCGGTCGGTCGATCAGTCTATGCGGTTGTGTCAGGCCTACTCTGAACTAATAGTCCATTCAGTCGGACTCAACACCTCCTTCGACTAGAGTCGAATGAGATGCTTATGATCCTGACCTAGCTTACGTGTAGCTCAGTCGGCTAGCCTGGCACCTCATAAGGATAGGTCAGGGCCACGGGTACTCCAACAACCCGACGTGGCAGGCCAGGGCTAGGGGCCCGAGTTCCACTCGGGCCGAATCGCCCGACTAGTCTAATTGGATGTATTTCGATCTAGTCTCACACGGAAGCGCCAAGTATCCAACTCAAAGTCTGCCACTCGGTCCAGTAAAATTCTATTCTCCGAGTGACAAGACTGCCGAGCTAAATCCAAATACCCCATGACTTGGAAGGATGTAAATGCTTTGATCGGGCTGCGTAGCTAGTTTCCACTCGGGAATGTCGGTCAACGCTCCGAGTTAGGAGTTGTCGTTATCTGAGGCAGTACCTACCCCTTGACACCATACTGACACAGGTGGTATGAGGGTCGGCGCAGATCGGCTCCGAATCCCAGATATCCCGCTGACACAGTACCTGCCTGACATGCTTTGGCGGCCCATACCACGGCGCCCCCTGCCCATGTCAGAATGGGTGGCACTGGTCGACGAGCTGGCAGCAACCCAGTATATTGTCCCCACATGAGACAAACGGTGGCAGAGGCAGAGGCAGGGCAGAAGCTGTCGGCTCCCTCGGCTATATAAGGCTCTCCTCACTTCATGTATAGGTACGCGCGATAAGTTTTTGCTACAGTTCTTCTTCAGTTTTTTCTCTCCACCGGACACTGACTTAATCGTCGGAGGGTCTTGTCGGGGACTTCTCCCGGTGGATTGCTGACGGTCATCTTTCTTGCAGGAAGGGCGCCAACAAGAATAGTTCACAGTGCCACCTCGCTCTTAGGAGTACACTCCGCTCTTCGACAGAATCAGTAATATTCATGGAGTCACTGGGTCAATAACTGGTATTTCCTCAAGTTCAGCTTCTGGGAATCGTATTTCTGTTCCTGGTTTGGGAGTTTCTCCAGTATTGGGAAATGTAGGGCGAAGATTTCCAAGCTCTGTAGGTAACATTGTTGGCAGTGGCAACATGGGAAGAAGCATCAGTTCTGGAGGATTGTCTGTGCCCGGTTTAGCTTCACGGGTAAACTTAGCTTTAGCTACTGATAATGGGTCAGGGACTCTCAATGTACAAGGAAACAACAGATTAATCAGTAGCATACTTCAACAGGGTAGTTTTCTTGCTTTCCTTGAAGCTCTTCAATTTCTGTTTGCATATTAATTTCATCTTGGCGTAAGTGTCTAATGACTTCTTTTTTCTGAGAGGACAAACTTATCTGTAATTTAATCAGACCTTTTGCAGGAATGTCTATTCCTAATATAAAATCTGTTGTTAGTATGGAGCCTAGAATTTGATTGTCAGTATCTCCCTGGGATATATTTAATCATGCATAGAGAGCATCAAAGAGTCTGTGCAAATGTGACAGAGCTTGGCTAGATAATGCTACAAATGCATTGGTACTTTTTTTAAAGTAAATTTTCTTTTCATCTCTTCGCTAGGAAAAGGTTATTACTTTTGTACTGAGGAAGCATGCATGAATATTGCTTGTGAAAGTCAGTGTTTATATTTGAGTGATGATTACATAATTAATTTTATCAACGCACATTATCATGCTATTTTTCAAATTTTTATAAAATATAATATAATATATAAATGTGTGTGTGTGTGAATGTATCCTAACTTTTTCATCTTAACATTTTTCTCATGCACATCAAAGTTCTTTGATAAATATTTTTCGAGCATTTTTCATTGGAATTGTTTTTGGCATGAACAGGATGTCTACATGAACATATCATCGATCAACCGTTGCTGGTGACATTCAAGGTCTTAATGCCATTGAATTTGCATATGGCTCGACAGGAAGGTGTTTATGTTTTGATATGGTTTCACCATCTTTTTAATTATCATTCAATTATAATAAAAATGATTTCCAATTATGTACATGGGCAGCTCTAAGCCTTTATGAACGACAGAATCAAGAGCTACATTATTTGTTTTTGTTGGAAGGGGAAGACAAAAGGCCATCCCTCTGCATATGCTAATAGGGTAAATTATAGAGATCAGCTAGAACAGACATAAGGGAGAAGAGCTATAATTTCTCATGATATATCTCAGTTGGAGGTTTCGGTCTTGAGCAGACTTTCTTGATAAGCAGACTTCTTTTAAACAAATTTAATGAAGTTTTTAATTTGTTATAACTATCCTTGAACTTTTTAATATGTTATCTGAAATTTGATTTTCATTGCAGGCAAGGTCAATGATTTTGATAGATACATCAACCATGGATCATCTATAGAGTATGGACCAAACTAAAGCATTGGGCTTACAAGAACGGGAAGCCAGTGAAATGACGTCAATCGCACTTCCTATTGTGGCTAGCCAAATTATTCAATAGGTTTTTAACTTACATATATGGGTTAGTGTAATGAAATATTTGTAATATATTATATACCATCACTATCAGTTAATAAGTAATACTTTGTTTTAATCATTATTGTTGCATATAGAAGGTTGTATTCTTATTGCCCTTTAATGAGTAATTCTAAATTTAAGCTTGTATTCTCATTGTTTCATATCAAAGTTCAAGCATATCGAAAATATCAAATTTAGCGATGAGATGAATTGTGATGATTTCTAAAATTTAAATTTAGATTATATATTTTAAATAAATATTAATGATAATTATATGGTATTTTAACTGCAGCATGCATTGTACACTGTAAATGTTGTTAATTTTAGCGCACAGTGTGCATTGTGAATACTGTTAACCGCAATGAGCGTCACACATTACAAATGCTCTCAACTGCAGCATGTGGCGCACACTATGAATGCTCTAAATCATAGTGTGCAGTGTACGCTGTTGATGTCTTTTGACTTTCAACAATTTGCAGCTGTGCAGCGTTTGATGCGCGCTGCAGATAGCATAATTGCGTACTGTAGAAAGTCAAATTTGTTGTAGTAATAGTACAAACAAATACAAAGAAAATCGAAAATGATTTTACAATAATAAAATCATGCTTAGCTTATTATATTTTTGTTTGGAAATGTCTCTTGATTAGTTGGCCATGCAGCAGCACTTCGCTTCAAACTTCTCAAAAATTAGTGTAAACGAATATCGCTTCAAACCTTTGCGAAAACCCTTCTCTAGGGTTCTTTCGACTCCTCCTAATCGATTGGCCTTTTCCCAATTGATTGTCACATCAGCTTGACGGTTCAAAACCTACAGAATGACTCTTTTTCACCTGGCTAATCGATTGATGAGTCATACTAATCTATTCAGCAGTTTCTAATCGATTACCCCAATCAATTCCCAAGTTTTATATGTTTTCACGAAAACTTCTCAATTGATTCCCTAATCGATTTCAACAACTTTTGTGATTGCGAAAACACACTTCAATCGATTAGCCTAATCGATTGACAAGGGATGAATCGATTGCCAAATCAATTCAGTACATTTCTATTTTGTGAGAGAAATACTGCCTAATGATTGCCCTAATGGATTGGTATTGACGGGCACCTTTCTATTCGTGACATGCACTCCCTAATTGATTTGAGTAGATCCCAATTGATTAGACAATCTGCCTAATTGATTCGAACATCTTCTATTCGAACCTCTTGCCAAATGATCACCCTAATCGATTGTCACTGCTCAATCAATGAAGTCAATCAATTCAAGCATCAAAACTCGAAAATTCATATTTAGGTTTTGTCAATCAATTTCACTCCTCGGCAATTGATTTCTAACCCTAGTTTCAGCTTTTCTAAGACTGAAATCACATCTTGCTAGTATCTGATTGAGCTCAACCCACAAGGACTTCCATTGCCAAATATCTAGTCATCCGTGGCCTATTGGGACTTCTCGTTGCCTAGCATTCGGTCATCTTGACCTCTTGGGCTTATTCACCAAGTGTCTGGTTAACTTTAACCCACTTACACTATCCTTTGCCAATTTCCCGTTGGCTTTCGATCATCAAATGCCCAGTTAACCTTTGACCCATTTGGACTTTTCCTTGTCTAGCCCTGCTAGGGTTTCCATTGTCTAGTTCTCAACAAGTCTTCCATCGCCTAGTCCTACTAGGACTTTCTATTAATAGTTCCCAATTAGATCCTCTACGTCTAGCCCCGCTAGAACTTTCCATTGCCTAGTTCCCAATTAGACTTCGATTGCCTAGTCCCACTAGGACTTCCACTGCCTAGTTCCCAACTAGTTTTCACAATCTAACCTTGCTAGGACTTCCTGTTAGTGTGTGCACTTATGTTGCCAAGATACTCCTTATATTTTATGGATAATTATGTAATAAAGTAAGTATTTATCATTAATCATTTACTTTTCTGTATGTATATGTTTATGATAAAGTCTCACAGATGAATGATTATATTCATATGAAAATAGTCCTTGATCGGATAAATATCTAGAGGGGATATAGATATCTAGATCAATGTGAGTATTACTAGGTTGAGAGAGACCGAGGAATGGATATTTAAGTTGTACTTAAGAGCACTTTAAGTTTAGAGGTACACTAAACATTACCCTCTTAAGAGGAGATCACATATTAAGCATCATTGGTCGTTCCTCTTATGAACAAATGTAATTGATTTTTAATTTGGACCTTCATTTATTCTATGCATGGAGTTATGTGCTTTAAAGTCATTCAAAATAGTCTTTAATCGAATTGTGATTAATATGGTAGTTGGATGTATGACAAAGCATATAGAGAATAATATTAAGTCAATAGAAGATACATCACTCTCTTAGATTAGAAAGTTAATATTCTGGCTGCTCGATACAGATATTAGTAACTCGAAATCCATGTTCATTAGAGGAATGATTTATCATTCAAGACGAGTTTATTATACCTTGTAAATCAAGTAAAATAATTTATTTGGTAATGATGCATAGTACACTGAATTAATTAGGATATCAGCTACATGAAAAGAGTGAATTTATTGTAATCGATTCTTAGTGGTTTATAATTTATGACAAATATTTTATCACGTTGGGTGGCTAAAAATTATTTTAGACGGTTACTTTAGTCCGTATATGGATTTACACTATCTTCATGTATAGAACCTAGAAGGTTGCACACATAGCACGTAGACATGAATATTACTATAATTGATTATTTTTGTGGATACTAAAATTAATCAATTTATTATTTTTGAATTAGAATTAATTGGATTATTAATTAATTCTGAAATATGGAAAGCTATAACATATCAAGATCAAATATAGATTTATTTGATCCAAAGAAAAGATAGTGGAGTTAGTGATAGCCACCTCTCCTATTCTTTTTTGGACAACCACAATCATGATGATCCTTGGAGAATTTAGATAACCACAATTATTATGATCCTTGGAAAGTTTGGGAGCTACAACCTTTTGATATTCCTTAGAGGTTATAAGTAGTCATCCTTGGAAAATTCGGTTGAGCAACCCTCTCCACTTCTCTCTTGAAGTTTTGGTAGCCTACTCTCTTGGAGAATTGCGACAACCCCTCCCATATGATGAAGATAGTGATTTTTTGTCTTCCATCGAAAGAGACTCATCATCATCTTGTCATTTCTTCTCCTCTTCAAGAAGTGTTGTTGTCGCCCATCAACTTGAAATAATTGATAGTGTTATAAGAGAGAAAATCGATTTTAATATTGCTTCTGAAAATTTGATCAATCTAAGAGGCTAGCGTCTAATATATCATGTCGAGTTCGTGATATAGTGTTCGTAGATACCGCTAGAAGAGTAACATGTGGGACTCTCATTTGATTGTGATTTTGTTCACGTTCGTCAAGGATTATGAGATATGTTTTATTTTAAATTATTTTGTTTAAAAACTATATGTACCGCGAAGCGATTCATGTTTTATGGGAAAACACTGATATAAATATTTGTTTTCCACTACAATTGGATACTATCACTTCTATGCCTAGTTCCTAAGTAGATCTTCACTGCATAGTCCTGTTAGGACTTTCACTACTTAGTTCCCAGCTAGATTTTCACTGCCTAGCTTTGCTGGGACTTCCTCGTATCGTCAAGTATTCGGTCAAATTTGACCTACTTGACCACTTTCTCACATATTGTCCAAAAATCGAAACTCAAACTTGAGTCAACTCGAACTTAGTAGAGCTGGTCAACCTTGACCCAAGGACGATTACACTAAGAGTATCATTGATGAGGGATGAGAAGAGTATAGTCAGTATGGAATCACTAATGACGAAGGAAAATGACATAGAGTTTTGATCAGAGAGGGAAAAGTTACGAGATCACCAACGACTAAAATTTTTTAGAGAGATATTAAAAAATGGAAAGAATGGACTAGATCTTATATCATACAATTAATATAATTATTATAAAAAATATGAAAAATGATATAAAATAATTTAATATTAAAATTTTACATTTTCTTAAAAATAAATTTAATATATTAAAAAATTAGATCCTAAATTGAACCTTTTTTAATAATAAAAAATAAATATAAAATATAAAAATAATAGGCCCCAATTATTATGAGGCATAGGCATGGGGTTTAATGCCTATGCCTTGAACCGGACTTGAATGATCATTAATAATTAAAATTCATAGTTAATTTGACGATAAATTACATAAAACTCCCCAATATCACTTGATCTTTGTATGCATTCCTCATTTGAATTTTTCTTTGCATTTACTCCCTGATAGATTGAGTATAAAAGAGTGAAAATTGAATATACATCAGTGAAAATTGAGTATAAAAGAGTGAAAATTGAGTATACATCAGTGAAAATTGAGTATAAAAGAGTGAAACTTGAGTATAAAAGAGTGAAAATTGAGTACACGGGTTATTGATGTGGTGAACGCAACCTTACATACTCAATTTTCTAACTTTTATACTCAACTTTCTTCAAATAATACTCACCAAACTGTCTTGTCAATCCCATCAGGGACTGCATGCAAAGAAAAAATTGTGTGGGGATTGCATGCAAAGTTGAAATAACATGTGGGGAGTTTATGAAAATTTACCCTTAATTTGAAGAGATTAGCGATGAAAATATAATTTTGCCATTAAATAGGGATGACATTTAATTTTGATCTTTAAATAGAGACAGAAATATAATTGCGTCACTAAATTTAACGATAGAATTTAATTCAGTCGCGATTTACCCTGACGGCCGATGAAAAATTTGTGTGAAGTCGAATCGATCACCCAAGGTTAAAAAAACCTCGTTAATCATTTCATTTCCCTCAGTCGATCGATTCCGGGACTCCAGCGTCCGGCGCGATCTCCTCTCCAATAGCACATCCCGTCTTTGATCCTGTTCCTGTGCTTGCGAGGATGGCTAGCCACGCCTCCGCTGTGCTTGCAAGGCCAGCCGGCCATGGCCTCGTGCTTTGCTCTCGAGGCCAGCTGGCCAACCGCGGCCTCAGGGTGCTCGAATTCCAGTTGCGTCGACGATGGCCAATGAAACCCCTTCGACGCTGAACTTAAAATATAATTTGAGAATGAAAATGTAGAAGACTGAGAGTGAACTGATTATTCCGTGACTTTATTATTTGTTAGTTGTAAAAAAAACCTTTTGAAGGTCCGATAGAAATTGATTTTGTTAAAGAAAATTTTTTATTGTGTCTAAATTCCCTTTTTTTCTTCCAAATATTTTTACGACTACATTAAGTATGGTTTTTTTTGGGGCTGCCGTTCGAAAAAGAAAAGGTTACTTATTTTTATCATTATATGTGAAAAACGTATATGGTTCAAAATGAATTTTTTCCGTTTAGCCGTTATCCATATTTATTATGTAGTAAAATAATTTTAAAAACATTTAATTTTTAAAACACATTAAAAAAACATATAAACACATAATCAAATTTAAATTAAAAATTGAAACATACACAATAATATATATATATATATATATATATATATATATATATATATATATATATATATATATATATATATATATATATATATATATATAAGGGATTGATCTAGAATGATAGATCTGGAGGGTCACATAAATAATTAAAATAATTATTAAAATAATATGCTCCTTAATCTTAATTTTTCTAAACTCCCTACTTACCAAGTCAACTTTGCATGCAATCTCTACACAAACTTTTCTTTGCATGCAGTCCCTGATGGGATGTTTGGTGAGTATTGTTTGAAGAAAAGTGAGTATAAAAGTTAGAAATTTGAGTATGGCAGGTTGCATCCACCACATCAATACTCATGTACTCAATTTTCACTCTTTTATACTCAAGTTTCACTCTTTTATACTCAGTTTTCACTGATGTATACTCAATTTTCACCCTTTTATACTCAGTTCCATCAGGGAGTAAAAACAAAGACAAACTTGTGTGGGGAGTGAATGCAAATCTCAAAGGGCTATTGGGGAGTTTATGGCAATTTACCGTCAAAGATACATAATATATTTAGTTAAAATTTAAAAAATAGAGAATTTTTTTTAGAAATTTAGTTATCCAAGGGATTTGAACCCTAGATGTGTATTGAAACAAAATTTATATTTATGATTAGACTAATTATATAAATATATTTTTAAAAGAGTCAAATAATATATATATTAAGAAAATAAAAATTTCTATACTAAAAATAATGTTATTAAAAATTAGGGGCCCCCACCAATGTAAATCCGCCTCTACACATACACATGAAAATGATATACTGTGCGCATGCCCATGCGTACCCGTTTCCCAATCGATTAGTGAATCGATTGAGAGGATATCAACTGATTGATGAATCAATTCAAGACGTCTTAAATTGATTCAAATGCCTCAATTAAACTGTCTCAATGGATTGAGGAAGCATGCAATTGCTGCCTCAATCGAGATCGAGTTGCAACTCAATCGATTGAGCAGCGAGCATTAAGCAGCACGTGTTGCTGCTCAATCGATTAAGGCAGCAATCCCAATCATTTGGAGATACCCCAATCGATTGGGAATGTTCCAATCGAGCTCTAATCGATTAGGAATGTCTCAATCGAGAGTCGTGACACCTCGAATCGATTCGAGGATCGATTCGAGACGTAATGTCGTGATTGGATTCCAATTGACATAAGTCTCGTTCACTCTTAGGGTTCATCTTTCCCTCCTGGATTATAGTTTGGGTTGTACTAGACCACCAGAGGCCGCCAACGTTGGGCAGCCGGGCGCGCATAAACGTCTCATGATCATGGCTCCATCAATCAATTGGGATTGAGTATTGTACACAAACGCGTACAAAAAATGTCACTTAGTGTGTGTGTGTATATGGTGCTTTGCTTCTTTCCTCCTTTTATCCTATATGGGCCCCTCTTCTTTTGCTTCAAATCCTCAACTATTACATGGCCGAATGGAGGTGGACATGTATCCAACCAATAAGGAGTTTGGCGAAGATGCTTTTGGACAAGGAGGTTCCTAAAGAGCCTATAGGCATGCAGCGAGGATGTTTCCAAATGGAGATGTTCCTAAAGAGTGTATGAGCATCCAACGGGATATTCCCAAAGAGCATATGGGTGTAGTGCAAGGATGTTCCCGGATGGAGATGTTCTAAAAGGGTATGGGGCGCGCCGTGGGGTATTCCCAAAGAGTGTATGGGTGTACGACGGGATGTTTCTAGATGGGGATTTTTCCAAAGAGCTCAATTGGGAGTCTCAGAAAGTGCACTGTTTAGTTCCATAAATCTCTTGCATTGATACTCCTTTCATTTATCTCCTTCAAGATGCTTTAGGGTACATTTGAAGGAATTTTTCTCCGGGGCTATGGTGTAGCGGTAGGGTAATTAGTCACTATCTCAGGCATCCGCAGTTCGATCTCCAGTTACGGCGTATTTGTATATGGTGTTTTTCCTCCAAATAGGGCGCGAATCCTGAGACGTTGAGCTTTTAAACCGTCCACCGCGAGCGCTTCCCGATTTACCCTGACCGAGGTTGGAAAAACCCTTGTTAATCATTTTTCTAGGGTACATTTGAATAGTAGTAATTCTCATATCTTCATGTTCTCTTCATAGAGCTCGAATTGGTGCATCAGGCAATCTTTAATTCGAATTTTCTTTCGGATTTCATCCATCAGTATATATCTCTCTCTTTCATAGTGTGCATCATTCCAAAGTCTGTCCGGAGCCAAAGTTTCATTTGTCTCTTCCAAGTTCCAATATGTGAAGTCCTCATCATAGCTACTCTAGCCCTGTCTTTAATGTTCCAATCGGCGGTTAGTTCTTACGGGGCGACTAAGATCTGATTCCACTTATTAGGTGTGAATAGTGATCATAAACCAACAAAGTGTGATTCTCAACTACTTTTGCTCTCGATAGCATGATTACCAAACAATTAGGAGAAGAAAATATAAAATAAATCACAATTATAAGGATTCTTTGCACGTTTATTTAATGTGGTTAAGCAAGTCCTATGCTCCTATCAACAATTTATGATAGAAGATCATTCTCTAAAAGTCATTAACATAATCCTTCTAGATAGACTACAAAATCTAGAAAAACCACTTGCAAACACAAAGGATTACAAGATTTATAGAGGGAGAAAATTCTTTAAAATATCCCTAAAGTTTCAATCGAGTCCAAATTATATCCCTAAAGTTTGTTTGGACTCATTTACGTCCCTTTTGTTTTATAAAGTATCTCAAATATATCCCTACCGTCAACTCTTCGTTATCTATAACAGAAGCTCTGTCACGTAAGACGAACGTGAGATAAAATCTGTTCTTGGCAACGATGACGTTGGTGTTGGGGTCGATCACCGCCAGCAACGGCGGCGGCGTCGAGCGGCAGCCGCGCGAGGTCGTTCTTCAGGAGCACGATGCCCTGGCGCGCGGCCTCGCGGGCAAGCTCCTGGTTGGCGGCGGTGCATATGTCGTCAGGCCTTAGGTCTCCGTAGGGGAGATTCCGAGGATTGCCGTCGAAGAATCCGAGGTGCATCAGGACGGCGAGGTTGTTCAGGATCGCCTTGTCGACGTCCTCCTCCTCCAGGTATCCGCCGCGGATCGCCTTCAACGTGTGCTGCTTCAAGAATTCTCCGCAGTTGAGATCGAGCCCTGAATAAACTCCACGTTAATGGCGAAACACTGAAATCTTCGTTTTAAAATCACTCAAACTCCATTTAAATCTTTAAAATTAACCTGCTTTGATCGCGATGGCTGCAGCTTCCTCAGGAGTCTTAGTGTAATGTTGATCATTGTAGAGAACACTCACTGAATCGCAATCCGAAACAATGTATCTGCAAGCATGAGTTCGATATCAGATTCATGAACTTGAAGAACATGATGATACTTCATCAATTCTATTTCGATCAGTTTTTGTCAGTTCCCGAGTGATGTTTTGCGTGGACGAAGAGAGCTTTTATCTCATGTTCGTCTCACGTGACAGAGCTTCTGTTATAGATAACGAAGAGTTGACGGTAGGGATATATTTGAGATACTTTATAAAACAAGAGGGATGTAAATGAGTCCGAACAAATTTTAGGGATATAATTTGGACTAGATTGAAACTTTAGGGATATTTTAAAGAATTTTCTCTTTATAGAGAAGAAAAACAATGCTATGATAATACAAGGCTTTTAATATGATTTAATCCATGCTATTTTGCCACGTTTAGTAGCAAAATCCTTACTCCAAGTTAACCTATTATCAATGGTAGATTAAGTTTTTTCTGTTATTGTTATTGTTGTTGTAGTTTTTGACACCATAAAATGTAGGAGAAACAGGAAGTAACACAAGGCACACTCAATCTTCATTACTCTAGAAAATTCACCAAGAGTTTAGACAAATAATAAGAAGATAAATCTTCTAACAAGTTTAAAAGCTCACAATATATTTTTATTTCAAAACAAATCTACTGCCCAATAATAAAAAAGCTAGCCTTTATAAGCGAGGCTTGGAATAACTCTCCAAAATGAGTCAAAGATGATTAAATAAGATTTATAATTCCTAGAGCTTTGAGAATATATGAAAATGTGCATTTAACAATGAAATAAGGATGCAGTGATATTAAAGTTTTATCAACCTTTTCATGTTCCAAGAAGATCATCAAAAATACTAAGTAATCTTTCTCGAGTAATATCTCTTTCCCGAGCAATTTATCATCCCAAGAAATTTATGTAGAAAATTTTCCGGTCTGTTTTTCATTTTTATTTTCTGTAGAAAATGCGGTTTTCTGGAAAACATGTTTGGTTTGCATTTTCCAGCTTTGTTTTCCAGAAAAAAAACATAGCGTTTTCTGGAAAACTGGAGAATAAAAAAAAGTCATTTTCTAGAAAACTAGAAAATGTGGTTTTCTGAAAAATGAAAATGGAAAATGGAAAATGAAACAAACCAAACGCCCCCTATCTTTTCTGAGTGGGTTGATCCTTTCCAAACACCATTATAAATATTTATAGAGTGGGTTCATCATTCCCAAGCATCATTATAAAGGTTTACCAAGTGAGTTCATCCTGCCCAAACACCATTATAAATGTTTTCCAAGTAGCATGTCTAGCTTAACGGAATTTAGTCAAAAAACTCATAACTTTCTATAAAAAATATTATTTTTGAGCACCAATTTTTTTTTGGAAACTAGACATCCATGGCTTCCCAATAATATAAGGCTTGGCCTATAATTTGTTCCCAATAAAAGCAAATTGACACAAAAAACTGATGGCTTCTACAACTTTTCCATGTCATTTTCTCTCGGTTGAAAAGATTCACCCTCGAATCAAAAAGAGATTCAATATAAAGAGAAATGTCGACAACATTAAAAGTTGTGGAAGCCCCATAACCACTGGGCATCTTAAATTTATAAGCATTATCACCGATCTTTTTGCAATTGTGTGATAGCAACTTCGAAGATCAATTTTGGGCATACGTCACGAACCATTTTTCTTTAGCATAAAAAGGCTTGGGGCATCACAATGAGTCTTACTTTCTTGAACAAGTCATTTAGCCAAAAGATCTTCAACTTACCTTTGCAACGCTTCATGCATCTAAGGACTCATTCTATAGGCTACCTTATTTGGAATTTAAACACTAGGGACTAAAACAATGCAATGTTGGATATTTTGTATTGGAAGGAGTCTTGGGGGGATTTCTTTAGGCACCACATTTTGAAATTTTGGAGAAGAGGTTGAACTATTGAAGGGACAACAAGACTTTCTTCACCGTAGATAGGTGCTTCTTCATAGGGTTCCTTATCATCTTCTTCCTCAACCATAGTAATAATCTTTTGATTTGGACAATCAACAGTAAAGTGTCCATTATCATTGATATCATCGATTCCATTATCATGAAATGAATTAAAACTCATTTCTTGATTTATATAATCAACCTCTGAATCATGACCCTCAACATCATGTTCAAAAGGTTCACCATGTGTAAGACATTGCTTGAGTCATTACACTTGTCTCCTTAAATCATCCAACATGATATCACGAAGGTCTCTTTGACGAGCTGCAAGATCATCACCATTTGGCTTTTGCCTTCTAGGACTAACCATTGGGAACCAAAGCTATGATACCAACTTGACACCGAAAAGTGTAAGAGACATAGGAGGTAACACAAGACACTCAATTCTCACCACTCTAGGAAATCCACCAAAAGTTTAAAGAAATAATAAGAAGATAAATCTTCCAACAAGCATAAAAGCTCACAATATATTTTTATCTCAAAACAAATCTGCTGCCTAACAATACAAAAGATAGCCTTTATAAACGAGGCATGGAAAAAACCTCCAAGATGAGTCAAAGATGCATTAATGGGATTTATAATTCCTAGGGCTTTGAGAATGAAAATGTGTGTTTAATAATGAAACAAACATGTAGTGATATTAAAGTCTTATCAACCTTTTCAAGTTCCAAGAAGATCACTAAGAATACTAAAAAAGCGCAGATTGCTTCTTTCCAATTCCCAAGAATTTGTCTTTCCCGAGTAATATATCTTTCTCGAGCAATTTGTCTTCCTGAGCAATTTATCTTTCCTAAGCAATTTTGCCCAAGTAATATGTTTTTCCTGATCAATTTATCTTTTTTGAGTAATTTGTCTTTCCCGAGCAATATTTCCAACCTAACAGACTTAAATCAAAATAGTCATAACTTTTTGTAGGATTATTTTTTTGTTGGAAACTAAACATCCGCAGTTTTCCAATGATATATAATTTGCTCTGTAATTTATTCCTAGTAAAAGTAAATTAATCTCGAAAGTTGTTACTAAAATCTGAGATGTCTTCTAGCAACGTTTCTATGTTAGTCTCCATCAGTTTGAAAGATTCATCCTTGAATCAAGATTGGGTTCATTAGCGATATAAGGAGAAAGGTCAACAACATTAAAAGTTGTAGAAACACCATAATCACTAAGCAACTCAATCTTGTAAACATGATCACCGATCTTTTATGATCCGAAAAGGACCATCAGCTCTAGGCTTTAGCTTTTCAAGTCGATCATGAGGAAAGTGTTCCTTTCACAAGTGAACCCATACCAAACCCCCCTCTTTGAAAACTGATTGCTTCCTATGCTTATTCGCGTTATGTTGATATTTTCCATTCTGCTTAACAATTTCTTATCAAACTTGCTCATGTAATTTCTTGATGTACTATGCATGTTCTTCAATATTGCCACTGAAATGATGAGTGATAGGAATGAGAGTCAGATCCAATGGAGTGATTGGATTATTACCATATACAACCACAAATGAACTTCAACTAGTAGGTTGACTAGTAGACCGACTATAGGCAAATTCTGCTTGAGCCAAAAGCACATCCCATTGGCATGGATTTTTGCCAATCAAACTTCTTTGAAGATTTCCTAGACTTCTATTCTCTACTTCCGTTTGTCTATTAGTTTGAGGATAGTGAGAGGAACTATATGGAGTTGAGTTCCAAGCTTTCTCCAAAGTGTGCCCTAAAAAAGACTCAAACTTTGAATCTCGATCAGATGTGATAGTTTTTGGAATACCATGAAGTTTTACAATTTCATTCAAATAAAGATTAACTACATGAGTAGCATCCAAGGTCTTAGTGCAAGGAACAAAATTAGCCATTTTGGAGAACTGATCGATAACCATGATGACTAAATCCTTGTTTCTTTGAGTGTGAGGCAATCCAATAACAAAGTCCATATATACTTAAGTCTACCCAAGGACCTGTTGGTACTGGTAGTTGTACGGGATCGGATGACCATCTATAGGGGTGAATAGGTGTTGCCCCTCAACTCTCTCAGTTTCTCTTCCTGTGATGTTAGTAGCGCAAGTAAAAATATAATTTAACTAAACAACACAAGGTGAGACAAACCGTTTAACATTATTCGAAGATAAAGCTTCTACTCCACGACTGTCCATAGGATGGATGTGTAAGTGCAATTATGCCTTAAATAAAAAGTTTCGATGATTGACAGTTGTTTAAGTTTAAGTTAATATATTGGATTTAACATTGAGTTTTAGTGTACAGTAATGCAAGAAGTCCAAGGAATGGTCGGGGACTAAATTCTTGGCATGAAAATCCGAAGATGAGAAAGCTCCAGGCAAGAAGTCCAAGGGATGGTTAGGGATTGGACTCTTGGCATGAAAACTCGGAGATGAGGAAGCTCCAAGCATGAAGCCCAAGAAACAAGAGGTTTCGCTGGTATAGGTAATTGGATCGATTGAGAACATGCAGGGATATTTAGGATTGAGAATCCTAAATCTAAGCATATCAATCGATTAGAAGGAGATCAATCGATTAGTGAATCGATTAGAAGCTATTCTGTGCGAAAACAGAATGCTCCCTAATCGTCAGTCAATCGGATTATGAAGCCATCAATCGATTGACCGATCGATTGGAAGGCATTCTATGCGAAAACAGAAAGCCTTGTAATCGATTGGTGAATTGATTAGGAGTCATTCTGTGCGAAAACAGAATACTCCCCAATCGATCAGTCAATCGATTCTGAAGCCATCAATCGATTGGTCGATCGATTGGGAGATATTCTGTGTGAAAACAAAAAGCTTTGTAACCGATTGGTCAATCAATTACGAGCCATTCTGTGCGAAAATAGAAAGCTCCCTAATCGATTGGTCAATCGATTAGGGCACTGCTTAATCGATTGATTAATCAATTGGGACACATCCCTCACTTGAACAGAATGGTCCCGAATTGATTGCTGAATAAATTAAAGGGATGAATCGATCAGTGCATGCTCCTAATCGATTAAAGTTCAAAATAGCGTAATCACAACCGTTCATCTAAGATCCGTACTGCTCAACGACTATATAGTAATCGATTGGAGTTTTCACCAATCGATTAGTGACGCCACAAAGAAGCAGAGAAGACGTTTAAAAGCAGGCGACGAAGCAAAAAGGAGATATACTGTTACATTGCGATTCTGATCAGTAGTGTGCTTAAGTTCTCTGCTCAAGCTTTCAACATCATCTGCAAGCAACCAAGGGAAGGGGAACCAAGCCTAAATTGTAATATTTCTTTTCTTCTTCTCCTTGTTGTTGTTCTTTATGTGAAAGCTTTCAAGATTACTGTAAAAGGGTTTCTCCACCTTCGATGTTGTTCTGAAAAGGATGTTTCATAATGGAATCTGTGATCGTTGGTGTAGACCCTTGGATTAGTCACCTCAAGGAGGTGGAGACCAAGTAAATCAAAGCGTTAGCATTGTATTTGGAGGTAGTTGGCTTCTAATTTCTGCTACGAAGAAGAAAAACCAACTAAAGAGAGCCATTCACCCCCCCCCCCCTCTAGCTCTACTGGTCCTAACAAGTGGTATCAGAGCAAGGTTGCTTCGGAGGACTCACACCTAAAGAAGCAAGTGTTTGAGCTACGAGGATGTCTTTGAAAGGTTGTCACAACACTACACGACCACCCTACTATGAAGGGAACAATTTCGCATATTGAAAGAGTCGCACGAATAATTATCTCATGACTGAAATTGATAATTGATTTTCCATTACTGAGGGTTTCATTGCACCAACACAAGATGGGAAAATTCAAGAATCATCAAAATGGACAGTTGAGCAAAAGCTGAAGGCGCAAACAAATGCTAAAGCTACTGTAACTCTTCAATGTGGTTTGAGCTCGGAACAACTAAACAAAGTCGGCCCATTCAAGAGTGCTAAAGAATTGTGGGACAAGCTCATTGAGCTAAATGAAGGCACAAAAAAATTCAAGAATTGCCAAAAGGGACCCTCTTATAAATCAATTGCAAAACTTTGTAATAAAGGAAGGAGAAATGGTAAGTCAATTACATGGGAGATTCAAGGAGCTCTTAAATGGTCTTCATTCGGTTGGAGAAAGTGTGGAAAATTGGGACCTCATCAGGTATGCACTAAAATCTTCCTCAAGAAACTCATTATGATCATCAATGGTTGATGCCTATAAGGTTTTAAGGGATTTATCAATTGTTAAGTTAGATGTATTGGGGCAATCTATGGTCCGGAGTGACCATGTGTTTTGATGTTTAGGCAAAGGGTTTTAAGTTAGGTTCACCCTTGTATTTGATATGTGTATTTGAGTGTGCAGGCTTGCAGAATACACATGAACTTGGCTGGATAGCTCCGGGTACGGTGAAGGATGGCATGGAGGCAAGCCGTGGGATTGTATGCACATCCGAGGGACCATGGATATAGCAGGGACGATGAGCTAACGGACGCGGACTTCGAGGCATGCGTGAAGGATGGCATAGAGGCAAGCCGGGGGCTTCTGTGCGCATCTGAGGGACAGGAGCTGAAGACGAAGAGGGCGCAAAGGCAACAGATTGAGGCTGCTGGTGAAGAGTCAGTTGGGTCGTGAGGGTTCAAGTGCTGAGGGAAATGTACTCGGGAACTCCTAGGGTTTGAGTGCTGAGAGAAGTGTACTCGGGAAGGGGAACATTAGGTGTGAAAATAGGGCAGTCGAATGGTGTTTGGGCAGTCGACTGGTAAATGTCACAGAAAGATCAGTCGACTGCTAATGGGGAAGTCGACTGGTGGTGGCTGGAAATTCGAATGTTATGCTTACAACGGTCGAGTTTAGGTGGGACCAGTCGACTGGTAATGGACCAGTCTACTGGCAGCGGCTAGTTCAGCCTTAGACTTTATTTAAGAGAGCTTCGTTTTGGCTGAGACTTCATGATGAATTTGGTTTTGGTTAAAGGCCAAATAGTAGTCTAAGAGCTCAGAAGTAAAGCTTGGTTTGTGGCGAGGTTTCTCCACCCACAAGGAGCTACACGAGCTAGCCGGAGGACATCCGGGGAGTCATCCACCGATGGATCAGGATCATCCACTTTACGGACAGTCGTGGAGTAGGAGCTTCATCTCCGAACCACGTAAAGGTGATACGTTAACATTGTTTTTATTTGATTTAGTATTTCCGCTTGCGCATGCTATCGTTGTAGGTAGAGAAATCGACGAAAAGCTATTCACCCCCCCCTCTAGCTTCACAGCATGATCCTAACAAGTGGTATCAGAGCGGAGGTTCGCTCACCTATGGATTAACCGCCGAGAGAGCAACAAGCTAGAGGAAATGACGATTGAAGACAAATTGGGTGATGACATCAACATTCCACCTTCCTATGATCGCGAAGATTTCGACTATTGGAGGATACGAATGAAGACTTGGTTTGGCATGGATTGGGAGTACATAATGGTATTAGAAGAACCCTTCGAGATTCCAAGAGATAAGCATGGGAAAAAGCTCCGACCTAGATATTAGACCAAGGAGCAACAAGCCCAATCAAAGGCAAATGAAAAGATAATTTTGATATTGCTTAATATTTTGCCTAATGATGTAATTAGTGGTGTAGGAGAATATCAAAATGCATATGAGCTATGGAACAAGTTGGGAGAAATTCATGAAAATCCTACCCAAGCTCAAATAGTAGAAGAGCCAAAGGAAATAAATTCAATGGTCCAAGAAGAGAAAGAAGAAAGTGAAAGATCATCCACTTCATCAAGGGAAGAAGAAGAGGTATCCACTTCAAAGATTGAGGGGGAGGAGAGACCCACTTCAATACCGGAGCAAGAAGAAGCCTCAACCTCCACCAAAGCAAGGACAAAAGACCACATAATTTGCTTTGGGTGCAATCAAAAGGGACACTACAAGGACAAGTGTCCATTGGGTAAGAAAAAGGAGATAAACTCTAAACTCAATTCAAATAGTTTGAAAACTAACGTGAGTTGTAGGGATGAAGCAAAGAAGAATAAGAAGCATATAAGATGCTTCACATGTGGTGTGCTAGGACACTACCACACCAAATGCTCAAGAAAAGGGGAAGTCAAGAAATTATAGCATTTGAGAAAATGAGAAAAGAAGGAGAAGAAAAAAAAGCTCAATCAAGGGGGAGCTACAAGGGTAAGGAAGGTAATCCCTAACTTTAGATTTAATTCAAATTCCTCCATGCATGTCAGAAATAATGTCAATTATTTACCCATGCATAACTTTGGATTTAAATATCATGATAGGAGTAGGGTTAATATTGAAGATCAAAACCCTAGGAAAATCATGCATCATAATAAGTTCAAGACCATTAGACCTAAGGACCAAGACATTAACCCCAAGAAAGGGAGACACATGCCTAGGATGGGTAGGTCTAGGAATGTCCAAAGTGGACATATTGATTCTAGGTTTAAGAACCTAGAAAGGGAAAATCAAGCTTTAAGGGCAAAGCTTGAGAGATTAGAAAAGACCCTAGATAGATTCACTATTGAATCTAAGGGTTTAGGTATAATGTTGGGTAGTCAAAAATCCAACAATGATAGATCGGGGTTAGGATGCTAGTCTAAGTTCTCCGATGCCAATGAAAAGACATATGCTAGGGTAGCATATAACTACGGCAAGGAGAGGAAGTCCAAAAATAACAAGGGGGTGTCATTTAAAAGCAAGAAGAAAGTCTTAACTAAAGACAAGGGGTCCAAGGTTAAGAAGGTTAGGGTTACAGACCAAAAGTCACCGGAGGCACACCAGTGTGGTCTAGCGGTTGTTGAGTCACCTAGGGAGGTGGCTAAGGCTAAGAGCTCAAGGGAGAGCTCTAGGAGCCAAGGTGGGACCCATGGTTTATAGATCCCGGGAGGAATCATCTCGGAAGTCTAGATGGGTCATGAAGTGTGCCAAGGGAGTTGGAGATGGACTTGAGTCTCAATTCGTGGGTTTTGGCACATTGGATTTGTGTATCATGCATGGAAATATGACATTGAGGTCATATTGCATGAAAATTGATTTCTGATGTAGAAATACCATATAAATCAATGCTAGGGATGCATTGTGGGTTAGTATGGGAAGAGACATCAGGAGGAGGTCAAAACTAGGACTTTAGGTCAAGGTTCAATTGAACCATTTAGCTAGTTTTGAGTTTTGTGTCAATCTTGAGATTGGTGATATATACATAGTTGGATGTATTTTTTCCAAGTAGACACGGGTACCACAAACCTCTCCACAAAATTTGGAAATTTTTGGAGATTTATGAAATTTCTAGTGCATTTCTAAATTTGGGTCCGAAATACTGAAATTAGGTTTTTCAGGGTGTCAGTCGACTGGCCCAGGGGGCAGTCGACTGGTAAAGGCTGAATTGGTTTTTCAGCAATTGAAAGGTGTCCAAATGATGAGAAACAAGTGTGTAATCTTATGGGGGGTTAGTACACTGTGTTTATGATCATTAGAGGTTAAAGAGTCCAATAAGAGGGAGATTGTTGGAGTCTTTTGATGTATGGCAAAGGGGGAGAAGTGTTGGGTTTAAGTGGGAAACCAAATACGCCTTTGCAATAAATCCTAGGTCTTGGGGGAACTTAGGTAAAGGAGCATTGTTGCTCATTTATGGCGTAAGGGGAACCTTGGAGAATTTCTTAAAAAGTCTTTGTAAGTCCAATATAGAAGGAGCCTTGGAGAGCTTTTAAAAAGCCCGTTTTGGTAAAAGTCCTAACTCTTGGGAAGGTTAAGTGTTGGGTTGTCTTATGATAGGATCCATGTTTGCATTGCATATGCATTGGCAATGTAAGCCCGAGATGGAGTCTTGGCGATGTAAGTCCAAAATGGTTATTAGCATTATTGTTGCTATTTGTTTTCCCTAACTTAAACGTATTGCCAAACATCAAAAAGGGGGAGATTGTTGGGGCAATCTATGGTCCGGAGTGACCATGTGTTTTGATGTTTGGGCAAAGGGTTTTAAGTTAGGTTCACCCTTGTATTTGATATGTGTATTTAAGTGTACAGGCTTGCAGGATACACATGGACTTGGCTGGACGGCATCGGGTACGGTGATGGATGGTATGGAGGCAAGCCGTGGGCTTGTGTGCGCATCCGAGGGACCATGGATATAGCAGGGACGATGAGCCGAGGGACGTGGACTTCGAGGCATGCGTGAAGGATGGCATAGAGGCAAGCCGGGGGCTTCTGTGCGCATCTGAGGGACGGGAGCCGAAGACGAAGAGGGCGTGAATACAACAGATCGAGGCTACTGGTGAAGAGTCAGCTGGGTTGTGAGGGTTCGAGTGCTGAGGAAAATATACTCGGGAAATCCTAGAGTTCGATTGCTGAGAGAAGTGTACTCGGGAAGGGGAACCTTAGGTGTGGAAATAGGGCAGTCGACTAGTGTCTGGGCAGTCGACTGGTAAATGCCACAAAAAGATCAGTCGACTGCTAATGGGGCAGTCGACTGGTGGTGGCTGGAAATTCGAACGTTAGGCTTGCAACGGTCGAATTTAGATGGGACCAGTCGACTGGTAATTGACCAGTCGACTGGCAGCGGCTAGTTCAGCCTTAGGCTCTATTAAGAGAGCTTCGTTTTGGCTGAGACTTCTTGACGAATATAGCTTTAGTTAAAGGCCAAATAGTAGTCTAAGAGCTCAGAAGTGAAGTTTGGGTTGTAGTGAGGTTTCTCCACCCACAAGGAGCTACACGAGCTAGTCGGAGGACAATCGGGGAGTCATCCACCGATGGATCGGGATCGTCCACCTTACGGACATCCGTGGAGTAGGAGCTTCTCTCTGAACCACGTAAAGATGACGCGTTAGCATTATTTTTGTTTTATTTAGTATTTCCGCTTGCGTATATTAACATTGTAGGTAGAGAAATCAATGAAAAGCTATTCACCCCCCCCCCCCCCCCCCCCCCCGTCTAGCTTCACGGCACGATCCTAACAAGATGAACTATTTTGTGAACTAGAACTGCATGAACAAGCTAATACAAGTCATAAGGAGAAAGGTATAGCTTTGGTTGCAGGTAAAAGAAGCAAGAAGAAAAATAAAGAGAAGAAGAAGAAGAAGAAGGAAGAATCCTCCTCATCCGAATCCGAGCAAGATAGCGATAGTGATATTGATGAGGAACTATAATCAAGTGAGATGGCAAACTTTGTCCGAAAGATGATGAGACGATCTAGGAAGTTCAACAAGAAAGATGTCAAGAAAATGTTCCTTGATAACAAGAGAAAGGGTAAGTCTCCGGTTAGATCAAAAGCAAAGACTGATGCAATTTATTTTGAATGCAGTAAAAAAGGCCACATCAAAGCTGATTGACCTGAGTTAAAAAGAAAGGATGATAAGACAAAGAAAAATAAGGCATTCAAAGCTACATGGGATGATTCTTCATCTAGCTCATCAGATTAAGAAATTGGGAGGAAGGCTTCAAGACATGTAACTCTCATGGCTTTAAATGATGTTGAAAGTAGTGAAGATGAGGAAAACCATGAAGATGAAGTTTAGTTGTCAAGCGAGTCATCATCTAGTGATGATGAGGTAACTTCTTCTAAATTAGATAAACTTTATGCTACTATTGCATGCTTGACAAATGCTCTATCTAGATCAAAAGTTAGAGTTAAAGAACTATAAAAAAAGGTGAAATTACTCGAAATTGATACTATGTCATGTGAAGCATGTACACATCATGAAGTTACTAATTCCAAAAGTGATGAACTTAAAAAGGAAAATGCATCCTTGAAATTGCAAGTAGAGGATCTTAGAAGTACTTTGGAAAAATTTACCTGGTGCTCTAAATACTTGGTAATGATATTAGGAAGTCAACAAGAAGTTTATAACAAGGCAGGATTAGGGTATAAATCAAAGGATAAGAAAGTTAACTTTATGTCCCTTGTTAGTAGAAATCATGTTTCAAAAGTTAAAACTGTATAAGCTTGGGTACTCAAGCAATATGTTATAGATGTTATTGGACCCAACATTTGGGTACCAAAACATTTAGTTCATCGCATTTGAGCAGGCATGTGTCAAGGGGGAGCATCCAACAACATGGTTTATTGATAGTGGATGCTCTAGGCACATGACGGGAGACTCATCAAAATTTTCATCACTCAAGAACAAAAATAAAGGTACCGTTTCCTTTGGTAATAGCGGTGAATTGAAAGTTATTGGAATAGGAGATATTCAAATTTCTGAACAATTTATAATTAGGAATGTTCTATTAGTGAAAGGTATGACCTTCAATCTTCTAAGTGTTAGTCAACTATGTGACTCGGGATATAGAGTTGAGACTCATCTCAATATTTAATTAAGCATAGTGAACTAAACACTATCATGCTTATTGGTCATAGAAAGGGAAACATTTACCAAGTTGAACTATTTGGTGCTACTAATGTGTTTGCTAACTGTTTCATGTCTAAAGAGGAAGAGACTTGGCTTTGGCATCGGAGACTTGCTTACACCAACATGAGACACATCAAAAGACTATCAAATAACGAGTTGGTGCAAGGATTGACAAAATTGAAGTTTCAAAAAGACAAACTATGTGGCGCATGTGAAATGGGTAAGCAAACCAGTGGTACCTATAAAGGTAAAACGAATTTAAGTACATCTTGTAGGACCGGTGCCGTCGATAGAGGGGGGGTGAATGTCGACCGTAAAAATCTCTCGTGGAAACTTCGTAGAAAAACTTGGATCGTTCTAAACTTAGAACATTAGTAGCACAGCGAAAAAGTAAATAAAGAAAAATAAAAGCAAGACAGACACGCGGGGATTTATTTACTTGGTTCCCGACCCCCCCCAGGGTCAGTACGTCCAAGGCCTATGTACTCGGCGTGAGTCCACTATTGGTCTCCTTTCCGGAATTTCCGGAGGCGGAGAAAACTCGTCTTACATTGATAGTTACAAGCAATAATATTGAAAATTAAGTGCGGAATAAGTAAACACAAACCGAACAAAACAAAGTCTGAAGCTCGGTCGATCTGGACCTTCGAAGTGCCGCGCACTTCCTCCTGGAGCCTCCCGGTCGTAGAGCCTCATCTTTAGCGCGTTGTCGTCGGTCAGAATGATCATAATAGCACTTGGCAGTTGTAAGATTGTTGTTCTGAAGCCTTGTGGTCGAGCCCCTTTTATAGTGCTCCTGGGGGCGCCTGGGACGTCGGGGGCGCTTGACACGTGCCTTCGGATCCGAGAACCTCTATTCAAAGCTTGGTCAACGCTTATCCCCTACGAATCGGCTCTGGAGCTAACGGGGGCGCCCGGGACGTTGGGGGCGCCCTGCTTGACTTGGTCCGCTGGCTTCATACCGATTTTGCTTCGATTGCTTTGACCTTGGGCGGCCGGGGCCTCTGGGGCGCCCTGCCCAAGGCTGTTTCGAAGCAATTCTTGCTTCCTTGTTTTGTCTTTGACCTTGGGCGCCCGGGACCTCCCGGGCGCCTGGCCTAGGTGCCTGCCCCTCTCCTTTGGGGCGTTCTGAGCTGCAGAAACACATTTCCTTGGACCCTGCATTCAAGGTTAGTTCCAAAACAACAAGGCAAGAATATTAGTTGATTTCTACAGCCGTAGCTGTCTTGGTTCTGACTTCGGGTCTCCCAAATGGAACCCTAGGTCGAACCGACGCCTACTGTTCCCTCGACGGGGAACGCGCCCTCACCTACTCCTCTCAGGAGAGTTTACCTTTTGCCAACCAGCTCCTCCGGTTGGACTTTTGCCCAGCGGCTCTTCGCCAGGTACCTAGCAGCCTTTCGCCAGGTCTTCGGTACCCAGCAGCCCTTTGCCAGGTGCCTAGCTGCCCTTCGCCAGGTCTTCGGTACCTAGCAGTCCTTCGCCAGGTGCCTAGCAGCCCTTCGGCAGGTCTTAGATGCCTAGCAGTCCTTCGCCAGGTGCCTAGCAGCCCTTCGCCAAGTCTTAGGATTTCGATGCCTAGCAGCCCTTCGCTAGGTGCCCAGCAGCCCTTCGCTAGGTGCCCAGCAGCCCTTCGCCAGGTCTTTGATGCCTAGCAGCCCTTCGCCAGGTCTTACAGTTTCGATGCCTAGCAACCCTTCGCTAGGTGCCCAGCAGCCCTTTGCCAGGTCTTTGATGTCTAGTCCTCGATCAGGACTTAGTGCCTAGATTCACTAGGACTTTGGTCCACTTTGTTACGTCTCTCTTAACTCCCCTTTGTCTGTTTAATGTATCACTGACTTAAGTCTATTGTCAAACATTAAAACACTTAGAGGAGAACATCATTGATGCAATTTGCACCAACACGTCTACCGCATTGGAACTATTGCATATGGATTTGTTTGATAGTAGTAAGCATGTCTCCTTGAATGATAGTAGATACAGTCTACTAATGACAGATGACTTCACTAGATACACTTGGGTGTTTTTCTTGAAGCATAAGGATCATACCTTAGAAACATTAATTGCTTTTTGTAGAAGAGTAGAAAATGAGAAAAATCTGAAAATCAATAGATTAAGAAGTGATCATGGAGGTGAATTTGAAAATGAAAGATTTGAAAATTTTTGCTCATAAAATGGATATAAGCATGAATTCTCTACGACACCACAACAAAATGTGATTGTTGAGAGAAAGAATAGAGTCTTACAAGAGGCCGCTAGGAGTATGTTAAATGAATACTCACTTCATAGCTATCTATGGGCCGAAGCAATTAATACGGCATGTTATGTGCAAAATAGGACCCTAATACATAGGTTTTTGAACAAAACATCTCATGAGTTGTGGTTTGGTAAACCCCTACAATAAAACATCTTAGAGTGTTTGGATGTAAAGTATATATTTTAAACACCAAAGATCACTTAGGAAATTTTTCCGCCAAGGCGTATGAAGGTATTCTTGTAGGGTATTCCACTCATAGTAAAGCCTATAGAGTTTACAACAAGAGATCTAAAATAGTTGAAGAATCTCTAAATGTGGATTTTGAAGAAAATCCAAGCTCAAGTTCTAATAAAGCAATAGAGGAGGAAGTACAATTTGAATTGGAGAAATTAACTTTAGAAGAGGAAAATAATCTTGAGAAAGAAGAGAGTGAAACGGAAGGCATTGTTGAGTTACCACTTGAGAATGTAATCACCACAACTCAAGAACAAAGACCTACGAAGACAAGTGCAAACCATCCTTTGGAGCAAGTAGTAGGTGATATTACACATAGGGTACGAACTCGATCCTATTTTCGAAATGAAGGGAGTCAAGTAGCTCTAATCTCACAAATTGAGCCAAAAGCCATAGATGATGCGTTGCTTGATCCTGATTGGATTTTGGCAATGCAAGATGAATTATCTCAATTTGAGAGAAGTCAAGTTTGGGGGTTAGTTCTTAGATCTAAAGGAAAATCAATTATTGATACAAAGTGGGTTTTTAGGAACAAACTTGATGATAAGGGAATGGTTGTGAGAAATAAAGCTAGATTAGTTGCTAGAGGCTTTAATCAAGTCGAAGGATTGGACTATGATGAAACTTATGCACCGGTAACTCGATTAGAGTATATTAGGACGATGTTGACATTTGTCGCTCATAATGGATTTAAGTTGTATCAAATGGATATAAAATCAGCATTTTTAAATGATTTTATCAAAGAAGAAGTCTATGTTGAGCAACCTCCGGGGTTTGAAGATTTAAAATTTCCAAACCATGTATACAAGCTTAAGAAGGCATTGCATGGACTAAAACAAGCATCTCGTGCTTAGTATGAATGGTTGTCAACATTCTTAGTGTCAAAAGGATTTCATAGAGGAAAAATCAAAAGGTTTTCATAGAGGAAAAATTAATCCTACATTATTTTTAAAGAATAGCGGGGAAGATATTTTTATAGCCCAAGTCTATATAGATGGCATTATTTGTGGGTCCACAAACAAAGACTATCTAAATGAGTTCATTAATCACATGGAAAGTGAGTTTGAAATGAGCTTTATGGGTGAATTAACATTTTTCTTAAGTTTATAAATTAAACAAACAAAAGATGACATATATATTCATCAATCCAAATATGTAAAAGAAATCATTAAGAAATTTGGGATGGAAAGTGCAAAAGAAATATCTACCCTTATGGCAACTAATACTAAGTTAGACAATGATATTGAAGGCAAAGAAGTTGATCCCAAAATGTATCGTAGTGTTATAGGTAGTCTCCTCTATCTCACGGTTAGTAGACCCGACATATTATTTGACGTGTGTATGTGTGCAAGATATTAAGCTTGTGCCAAGGAATCACATCTATGTGCAATCAAACGGATTTTATGCTATCTTAAAGAGACCCAAAGTGTGGGTTTGTGGTACCCTAGAACTGAAATTTTTGATCTTGTAGGATACTCCGATTCGGATTACGCCAGGTGTAAATTGGATCGAAAAAGCACTAGTGGTGGGTGCCAATTTTTGGGATCCTCCTTGGTAAGTTGGTCAAGTAGAAAACAACATTGTGTAGCACTCTCCACAACCGAAGCCGAATATATAGCTATGGGCGAATGTGTGTCTCAATTATTATAGATGACTCATACCTTAGAAGATTATAAACTCATCTATAAAAATGTGTAAATTCTTTGTGACAAATTCGGTTTATCATTCAAGAACCAAGCATATTGAAATTAAACATCATTTTATTAGAGATCATGTGTCCAGTGATGATATTGTTCTTAAATATGTTGAGTCAAAATCAAATCTTGAGGATCTCTTCATCAAACCTCTTCCTAATCTGAATTTAGCTACTTACGAAGAGAATTAGGGATGTGCCATATTGAATAATCCTACATGATCACTTCAAGATACTCAACTCACTTACCTTCAAATGTATCTCACAAGAACATAGGTCTTCCCTTGCTTATGCATTTCTAGATGGGAGTGAGATGTTAGGGTTAATTCTCTTGCTCATAATGTTTATTATGATGCATTATTTTGAGCAAGAAATTAGATTTACTATAAATCATTAACTTAACCAATCATGGGGAAGCCTAGTACTCGATTAATATGTATTTAGTCCAAAAATCATGATTGGACATTTCAAGGAAAGGAACAAATATTCAATCCTTCGGAAACACTTTTATCGTAGACTAGGTCTTGTTAGACCATATGATCTTGCCTAAACTCATAGGAATTGAAGGATGCCACGATTTAATATAAATTTTGGCGTTTATCAGTTATTCCAATCGATTGGCGACAGTTATCAATCGATTGGTGGTTCTACAATCTTCCACGGAACCTCTCTGAATCGATTCACTAATCGATTAGAGTAATTTCTCTCGAAGGCACAGAATGCTGCTTAATCGATCGATTGATCGATTACGCACGGTCGTAATCGATCGGATAATCGATTACACACTCACGTAATCGATCGTCTAATCGATTACACGCTCATGTAATCGATCAATGGATCGATTTAACATGGGCATAATCGATTGATGAATCGATTACGGGTCTTAAAGTGATTCACCTAACCCCGTCCTTTCATTTACCTCATGCCCTAAAAGCAGCCCGCCGTCCTAAATCTCCCAAAACCTCCTCCCGCGTCCTCACTCTCCCAAACCCTAGCCACCTCTTCACTCTCTCAACGCGCCTCCTCACTCTCTCGACGCCCTGCCGTTGCACCCTTGTGTCTCACAGGCACTCGTGCGGTGTTTTCTTTCCTTGTTCCAGCGTCTTCTTCATCGACACACCGAATGGCGCCAAAGTAAAACCTAACTCTATCTCCTTCTTCTTTTCATTACCTACTTGTCTTTATTTTGGCTAATCAGTTTGTCTTTGTTGCTCCCTTTTGTTCGTGTGTTGTTTTTGTATGCATCGTGTTCCATCATTTGCATGCATGCATTGTGTTCCATCATGTTCCTCATTTACCCTAACCTATCTTCACATTGCATCTCTGAATGGTGGTCATTGGGATGCATATGGTTGATCATAATAGGAAGAAACAACGAGTAGATGAGCCGGGTGTGGGGTCTTCTCGCCCTCAGCCGCCTACGGATGCCCGTTTTCCAAATGTCACTTATCAGCAGGCTTTTGGTAGAAATGTGTTCAAACTTATAGCCCCTCGATCCCTTGACCGTCAGTATTTCCATGACCATTGTTTTGATAAGTTTTGTATCATTGAAACATATAAACTTGAGTCCATTGTATATTGTGAGAGAGGTGTCAATGTGGGTTTGGTTTCTGAATTTTACAACAATTTACACACCTCAGATGGAGTGAATTACAAGACTAGGGTGGCAAAACACAACTTAGATTTTAGTTGTGAGGTTCTTCAGGAGTTCCTAGCATGTCATCCCTCTACTAGCGATTTTGTATTCTTTCCCACCTTTTAAGCATATTTTCATTGACTCTATGTATTAGCACTTTTTCGGCTGTCCTCGTCTGGATGGTCCTCATGCCAACGTCAATACCTTTTCTGCTCTGAACTTTCGGTTGAGGACTATGTCCTTTATAAAGTTATCATTAATTGTCTTTTGCCAATTGTATCTCGTGCCCTAGCGACTATTAGACCTTCCCATTTCTTCCTGACTTATGCTCTTCGGGAGGGTCTTGATGTCAATATTGCCCTAAACATCTTTCATTCCATCATTCATTTTACTCACCCGTGCATAGTACCGTTCATATGCCTTTTGGTCATATCATTACAGAGTGGCTTGCATCAATGCGTATAGATGTCTCCCGTGGGAAGGTGGAACCCATGACCGTCATGTATTCCAGAATTTCAGCGCGTTCCTTCTCCAAATCTGGGATGACAGGTGAGTTTGGGCCATCCAATTGATCGATGGATGTCAAGCTGGCGAGGGGCCGTGAGCACGACCTGGGACGATTAGGATGCTGTAGTGCCCCTGAGGATGATGAGGATGAGGATCTTCGGGCTCGGGTCCTTGCATTTGAGGAGACCATGGACACTAGGTTTGAGGAGCTGCGGTTGGAGGGCGAGCTTCGTCATTCTGAGATGCGGGCTCGTCTTACGGCTATTGAGCGCTGCCAAATGGATACGCGGTCAACATTGCTTCTCTGCAAGATATGCTGCGTTCCTGGATGAGCGGTCATCCTCCTCCTCAGCTCCCCCTGATGTTCCACCTCCGACGACTACCACCACTCAGGGGAGTTCCGCTCTTCCCGATGTTGTCAGGTACTCGACTGCAGATCCTACCTCAGAGCTAGTTGATTTTTACTTTGCACCCTGATTTGTGTAATCATTCCTTAGTCGTTTCTTATTTTGGTGACCAGCTATTATGTATTCCATATGTGGATGTCTCTTATGCTGACTTTTGATGATTGTAAGACAAGATAACATCTTATGCATTAACATTGAGAATTACTCGTATGTGTTAATTTTTTTATCCTATTCACTTGCTTATGTGTGTCTATATTTTGTATATTTCTTAGATTGAGGGGGAACACTCATTCCTTCATCATTTTGATATTTGGCAAAGGGGGAGAATTGTTGATATTTAAGATTATGCTTTATGCTTGTAATGACTTCATTATGTGCTTATTGTATTGATATCGTTGATATTATGTTAAAAGTTAGCTTAAACTTAAATAGATTGTCAAGCATCAAAAAGGGGGAGATTGTAGGTGCAATCATGCCCTAAATAAGAAGTTTCGATGATTGACAGTTGTTTAAGTTTAAGCTAATACATTGGATTTAACATTGAGTTTTAGTGTGCAGTAATGCAAGAAGTCCAATGAATGGTCGGGGACTGGATTCTTGGCATGAAGATCCAAAGATGAGGAAGCTCCAGGCAAGAAGTCCAAGGGATGGTCAGGGACTGGACTCTTGGCATGAAGACCCGAAGATGAGGAAGCTCAAGGCATGAAGTCCAGGAAACAAGAGGTTTCGCTGACACTAGGTAATTGGATCGATTGAGAACACGTAGGGATCTTTAGGATTGAGAATCCTAAATCTAAGGGTATCAATAGATTAGGAAATTGATTAGAAGGAGATCAATCAATTAGTGAATCGATTAGAAGTCATTCTATGCGAAAACAGAATGCTCCCTAATCGATCAGTCAATCGATTCTGAAGCCATCAATCGATTGGTCAATCGATAGGGAGACATTCTGTACGAAAATAGAAAGCCTTGTAATCGATTGGTGAATCGATTAGGAGCCATTCTGTGCGAAAACAAAATGCTCCCTAATTGATCAGTCAATCGATTCTGAAGCCATCAATCGATTGGTCGATCGATTGGGAGATATTCTGTGCAAAACAGAAAGCTTTGTAATTGGTTGGTCAATCGATTACGAGTCATTCCGTGAGAAAATAGAAAACTCCCTAATCGATTGATTAATCGATTGGGACACATCCCTCACTTGAACAGAATGGTCCTGAATCGATTGTTGAATCGATTAAAGGGACGAATCGATCAGTGCATGCTCCCAATCGATTAAAGTTCAAAATAGCGTAATCACAACCGTTCATCTCAGATCTGTATTGTTCAACGGCTATATGGTAATCGATTGGAGTTTTTACCAATCGATTAGTGACGCCACAAAGAAGCTGAGAAGACATTTAAAAGCAAGCGACGAAGCAAAAAAGGAGATATATTGTTACATTGCGATTCTGATCAGCTGTGTGCTTAAGTTCTCTGCTCAAGGTTTCAACACCATCTTCAAGCAACCAAGGGAAGGGGAACCAAGCGTAAATTGTAATATTTCTCTTCTTCTTCTCCTTGTTATTGTTGTTTACGTGAAAGTTTTCAAGGTTGTTGTAAAAGGGTTTCTCCACCTTCAATATTGTTTCGAGAAGGAAGTTTTATAGTGGAATCTGTGATCACTGGTGTGGACCCTTGGATTAGTCACCTCAAGGGGGTGGAGACCAAGTAAATCAAAGTGTTAGTATTGTATTTGGAGGTAGTTAGCTTCTAGTTTCTGTTGCGAAGAAGAAAAACCAACTGAAGAGAGCCATTCACCCCCCCCCCCCTCTAGCTCTACTGGTCCTAACAGGTTGATCCCTATCCGTATGTGGATTAGTCTCTGAAAAACATTCGGCTAGCTCACGTAGCTCCTTGTGGGTAGAGAAACCTCACCACAACCTCAACCAAGACCTCTTGGCACCACAAGAATACTTGAGCACAAGATGACTACTAATTAGGGTTAACCACCACTAATTTTGTTAACCTTGCTCAAGCAAACCGAGTTTTCTTAATTAAATAGAACTCGTTTGCTGATCCAGCCATTACCAATTGACTGATGCCAATACCAGTCGACAGACAGTTGTCGAATTCGTATGTTACAACTCAACGTTCAAATTCAGCAGACACCAGTTGACTGCACAAAAAGATCAGTCAACTGATCTTTTTGTGCCCTCAACCAGTCGAGTGATCCCATACCAGTCGACTGGTAAAATCCTAAACCTAGGGTCTCAACTACGAGTACAATCACTCAGTACTCGTCCACACTCGGTCAACCTAGACCTAGCCTTCTAGCCTCCTCTATTAGCCTCGCGTCCCTCAGATGTCTCTCCATCCTTCACGTCTTGCCTTCAGGAGCTTCATTCGGCCTCAATCTTTGTTGTCGGGTCCACGATCCCTCGTGATTCACTTGACTCTACTTTACATCCTTAACTATTGCCTTCAAGCCTTCTTCGCTTTGGTTCTTGTCCCTTAGATACATAAAAGCCCGTGGCTTGTCTCCATGCTACCCTTCGCGTATGCCTTTAGCTCTCGTCCCACGGATGCATACAAGCCTGCGGCTCATCCTTATGTCATCCTTCATGTATGCCTCAAAGTGCGCTTCCCTCGGCTCATCATTTCTGCCTTGTCCACGGTTCCTCGGATGCACCATCCTTCACCAGACTCTAAACCATCAAGCTGAGTCTATCCTGCAGAACCTGTACACTCAAATACACATATCAAATTCAAGGGCAAACCTAACTTAAACCCTTTGCTCAAACATTAAAACACATGGTCACACTAGACCATTGTGATTGCCTCAATAGTAATGGCATATATAACTCAATGTTTGGGTCATGACTCTTGGAAATATGACAAATTATGTACTTTTCTATGCATTATTTGACATCTTGGTCCATTCATAGCCAAAAAAAAATTTCCTAAATAAGTGCAAGAGTCTTGTCTCTACCAAAATGTCTAGCAAGATCACCACGATGAGCTTCATTAATGATTGCATGCTTTAGGAAACAATCGGGTATACATAAATGAGCTTCATTAATGATTGCATGCTTTAGGAAACAATTAGGAATACATAAACATTCATTGAAGAGAAATCCATCGTGAATCAAAAAGAGTTTAAATAGAACTTTCAAGAAGTTTTCCAAATCTTGCCAAAATATGGATCATTGCTGTAGAGATCTTTGACCACCTCAAAACCAACTATTTTTAAGTACAAAATAGACAACAAAGAGTTGTTGGTGCAATCTTCATTAGGTCAGGGTTGACCTAGTTTGACAAGGCTGAGGTGAGCTTGAGTTTCGATGTCTGACATTGATGTTTGAACATTGTGTTAGTCAAGTGGGTCAAGGTTGACTGGAAACTTGATTGGGAAAAGTCCAAATGGGACTAGGTGAAGTCCAGGTAGGTCGGGGAGATTGCACGCTAGCACGGGAAAAGTCCTAGTGGGACTAGGTAAATTCCAGGTGGATCAGGGAGATCACACATTGGCACAAGAAAAATCCTAGTGGGACTAGGTGAAGTTCAGGTGGATCGGGGAGATTGCACGCTAGCACAGGAAAAGTCCTAGTGGAACTAAGTGAAGCTCATGTGGATCGGGGAGACCGCACGTTAGCAAGGTAAAATCTACCAAGAGACTAGACCTAACTCGAGGGTTAGGTAAACCTGGTTGGGAACTAGGTTAAGACCTAGTTGGGAACTAGGCAAGAGAAAGTCCAAGTCGGTCAAAGGTTTGATCGGACACTTGGTGAGGAAGTCCTAACAGATCACGGTTGACCGGGGTTAGACAAGGGAACCCTAGACAGACCTAGTTGGGAACTAGGCAAGGGAAAGTCCAAGTCGGTCAAAGGTTTGATCGAACACTTGGTGAGGAAGTCCTAACAGGTCACGGTTGACCGGGGTTAGACAAGGGAACCCTAGACTTGTGCACACAAGTTATGGTTGGGGTCAATCGATTAAGTAATCGATTGGTGTTGATTTCTCGCAAACAGAAGCACTCTTAATTGATTGGGTGATCGATTAAAGAGGGAATGAATCGATTGGGCAATCAATTTAGAGAATTGGGTTGGGTGAACAGAAGCAGGCTTAATCGATTAGGTGATCGATTCAACCTTTTCTTGATCGATTAGGCAATAGATTAAGGAGGGTGTTAATCGATTGGTCAATTGATTGCAGTGGAATCACGCGAGAGCGCAGAGAGGTGCTGAATCGATTCAGCAATCAGCAATCGATTAAGATCGTCTTAATCGATTGGCTAATCAATTAAGCTTCAAAAAATAGTCATTGAATGACTAAGTCTGACGTGGTAATCGATTAGGGTTTTCACGCAGGTTGAAGCGATATCCCTTCGTGCATCTCTTTGAGTTCTTCGACGATTCTTCTCCTCCTTCTTCGCCAGTTCTTAGCAAGTGTTGGTGCACTTCAAGAGGCGTTTTCAAAGCAAGAAGAAGAAGAAAATAAGACAAGCAAGGATCTAAATATGCAAATCTTATCGGATTTATTTTGTATTTGCTTATGTTTCTTGTTGTATCTTCTTGTAAGTTTGTAAGAGGTTTCTCCACCTCAAGAAGGAGATCCTTTATAGTGTACGAGAGAGTGAGAAAGACTGGATCATTGGATTAGTCATCTCAAGGAGGTGGATACCAAGTAAATCGAGGTGTTAGCATTACTCAAGTCCTCCGCAACGACAAATCTTTATCGAGCAAAGATCCGAGCTAATCACCCTCCCCCCTCTAGCTTGCCTACCAGTCCTAACAAGTGGTATTAGAGCGAGGTCGCTCTTCTTTGGACTCATCGCCAACAAAGCAAGAGCTAAAGGAAGAAGAAGGAATTTGAAGAAACCCTAATTTTAAGAATTCATCATCAAGAGGGTTCAACTTCAAAAATAGAGTTTGGCTACGATATCGGGGCACCTCCAATGTACGTCAAAGCCAATTTCGATATTTGGAAGACAAAGATCGAAAATTTCTTTATGATGGACATAGAGCAATGGTTTACTCTAATAGAGAGCTTTGAAGCTCCAACAAACACCAAAGGAAAGCTCCTCAAGAAGACCAAATGGAATGAAGAGCAAATTAAGATATGCGAGCCACCTCCAACGTATGCCATCATCAAGAAAATTTCGATATCCGGGCACCTCCAACGTACATCAAAGCCAATTTCGATATTTGGAAGACAAAGATTAAAAATTTCTTTATGATGGAGATAGAGCAATGGTTTGCTCTAATGGAGAGCTTTAAAGCTCCAACAAACACCAAAGGAAAGCTCCTCAAGAAGACCAAATGAAATGAGGAGCAAATTAAGAGATGCGAGGCAAATGATAAGGTGACCAAATTGTTGGTCAATCTATTGCCAAGCACCATCTTAGACAAAATTGGAGAATTTCACGAAGCCAAAGAGCTTTGGAGCAAATTAGCAAAACTTCATGAAGATCTCTTCACTTTGCCAAATCAAGACAAATCCGAAGAGAGAGATTCATCGAAGGAAGAAGATTCGGAAGTTGAGAGATGCTCAACATCTGAAGATAAAGTTCAAGAAGCCTCCACTTCAAGGATTTAGAGGGAGCAAAATTTGCCATTGACATTGGATCAAAGAAAAGCTTCAACATCATCATCCGAGATCAATAAATAAGAAGAAGAATCGAGTGCCACCCCTACACCTCACGAAGGTATAACAATTTCAAATTATAAAAATAAAGACCATATCATTTGCTTTAAGTGTAGGAAAAAAGGACACTACAAGAGTAAGTGCCCTAATTTGGTCAAGAAGAAGGTGTAACTGGCACCCAAGACTAAGGAGAAGCCAAAGGAGGTTGGCCCCGTGGTACGGAAGGATAAGAAGCACATTGTGTGATTCTCATGTAAACAAAAGAGACATTATCTGAACCAATGTCCAAAGGGGAAGGATCCGACCAAGACAAAAAAAAGAAGCTCAAATCAAGGGAGAGCCTCCAAGAACAAGACTAAGGTACCATTAGGTAATGATACTTATTTAAATCATGATAATATGCATACTAGAAATAATAATTATCATTTCAATGCTATTTATCATGAATATAGGAGGTATGAACAATCTAAGAAAAAATATAGAGTCTTCCATGCTAGGACTATCACACCTAAGGATAGGGAAAATTTTAGATCATTTAATGGTAGACCTACCCAAAACAAGGCCAAAAAGAAAAATCACCAAAGCAATATTAGAAAACTAAGCCTTGAGGAAGTGATGATCGAAAATCAAGTTTTGAGGTCAAAACTTGATAAATTAAAAAATCCCTTAAGAAAATAGAAAATCTGTTAAATGGATCAATGATTCAAAACCTAGGTTTAGGTAATCAAGGACCCTCTAGGGGCAAGGAAGGTTTGGGGTACAAATCTAAAGCCAAGGATGATGGGCCATCATCTCATAGAGTTCCATATAGGTATGGAACTTAATCTAGGTTTAGGAGTCAAGTGAAGGTCACAAGGAAAGTCATCCCTAAAGTTGACCAAAACAAGATCAACATGACTAAGGCTTCGGAGAAGACTAGAAAAGTCATTAGGAAAGTATTAAGGGAAGTTATCCCTAAGGAATACCTAGAACACCCAAGGAGCACCAATAGATTTTGGGTTCCTAAGAGTTTGTTCGCCACACCCTAGATAGGTTTAGGGAGTGTCAACTCAAATTGGAAGGGTAGTTAACTCAACCTTGATGAAGTTGACACTTTGGGACATTTTCAAGGAACTATTACCCTTGAAAATGAAGAAGTTAATTGTTTACTCTTGAGGAGTAAAATTGTGGTAAACTATGATTTTGAAGATTAAACTTGATAAAGTTGGCACAATTATCTTGAAGATTAAACTATGTCAAGTTGGGGAGTTTTGACATTATCTTAAAAAATTAGGGGCAAAATTAGGATTATCAATGGCTTAGCAATGAATTATTGATACTTATATAGAAAATCTAGATATTTTCTTTTATTCTAATATTCTATGATTTGTATGCCCTATCATATGTCATGTCATCATAATTAATCATTCATATTTTATTATGAAAATATCATATGTCATGTCATACATGCATCAACTAGCTATACTAAGTTTTCTATTGAAAATCTTCATATGATGCATGCCATGATTATTACCATGCATGGTTGAAATGATTGAAATTAAAGACATTGACATTAATTGACATCCTAGGTGGATGATCAAGGTTTATAATGCCTAGGTAGAAATGCACGAACCCTTAGTTTAGGGAGAACATGACTTTCACATCTCACAAGACTATAAGTTAACTTGAATGTATTTTGAGATACATTAGAAACAAGTGAGATGTTAGGTTGATGAATAAAAACTCAAGGTGTTGATAAAGTGCATCTATTTGAGTTTTTAAAATTCATCTTAAATAAGAACTTAAATGAACTTCAATCATTGGGAAAGTTAATGTACAAGTCATTGTATATAGCCTAAAGAACATGGTTGGAAATCACTTTTGAAAACTATTTCAAAACTATTTTGGAAAACCTTGGTGAAGACTATCCTTTGATATCACTCATCATTGATGAATAGGATACAAAATAGAGTGAAACATTGAAGTATTTCAATGGTTTTTAATTTTGTGCCAATCTTTGAGAATGGGTTATATTTTCATAGAAAACTATTTTTCTATTATAGTATATATCTTAAATAACGTCCACACAAAATTTCATGAATTTTAGAATTCTGTAGAATTATTTAGGAGTTTTTGAATTTCAGTCTGAAATTATTTTCAGAAATCAGAAACTCCCAATCGATCAGGTGATCAATTAAGACATACACCAATAGATTGGTCAATCGATTGGTGAACCTTTTTCGCAAGCACAGAAGCTCACATAATCAATCTGTTGATTGATTAAGGATAGTCGTAAATAATCAGGTGATCGATTACGCATAGTTTAATCGATTAGGACCTAACACCAATCGATTGGTATGCCTGAAACTATCTGATTTCAGTCTTTTAATCCAATTTTGAGTAGCCTAACAATCTCTAACCCATTGGAATACTTTTATAAGTATATTTGGGTGAATTTAATGATGAAATCAAAATGGGAGATAGTTTTGGTGAAAAATATAGGGTTAAGGAAAGATTTTGGTTCAAATTTTGAATTTCAAAACCTTATAACCTCAAGTTGAGATTTCCTAATGTTTTAGGAACTCAAAAAATATTATTGGTACAATGATAGAGGTTTAGAGAGTGTTTTGAGGGGGAGGTGTTCCTTAAAAGCATATGTTTTAATTTTTTGGTAAGTGAGAAGATGAAGATTGGGAATCTTCATCGTGATGAATGCTCAAGGTTAAATATGTGTACCAATAAAAGATATGGGACTTTCATTGGATGTCTTTGGCCATATTGATTCTCACGGAGAGTTTTGATGTGTGTCAAAGGAGGAGAAATGGTAAGGCTAATATGGATTAGTCTCACTCAAACATATTGTCAAACATCAAAAAGGGGGAGATTGTTGGTGCAATCTTTGTTAGGTCAGGGTTGATCTAGTTTGACTAAGCTCAGGTGAGCTTGAGTTTCGATGTCTGACAATGATGTTTGAACATTGTGTTAGTCAAGTAGGTCAAGGATGATTGGAGACTCGATTAGGAAAAGTCTAGTAAGACAAGGCATACCTAGTGGGACTAGGTGAAGTCCAGGTGGATCGGGAATATCGCACGCTAGCACGGTAAAAGTCCTAGTGGGACTAAGTGAAGTCTAGGTGGATCGGTGAGATCGCACACTGGCACGAGAAAAGTCCTAGTGAGACTAGACATACCTAGTGGGACTAGGTGAAGTACAGGTGGATCGGAGAGATCGCAAGTTGGCACGAAAAAAGTCTTAGTGGGAATAGGCACACCTAGTGGGACTAGGTGAAGTCCATGTGGATCGGAGAGATCGCACGTTGGTAAGGTGGAAGACTACCGAGAGATTAGACCTAACTTGCGGGTTAGACAAACCTGGTTGGGAACTAGGTTAAGCCCTAGTTGGGAACTAGGCAAGGGAAATCCAAGTCGGTCAAAGGTTTGATCGGACAATTGGTGAGGAAGTCTTAATAGGTCACGGTTGATCGGGGTTAGGCAAGGGAACCCTAGACTTGTGCACACAAGTTAAGTTGGGGCCAATCGATTAGTGTTGATTTCTCGCAAACAGAAACACTATTAATATATTAGGTGATCAATTAAAGAGGGAATGAATTGATTGGGTAATCGATTTGGAGAATTGGGTTGCAAGAAAAGAAGAAGGCTTAATCGATTAGGTGATCAATGTTGGGACTGGGTGCATGTTGACAAGGATACGGGTTCGTAAAATTCTAAATTTTTATGTGCAGCGGAAGAATTAGCTTAAAATAATTTCTCAAATTATTCTAACCACGTATCTAGCATGCAACCTTATGGTGTGTGGACATGATCATAAAATAAAACTTTGCGAAAAGTAAACTAATTTACCAAGTACCTCGCGTAACTTGAAGTAAGGGACGAGATCCAACCGTAGCGTCCCTTGGAAGCTTCGCCTCTATTCGCGTCCACGCCGAGTTCTCTTCGGGATGACTTCGCAAAGTCACGAGTTTTGTGCTAACGAGAACTACTAGATTCTCTAAAGGCACAACTAGAACAACAAGAGAAAAGACAGGAAACTAACCACCATGAGACAGACTCTAAATTCCGAGAAGGAAGGAGCTGTGATCCGCTTCTTCTTCTCCGAGGTCGTCTTGGTGGATGAAGCTCACGCCCACCTTGGGAGTTGCGTAGGCCCTAGGGGAGGAGAGAGAGCCAGCCCTAGAGAGAGAGGGGCGCCGGCCCTAGAGAGAGAGAGGCGTGTAGAGAGAGAGAGCAATTAATCTCTTGATTAATTGATTGGGAATTCAAGACTTGCCTTTGATTCCTTATATAGTTGCTTCTCCCTTGCCAAGTCTTTCTCTTAACGGAATTAACGGAATTAATTTTCATAAGAAATTTATCTTATAATCTTTCTTATGAATAATTCCGTTATGCCTAGTTTTATTATAACTAACTTTATAATAAAACAAATACTTCTCTCCTTTAATTATGGAATAAATTTTATAAAAAATTTATAAACTTTCTTATTATGAAAAAATCAATTCATAATTGATTTTATAAAATTAAAATAAATCATTCCATTGATCATTTTAATTTCCATAAAAAGAATAAATTTCTATAAATTTATTTATATAAATTTCTTTATACAAATTTATTTATCCATAATTTATAAAAGCAAATCACGCTAGATTTATTTTATTAATTAAACCAAATAAATTGGTTTATCCCCTTTGTAGTGGCCGGCCAAACCAAGAGGGTGGACACCCTCTTTGGCCGGCCAATTCAAACCGAACCGATCGCGAATTAAACTCATTTAATTCACCCAATAAGCCTTCAAAAGACTTAGCCATTTTTAGCTTCCATTGCGCCTCTGATAAATTCAGATTCGACTTATTTCTCTTGATCGAAAAATCCAATTTTCAACTCGTTTTAAATCCCTCGGATTACTCGTAGTGCGTGTGACTAAATAGGCTTTCGATTTATGTTGGCCGTCTATAATTAACTAATTATAGAACGATCATGAGTGGCACCTAGTAGTACATCATGACCCCCAATTAATCGAAAGATCAACGGTTGACCTCAGAAAGAATTCTGAAACCCTTCAGCAGCTCTAATGAATCGTGCCCCATTCCCTTCACCATCTTATACCCGCTTGGTTCAGGACACGGTCTACTTGTGTCAGTCCCCACTAGGCTGACTACGTCACACCTAGCCCAAGTAATGTCTTTCTCGTCCTTTGGATTTCTAATTACTCACATGTATTTTAGAGACTCGCACTCTAAACATGATATGCTCTGGCCAGAGACTTTGAGTAACAATCTGACGATAGGCCTGGGTATACATCTCCTCGCAAGGAGTGGTGAATCCTTTGTAGGCTGTTCAAACATCTTCGGGCACTTCGGCTTATACCCAATCATCCTGGGTCCACACCTCCTTGGAGATGCTTGCTTAAGATGTTAAAGTATAAGTCTCCATGACCAAGATGACTTGAACACCGCAAGTCAAAGGAACATCGCACTTAAGCCGCAGTAAGAACTTCATTGACATATCTATATAGATAACCATATGAAGTCTTACAGCTAGTCACTCCAATGAACTAGTTCCCTTAACTAGCATCCATGTTTATCTCCGGACATCCCAATGTCACCAGCCAGTGAGAATCAGCTGATTAGAATAACCCATGCTAGTCTCAACAGAATTGATAGTGTCCGTATTTATCAATTCATCGACTAGGGATATTTTCAATACTTCACATTTGCACATTTAGAGATAATCACTAGTTGTGATCCCATCACAAATTCTCTTATGCTGTGAGTTGTATTGCGGACATTCAGTAGATGAGTTTAAGATCTCAATCAAATACAAACATGTATACTTAAATAGTGAATTATCATTTATTAAAATAAATGTTTACAATCATAAGGCGATTGCCTTAGGACACTTCTCTCATATCACTAACAAACTCCCACTTGGCCTAATGCCAATCGCTATGGTATCCAATACCACAAGCTCTAACATGACCCTCAAACTTGCTCTGAGACAAGGCCTTTGTTAAAGGATCCGCTAAATTCCTTTCAGTGGGAATTTTCTCAATTTGTATATCATTCCTACTTATAATCTCTCTGATCAGATGATAGCGGCGAAGCACGTGTTTGGATCGCTGATGAGACCTTGGTTCCTTTGCTTGTGCAATAGCTCCATTGTTGTCGCAGTAAACCGGCACTGCATCATCAATGGTTGGAACCACGCCAAGTTCGGAGACGAACTTCTTGATCCAGACTGCTTCCTTTGCTGCTTCCGAAGCTGCGATATATTCCGCTTCCGTGGTGGAATCCGCTACGGTGTCTTGTTTGGAACTTTTCCAACTTACTGCGCCTCCATTCAAAGTAAATACGTATCCAGACTGCGATTTGGAGTCATCCTTATCTGTCTGGAAACTGGCATCTGTATACCCACGTATTACCATATCTCCTTCTCCATATATTAGGAACACATCCTTAATTCTTCTTAAGTACTTAAGGATTGTCTTAACAGCCGCCCAATGATCCATTCCTGGATCCGACTAGTATCTGCTTGTGACGCTCAAAGCATACGATACATCGGGCCTAGTACATAACATAGCATACATGATAGATCCTATCGCGGATGCACAAGGAATCTTATTCATNAATCTAAGTCTAGGAGTCAAGTGAAGGTCACAAGGAAAGTCATCCTAGAGTTGACCAAAACAAGACCAACATGACTAAGGCTTCGGAGAAGCCTAGAAAAGTCATTAGGAAGGTATCAAGGGAAGTTATCCCTAAGGAATACCTAGAAACCCAAGGAGCACCAATAGATTTTGGGTTTCTAAGAGTTTGTTCACCACACCCTAGATAGGTATAGGGAGTGTCAACTCAAATTGAAAGGGTAGTTAACTCAACTTTAATGAAGTTGACACTTTGGGACATTTTCAAGAAACTATTACCCTTGAAAATGAAGAAGTTAATTGTTTACTCTTGAGGAGTGAAATTGTGCTAAACTATGATTTTGAAGATTAAACTTGATAAAGTTGGTACAATTATCTTGAAGATTAAACTCTGTCAAGTTGGGAAGTTTTGGCATTATCTTGAAAAATTAGGAGCAAAATTAGGATTATCAATGGCTTAGCGATGAGTTATTGATACTTATATAGAAAATCTAGATATTTTCTTTTATTCTAATATTCTATAATTTGGATGCCCTATCATATGTCATGTCATGTCATCATAATTAATCATTCATATTTTATTATGAAAATATCATATGTGATGTCATGCATGCATCATCTAGCTATAATAAGTTTTCTTTGAAAATCTTCATATGATGCATGCCATGATCATTATCATGCATGGTTGAAATGATTGAAATTAAAGACATTAACATTAATTGACATCCTAGGTGGATGATCAAGGTTTATAATGGCTAGGTAGAAATGCACGAATTCTTAGTTTAGGGAGAACATGACTTTCACATCTCACAAGACCATAAGTTGACTTGAATGTGTTTTGAGACACATTAAAAGCAAATGAGATGTTAGGTTGATGAACAAAAACTCAAGGTGTTGATAAAGTGCATCTATTTGAGTTTTTAAAATTCATCCAAAATAAGAACTTAAATGAACTTCAATCATTGGAAAAGTTAATGTACAAGTCATTGTATATAGCCTAAAGAACATGGTTGGAAATCATTTTTGAATACTATTTCAAAACTATTTTGGAAAATCTTGGTGAAGACTATCCTTTGATAGTACTCATCATTGATAAATAGGATTCAAAATAGAATGAAACATTTAAGTATTTCAATGGTTTTTAATTTTGTGTCAATCTTTGAGAATGGGTTATATTTTCATAGAAAACTATTTTTCCATGATAGTATATGCCTTAAATAACGTCTACACAAAATTTCATGAATTTTAGAATTCTGTAGGATTATTTAGGAGTTTCTGAATTTCGGTCTGAAATTATTTTCAGAAATCAGAAACTCCCAATCGATCAAGTGGTCGATTAAGACATACACCAATAGATTGGTCAATCGATTGGTGAACATTTTTCGCAAGCACAGAAGCTCGCATAATCGATCTGTTGATTGATTAAGGATAGTCGTAAATAAGCAGGTGATCGATTACGCTTAGTTTAATCGATTGGGACCCAACACCAATTGATTGGTATGACTGAAACTATCTGATTTCAGGCTTTTAATCCAATTTTGAGTAGCCTAACAATCTCTAACCCTTTAGAATACTTTTATAAGTATATTTGGGGAATTTCATGATGAATCAAAATGGGAGATAGTTTTGGTGAAAAATATAGGGATAAGGAGAGATTTTGGTTCAAATTTTGAATTTCAAAACCTTATAACCTCAAGTTGAGATTTCCTAATGTTTTAGGAACTCAAAAAATATTATTGGTGCAATGATAGAGGTTTAGAGCGTGTTTTGAGGGGAGGTGTTCCTTAAAAGCATATGTTTTAATTTTTTGATAAGTTTTTTTTTAAAAAAAAAGAAGAATTTTATTTCAGAGAAGGAAAATCCATATTAGAAGGGGGCTAGACCTGACCTTCTAATATGGAATTACAGAAAACATTGATTTACATTTAGTATCCCAATCAAATTTCAATTAAGAGTATATAAGCACAGATCTTTTAACTTATATTTTCCTCCCCAAACAAAATTGGAGGACTATACATTTTTGGAACCAACAATCTTGCGTTATCATATTCATAAAAGGGAGCACACCAAAATCACTAAGAACCTTCTCAATAGACGGCGTTCATCTTCAAGCCAAGGAAGGCATCTGAGGGCTATTCATACTATAAAGCCTGTCATCATTTGTGTTGGCACAGTTTCATTACAAAACTCCCCTCTTCAAATCAAATTATATTGAAGTTCAGCTGAGATCAGAGATCTTCTGATACTATCTGCAAATTTGATATAATAAAACAACAGATAAAGCATCCAGATGGGCAACAATTCAAGGTACAACTGCGCTCAACATTTTCCAGATTTACATAAAAAAGAAACCCATTCAGATATCTGGTATTTAATGCCTATTCAAGAAAACAAGAAACTTCTAGTCCAGAGAATTTTTAATAAAGCTTTTTGCCATTAATGTTTCCACGGATTAGCCAGATACTATAGATATTATAACAGATAAAACTGAACATAGCTGGGATTTCAGAGGTGATTTCTGTTAGAGCATCCATAATATAAAACCGCAAGTTTCAATTATCAGCCTTGTTCCTCACTTCATGCATGAAACACACATTTAAACATACTTTCATGTAATGGCAGCATAACTAAGGATCTTCTGCTTAAATTTGCTGACAACCTTTCTGGAAGCATAGAGGTCCGAAACAAAAGTCCAGATATATTAATCTGAATTTGAAACAGATATTATAATCCATAGTTCTGTCACAATTAAATTAGCCAGTAATTCACCTATCTTTTGCCAAGTCTGAGACTTTTTCCAATCTGAGTTGTATAGGAAATGTCCATAGCTCTGTCAAAAACAATTACACATTGATATCAAAAAGATTGGATAGAACTTCCATTTACCATCAAAATATGGACATTTATAGAAACCAGGGAACACCAGTATTCTAGCAGAAGTCAGAGATACAAGACTGCAAAATGCAAAGCAGGGGCGTAGATTGTAATTTGAATAAAGAAGAAGCCCCCATTTGAAAAAAAGACTATTGCTGGTAATGAAAAACTCTAAAGACCAGACTTATAAGCACTTTGAGAATTAGTCTGAGTTATATAATTAAAGATCACTTCAGAAGACCTAGTCCCTCATGAGAAGAAAGTCCAAATCATTAAAATGACTATCAAGACCAGCAATTCGAATTATATAAGCCAAACATGAACAAATTCCAAATCTGCATTAACAATCAAAACTGGCAGGGGATTAGAAGTAGTCAGTTTACAGCCTTTCTAATAGTGCGAATGTATGGCATGTGCAGTCTATCCAGCTTACAGATGTCATTGAGCATTCTGTCCGTAAAGTCAGCTGAAAAAGCATTCCCTGCGTTGAATTTAAATGCTTGGTTAGCAAGAAAATCTGCAGCTGAGTTAGCCTCCCTATAAACATGTGAAATCCATATTTGATGTCGGCTTATATAATCTTTGATTTTAATGATCAACCTGCGGTAATTCCAAGAAAGAAAGGAAGATTGTAGAATTTTCAAAGCCACTAAAGAATCAGATCTAGCCAAATAGGGAAGTAACCATTGGAAATACATAACTCCAAACCCATCAAAATGGCAGTTAGCTTAGCCTTCACATTTGAAGCCGCACCAATAACTCCAAACTTTATTTTCATAATTTGACCCATATAGTTCCTGATAATTACACCATATGATGCAGGGCCAGGATTACCTCTAGAGCAACCATCAGTATTAACCTTGTAAACTCCAAATTTCGGCATTCTCCAATGCACCAATATAATAGAAGTCAAAACTCTATTATCCACTTGAAGACCCATGTTTTCCACTATCTTACTGCATCCTTTCCAGTGAGATTTCCTGATCAGGCCGGCTGTATCAGCAAGTTGTAGATAAGATATAACCTTCCAAATTATCTTTTTAGCTAATGGCCTTAAATCCCTGTGCTTAGCATTATTTCTAGCGCACCAAAGAAACCAGACAATCAAAAAAGGAATAGCCTCTTTAATATGGCCTTCTTTCGACCAAGTGTCTCCCTTTTTCCAATTTTCAAATTTATGAAAGCTATCCACTCCAAACAATTGGCCAAAATGACTCCAGACCTCCATAGCAATCGGGCTCATAAAAAACCAATGATCCCAAGATTCTCCTTCATCACAGCATTGACATTTAGATGCTAATTCCACTCCTCTTTGCTGCAGTATATCATCTAGTGGTAATCTTCTATTTAAAAAACGCCAAACAAATATAGATATGCTTGGGGATAGTAACTTACTCCAGCAAGCTTTCCAAATCTCTTTTGATTGCTGGCCATTTCTAATGTGATTCCAAGCAGATTTTAAGGAGAATTTACCATTCCTGGTCGGCTTCCAAAGAATAATATCACAGCCTCTCTGTTTGAAGCCATTCGGAGTTGAATCTGCCTTCGCTGGAGCCTCCACCTCCAAAATCTCCTCCACTACTCTGCTTGGAACCAAGTTTTGCAATTTGGGCAGATTCCAAACTTGATTGTCACTAAATTCAGCCACTTTACTATTTGGGTTTCCCACCTCACATACTTGAAATAAAAGGCCTTGATCTAGCCATGTATCATACCAAAAGTTTATTTCACCATTACCAAGAACCCAGCCAATGTTTTCCTCTGCTAATCTTCTGATTTTTAACAATCTACGCCAACAAGGGGAGGCCTTCCCATTCGCCGGAACTATAGTTGATGGGGATGATCGACAATACATGGAGTACCTTGCTCTTTGAATCTGAACCACAACTTCATTGCAGTGGCAGTGGCAATATCTGCTAACTTTCTGATACCCAAGCCCCCTTCCAGTTTTGTCTTACAAATTTCTTTCCATGCAATCCAATGAATTCTCCTTTTAGAATTGGACATACCCCAGAAGAAATTTGCAAATATCATTTCAATTTGATGTTGGACTGTCATAGGTGGAAGAAGAACCTGCAAGATATAGAATGGTATTGAAATTAATACACTTTGTATAAGCAACAACCGACCACCATAAGTTAGCCTTTGAATATTCCAACCCATGAACCTCTTTCGAATTTTTTCTATTAAGAAATGAAAATGGCTAGATTTTCTGTTTCCAGAAACTATGGGAACTCCTAAGTAAACAATAGGATGTTGGCCTTCTACAAAACCAGTACTGGAAACAATTAAACCTTTTCTGGTACTTGAGATACTTTTGGCAGGAAAAAATAAGCTTTTACTGACATTAATTAATTGGCCCGAAGATTTCTCATAGGACTTTAAGAATTTCTTGATCCTCTTGACATTATTTATTGATCCATTCAAAAAAACCATAATGTCGTCAGCATATGCCAAATGAGACAGTTTAAATTCACTACCCACATTATAATATAACTGAGGAAATTTATTGAACAACTCATCTAAGCCCCTTGATAAGAATTCTGCAACAATAACAAAAAGTAATGGAGAGATGTGATCCCCCTGCCTCAAACCTCTCTTAGAGTGGAAAAACCCCGACAAATGCCCATTCACTTTAACAGAAAACCAACATTCAGATATGCAACGTTTGATAAGCCCAATAACAAAAGCCGAAAACCCAAAAGCCTCCATGACTTTAAAAAGAAAAGCCCATTGAACTCTGTCAAAGGCTTTGGCCATATCTAGCTTCAAGATTAAGTTGCCACCCCTAACATGATAATTCAGTTTATGATTCACCTCTTGCACCAGTAGAATATTATCTGAGATTAGTCTGCCTGAGACAAACCCACTCTGAGAGGGAGAAATGATTTTATTCATAATTTTACCAAGTCTAGCAGATAGTAGTTTGGAAATAATCTTGTTTGATACATTACATAAGCTGATTGGCCTAAAATCTTTCCATTGCTGAGCATTATCCATTTTTGGAATTAGCACTATTGTAGTGGCTGCCATACCCTTTGGCATAGAACTACCATGAAAAAAATCCAAGACTGCTTCCAATAAATCCCCCTTGATGATCTCCCAACAAGATCTATAGAACTGAACAGAAAATCCATCCGGACCAACCGCACTATCCAGAGGCAAATCCCAAATTATTCTCTTTATTTCCTCTATATCCGGGAGCTTAGAAATATTAGCATTATCACCTGCATTAATCAAAGGTGGAATATGATCAAAATTCACATCATCACAATTAAAATCCTCACCAGTTAGTAGTTCCTCGAAATAAGTTGAGCTTGAGGCACGAATAAGCTCCGGCTCCTCAAGGCAAACTCCTTCATCCCAGATTCGAAAAATCCTACTAGCCAGTCTTCTTTTTTTAACCAAATCAAAAAAAAAATTTGGTATTTCTTTCTCCTTCAGCCATCCACTTAACCGCAGCCTTTTGTTTCCAAAAAACCTCCTCCATGTGCAAGATATGATTAAGCTGCGCCTGCATTTGAGATTTTCGCATTTTATTATCAGCAGAAGGATCTATATCAAAAGAACTCTCGGCCTCAGCAAAGCTTTCTTCGGCTTTAATAATCTTCTCATGTATGTTCCCAAATATTTCCCAATTCCACCATTTCAAATGTTCCTTAAGTCTTTTAAGTTTGGATTGCAACTTTCTGAGACCTCTCGCTGCACTTGGCAGCCTCCAATTCAAAGTGACAGTTTGGAGAAAATTGCTATGCAAGGTCCACATGTTCTGAAAACGAAAGGAAGCAGCTGGTTAGGGAAATTAAGAAAGGTAATAAGCAAAGGACAATGATCAGAATTCGCTCTGCTTAAATGTTCCACCCGAACCGAGAGATCACAAGCATTCCAAGCAGGAGACAAAAGAACTCTATCTAGCCTTTTCCAGATTTTATTATTCGACCAAGTGTATTTGTCTCCAACAAATCCTGCATCTGTAAGACCAGTTAGCATGAGAAATTCATTAAAATCATTGACTGGCCCAAGTCTAGATATAAATCCTTTCGAGACTTCACTAGGATTTGAAACAACATTAAAATCTCCTCCAACAAGCCAAAACATATTGTTTTCTGGACTCAATTCCAGCAGCTTATCCCAAAGGATAGATCTCTCTATTTGTGTGCATTTGGCATATACCACTGTGATTATTATATTAATGGGAAAAATATGGGAACTTATTTTCATGTGAAGGAACTGATCATGGTCTAATAATAATTCACATTCGATATTTGCATCAAACAAAAACCAAATTTTTCCTGAGCAGTTTGAAATGACATTATCAAAACCCAATCTTCTAGTGATAGAAAGCCCATCTAATTTAATAAAAGGTTCAAGAATGCTAAAAAATTCAGATGATAATGCACCCTAAAGAAGTGAGCTCTTCTTATAGATGCTTCATTTCCAATCCCTCTAATATTCCAAAAGATACCAGCCATTAAAAAGGGATAGAAAAATTATCTTTTTGTGCTTGAGATTTGCTCCTGGTGACTCTGCAGTCCTCCCCCAAGCCAGCTGTAAAGAAAGGAGCAGATTTAGGAAATCTCCTACCAATTGTTTTGCCTTTGACATTTCTGAGAAGTCCCTTATCTATAATGTCACATGATGATGTTCTTTGAAGGGGCCCCTCCTCTTCACTATCTGAATTATCCTCTGCCAATAGTGTTTTTGAAGCTTCAATCTTATTTACCTCTTCTTTTTCATCCCACGGCTTATCAATATGTTCATCCTGTGAATCCTCTGCTAATGAGAAAGAGGCTATGCAAGTATCCTTTATAGTTGCTTCCTTTTCAGCCCATGTCACATGGCCTTGTTGTTTGGACTTAAGATTATTCACATGTCCTGCTTCAAACTCTACTGAAACCACATTAGTTTTCTGAGAATTTTCCACCTGCACTTCTGTATACTCTTTGTTCTTACTGACTTTCCCAAAGTCGGTAATTAAATTTTGGTCCTCTTCTTCTAAATCAGCAAGAATCTGAAATTGATTTTTGGATTTATTCTTAGCAGCCACCTCACTTTTGTTACTTACTGCATTTTTATTCTTCTGAACCCATTTTTGCTTTTCTATTTGCTTCACTCCCAATTCTAGAGAATTATCAACTGATTGCGTCAGCGCTGCATTTTGAAACTCATTTCTTTTTAATTGAGGCCTCAGTATATCTTCTCCAGAAATATCCTTATCCTCAGTGTACCAATTTGGCTTTGGCTTGTTCCCGTTAACATAACATTCTTCAATAGAGTGACCCAAATGCTTGCAATCGACGCAGTATTTAGGAAGTTTTTCATATATAATTATTTGTAGTCGCTTCTCATCCCCTATACCAATCCAAAAATCTTCAATTCTAGTTTTGAGCAAATCAAGTTCCACACAGATGCGAGCCACTGAAAGCCTAGAACCATCGGCTGTGCCTTCATCAATTTTAATTGGTTTACCAACTATTCTTGCCATAGAAAAAAGACTTTGCTTGTTAAACATATGAATAGGCAAATCTGGTAATTGAATCCATATTGGAACCACTGATGATTCAGTGTCATAAGAGAAATGGGGCGACCATTTGAAGATTCTCAAAGGGACGCCCCCAATTAACCAGATCCCTTGACTCCAAATGCGCGCCATATCTTCATTTGAGGTAAGATGAATAAAGATAAATCCAGCTCTTAATAAACGAATGTTATATGGACTAGAAAGACCCAGATTACTAAATGATTGCATAATGGACACTTGATTTGCCCTCCAACCTGAGAATTTGCCAATCAATGAAAACTGATAAGGGATAGCCATACCTGAAATCTCCTCTTCTGTGTAGAAAACACCAGGCTTATTGTTATAGGTAGTAATCGACTTGAAGTTAAGTCCTACATCCACAAAGCTTTTCTTGATGGAACGAGGAGATCCTGGTTTAACTATCTCAGCATACGACGCGACTGATTTCTGTGCTAAAGCTTGGGAGAGATTGCAATCAGATAATGTCGGCATCAGAGGGGCTTTCACTATACCTGAAGATCCCAAACTAGGGTTTACAGTGTTCGACAGCCTCATAGCCTCTGACGCCCCACCTCCAGCGACAAGGATCTGGCTAGGAACATCACAACAATTAGGCGGAATAGGAGGGACCAGCCCTGTGGAGAAGAGATGAGAATGTTCCGAAGTCATCGCCGGCGACTCAAGGCCGCCGGCAGCTAAGCTGCCAGAGAAAGAAGAAACGCGAGGAAGCCTCGCGGGAATCGCCTTCAAATCGCCTTTGGGGAGAGAAAAATCGCCCTCACCTCCTTGGTAAGTGAGAAGATGAAGATTGGGAATCTTCATCGTGATGAATGCTCAAGGTTAAATATGTGTACCAATAAAAGATATGGGACTTTCATTGGATGTCTTTGGCCATATTGATTCTCAGGGAGAGTTTTAATGTGTGTCAAAGGAGGAGAAATGTTAAGGCTAATATGGATTAGTCTCACTCAAACATATTGTCAAACATCAAAAAGGGGGAGATTGTTGGTGCAATCTTCGTTAGGTCAGGGTTGACCTAGTTTGACTAAGCTCAGGTGAGCTTGAGTTTCGATGTCTGACAATGATGTTTGAACATTGTGTTAGTCAAGTAGGTTAAGAATGACTGGAGACTTGATTGGGAAAAGTCTAGTAAGACAAGGCATACCTAGTGGGACTAGGTGAAGTCCAAGTGGATCGGTGAGATCACACATTGGCACGAGAAAAGCCCTAGTGGGACTAGACATACCTAGTGGGACTAGGTGAAGTCTAGGTGAATCGGGGAGATCGCACGTTGGCATGGAAAAAGTCTTAGTGGAAATAGGCACACCTAGTGGGACTAGGTGAAGTCCATGTGGATTGGGGAGATCGCACGTTGGCAAAGTGGAAGTCTACCGAGAGACTAGACTTAACTCGAGGGTTAGGCAAACTTGGTTGAGAACTAGGTTAAGCCCTAATTGGGAACTAGGTAAGGAAAAATCCAAGTCAGTCAAAGGTTTGATCGGACACTTGGTGAGGAAGTCCTAACAGGTCACGGTTGATCGGGGTTAGGCAAGGGAATTTTAGACTTGTGCACACAAGTTAGGATTGGGGCCAATCGATTAAGTAATCGATTAGTGTTGATTTCTCGCAAACAGAAACACTCTTAATCTATTAGGTGATCAGTTAAAGAGGGAATGAATTGATTGGGTAATCGATTTGGAGAATTGGGTTGCAAGAACAGAAGAAGGCTAAATCGATTAGGTGATCAATTCATCCTCTTCTTGATCGATTGGGCAATCGATTAAGGAGGGTGTTAATCGATTGGTCAATCGATTACAGTGGAATTATACGAGAGCATAGAGAAGTACTGAATCGATTCAGCAATCGATTAAGATCGTCTTAATTGATTGGCTAATCGATTAAGTTTCAAAAAATAGCCGTTGAACGACTAAGTTTGGCGTGGTAATCGATTAGGGAACCCTAGGTCACGAGTATATAGGGTTTTCACGCAGGTTGAAGCAATATCCCTTCGCGCATCTCTTCGAGCTCTTCGACGATTCTTCTCCTCCTTCTTCGCCAATTCTTAGCAAGTGTTGGTGCACTTTAAGAAGCATTTTCCAAGCAAGAAGAAGAAGAAAACAAGACAAGCAAGGATCTAAGTGTACAAATCTTGTATGATTTATTTTGTATTTGCTTGAGTTTCTTGTTGTATATTTTTGTAAGCTTGTAAGAGGTTTTTCTACCTCAAGAAGGAGATCATTCATAGTGTATGAGAGAGTGAGGAAGAGCAGATCCTTGGATTAGTCATCTAAAAGAGGTAGATACTAAGTAAATCGAGGTGTTATCATTGCTCAAGTCCTCTGCAACGACAAATCTTCATCGAGCAAAGATCCGAACTAATCACCCCCCTAGCTCGCCTACCGGTCATAACAAGAGTGTCGTCGGCTAAGTATATCCGTCACACGATTAAGAACACTAGACTTGTGCTTGATAACCAAGTTGAAAGCTTGTAGAAACTCAGCCCATTTGGCATAACAAGGGTTTAATTTTCATTGAGTGTTCAAATACTTCCAAGCTTCATGATCTAAGAAAAGAACAAACTCCTTGTGTAGGGGATAATGTTGTCAATGATCCAATGCTCAAATAATAGCAAAGAACTCCTTATCATATGATTAAGTGTGTCAAGAATGATTCAACATTTCACTAAAGAAAGCAATGGACTTACCTTCTTGGCTTAGAATACTGTTAATTCTCATATTTGAAGCATCACAATCTACTTAGAAAATTTTATCAAAATCTAGTAGTTGCAATATTGGAGCTTCTCTAACCTTTCTTTTAATAATTTCAAAGCTTTGTTTCACCTCTTCCGTCCATTTGAAGTTGTCACCTTTCAAACAATCAATAGTATTAAAAATTTTAATAAACCTGCGATAGAATGACGTTGAGCCATGAAAACTTCGAATATCATAGAGCAACTTAGGAGTTGGCCAACTTAGATTAGCTTCAATTCTGTTCTTATCCATCCTGATGTCATCCAAGGAAATAACATAGCCCAAGAAAACCAAGCTTTTTGGGGAGAAATGACACTTCTTCAAGTTAGCGTACAACTTTTGCTCCCGTAGTAAATCAAAAACTTATCGACGATGGTCCAAATGTTCTTTTGGCCCAGCACTATACACAAGAATGTCATCAAAGTAGACAATGACAAATTTCCCAATGAATGATTTAAAAATGTGATTCATAAGCTGCATAAAAGTAAAAGTAGCATTAGAAAGACTGAATGACATAATCAACCATTCATAAAGACCATCCCTTATTTTCAAAGCAGATTTCCATTTATCTCCCGGTCTCATACAAATTTGATGATAACCATTGCGGAGATCAATTTTGGAACTAATCTTAAACCCATGAAGTTGGTCGAAAATATCATAAAGGCGGGAAATAGGGAAGCAATATTTGATAGTAATTTTGTTCACTGTTCTACTATTGATGCACATGCACCACAAACCATCTTTCTTCGATACAAGAAGGGTTGGGACAACACAAGGGATCTTGATTTCTTGGACAAGTCCTTTAGCCAAAAGGTCTTCAACTTGCCTTTGCAACTCTTCATGTGCCTGAGGATTCATTCTATAGGTTGCTTGGTTTGGAATTTAAGCTTCGAGGACTAAATCAATGCAATGTTCTATATTTTGCATTGGGGGAGTCCGGGGGAAATTTTTTAGGCACCATATTTTAAAATTTTGGAGAAGAGGTTGAACTTGTGAAGGGACAACATGACCTTCTTCATCGTAGATAGGTGCTTCTTCATAAGGTTCCTTGTCATCTTCTTCCTCAACAAGAGTAATAATCTTGTGATTTGGACAATCAATAGTAAAGTGCCCATTATCATTGATATCATCATTTTCATTATCATGAAATGGACTAAAACTCATTTCCTAATTTGCATAACCAACTTCCGAATCATGACTCTCAACATCATGTTCCAAAGGTTTGTCACGCGCAAGACGTTGCTCGAGTTGTTGCATTTATATCCTTAGTCATCCAACTCTATATCGCAAAGGTCTCTTTGACAAGCTACAGGATCATCAACATTTGACTTTTGTCTTTCTACGACCAGCCATTGGGAACCAAAGCTCTAATACCAACTTGACACTAAAGAATATAGGAGAAATATGAGGTAATACAAGGCATACTCAATCATCACCACTCTAGAAAATCCACCAAGAGTTTAGAGAAATAACAAAAAAGATAAATCTTCTAAAAACTTAAAAACTCACAATATATATTGTATCTCAAAACAAATCTGTTGGACAACAATACAATAGATAACCTTTATAGGCGAGACTTGGAACAACCCTCCAAGATAAGTCAAAGATGCATTAATGAGATTTATAGTTTCTAGCTAGGGCTTTGAAAATGAAAATGTGCGTTTAACAATGAAACACGCATGCACTTATATTAAAGCCACGTCAACCTTTTCAAGTTCTAAGAAGACCACCAAGAATATCAAAACACGTAGATTGTTTCTTTTCAATACCCAAGCAATTTTTCTTTTTCGAACAATTTGTCTTTTCTAAGCAATCTTTCCCAACAATGTCTTTCTTAACCAATTTGTCTTCTCAAGCAATTTGTCTTTTCCGAGCAAGTTGATCCTTCCCGAGCACCATTATAAATGTTTCCCAAGTAGCATGTCCAGCTTAACCGACTTTATTCCAAATGATCATAATTTCCTATAGAAATATTATTTTTTTAGCACCTTTTTTTGTTGAAAACTGGATATTCATGGCTTTCCAATGATATATGGCTTGCCCTTTAATTTGTCCCCAATAAAAGTAAATTGACACAAATTTGGTGGCTCCTGGAACTTTTCCATGTTATCCTCCCTAAGTTCAAAAGTTCCAAAAGCTATTATACTTTTGTGCCAATCTGCTTTTAATGGCAACAAATTATAAGACAAGTCATATATCATTAGAAAGTCATGGATGTCTAGTTAATAAAAAATATATTATGCTACAAAATAATATTTCTACCGGAAGTTATGATGATTTTGACTAAGTCGTTAAGTTGGACATGACTCAGGAAACATTTATAATGATGCTCGGGAATGATGAACTCCCTTGGGATACATTTATAATTGTACTCAGAAAGGGTAAGCCCACTCAGGAAACCTTTTTAATTGTAATCGAGAAGGATAAACTCACTTGAGAAACATTTATAATGGTGCTCGGGAAGGAGCAACCCATTCGGGAAAGACAAATTACCCAGGAATTGGAAAGAAGCAATCTATGTTTTTTGATATTCTTGGTGATCTTCTTGGTGGCAAAAGGTAATTCGCTCGCTCTCAGTGCCCCCGCCAACCTGTCTTAAGGCCAACACGGAGGAAGTAAATCACGAGGGCTACTAGCCCAGATAGTGACTAGCACATAAGGGAGGTCAGTCACATGACTTTACTAAGATTTGACCCTTAAATCTCATAGTAGTAACACCTCATGCACTAGCCTGAGTCCATCCTATGAGGACTTCTTGGTGATCTTCTTGGAACTTGAAAAAGTTGATGTGGCTTTAAGATCAATGCATGCTTTTTTTCATTGTTAAATGCACATTTTCATTCTCAAAGCCTTAGGAATTATAAATCTTATTAATTCATCTTTGATTTATCTTTGAGGGTTATTCCAAACCTCGCCTATGAATGCTATCTTTTGTATTATTGGGCAGCAGATTTGTTTTAGGATAAAATATATATTGAAAACTTTTAAACTTGTTAGAAGATTTAATTTTTTTATTATTTCTCTAAATTCTGGATGGATTTCCTAAAGTGATGAGAATTGAGTGTACCTTATATTACCTTTTATTTATCCTACATTCTTCGATGTTAATTTTAGTTCGATTTGATTTAAGCATAAATAATAAATTTTTTTACTTTAGTTTAAAACTACAATGCCCAATTCCAAAGGAGTATTTTAGGGGTATTTGGTAGGCTTATTTTTATTTTATTTTCTGTCATAAATAATAAATTTTTTTACTTTAGTTTAAAACTACAATGCCCAATTCCAAAGGAGTATTTTAGGGGGTATTTGGTAGGCTTATTTTTCATTTTCTGTAGAAAATGTGATTTTCTGAAAAACATGTTTGATTTGCATTTTCCAGCCTTGTTTCCAGAAAAAGATATAGTGTTTTCTAGAAAACTAGAGAATGAAAGAAAATTATTTTTCAGAAAAATAAGAAAATACGATTTTCTAAAAAATAAAAATAAAAAATGAAACAAACCAAACACCCCTTATCTATTCTTCAATAAATATTCCAGTTGAGTACACCATTTCACTATTTGTCAATGTCCGTGATATGATAAATTGCTGCCCCCGCAAGTGTAGCGGAGTTAATACTCGGATAGAATTTTCCATCAGACTAGTATAGTTCATTTTCAATAAGTGTAAATATTGTTTCGGATTATCTCGTGCTCATATCTAAGAAGCCCGCTCAGTTAAGACAAATAAGCCCCCTAAATTTATTTCCTTTTCAAAGTGTATAAGACCATCTAAAAGGGTTGGTAAAGTGATAGCTACTGCTTTTACAGCTACAATGATATGTAAATTGCCCATTTATTTTTATTTATTACTCAAATTTGATAGCATAGGCATATATTTAAATGAGCAATAAATAATTAATAAATATTTCAATTAGGTGATATAAAATTATAATAAATATACACATAAAAAAACTTAATTAACAATAATAAAATAAAATATATTTAAATATAAATAATAATATAATTGAAAATATAATTATTTTTAAAAAATTCATATAGCCAACCTAAGTACAATCAATCACAAATCTGCTGGAAATGTGTGAACATGAAAAAAAAAAATACAGAATAAAGTTGGTATTAGCAAACCCTAAATATGTGGCAATTACATAAATGTCCAATGATACAATTTAAGGCAGATGGCGCAGCACAACCGAATTAAAGCATAGCACAAAATTAAGTAATATAAACAAGATAGTACACGCACAAAATATAAAAATGTTGAATGACGAATCGTTGGAATGAGTGTCGATTGATTGCCTAGTAATACATGAATTGTTGAGCTGCATTCACATTTTGGTAGCCACCATCATAAATAGCTTGACTAGCGCCTGCACCCATCGCCATGGCAGCTTGCTTGAGTGCATGCTGAGCTTGAGCGTGCATTATTGTCTGCTGGCTGGCACCCATCTTGCCCAATGCTAATGATCGCTCATATCCTAAAAGGTCAGTTGCAGAGATTCCAGGAAATGCAGCAGCAGGTGGAGGAAGTGGCGTGGAGGCTGTGCCAGGGGGAGTAGGCTTGCTGCCCCAAGAACACTAAAACATAATAAAGAAATTTGCTAAGAATAGTCGTTCCTGACTATCCAAAAATATGCAACAAAATATAGACAAGCATGCCTTCAACATAGTACAACTATGATATACAAGTAGATTTCTGACAAAGTGGTCTCGACAATTCAAAAATCTGAAACAATTAAACTAGTCACAGCCCAACCTTGATTGGCTTCCCACCAAGCATTCGGCCATTTCCTGTTTGAATAGCCAATGCAGCCTCAGAATGGCTATTGTATCTCACAAAACCGAATCCCTTATCATGCTGTACGCGAACTTCTTCAATCACTCCAGCACCAAGAGAATGGAAAAGACGGTGGAGATCCAGTTGGCCAACCTGCCAGTGTTATGACCCAAAAATTAGGGATAGAATTCAATACTGAAAATCTAAACGGAAGTCATGATGATCAAACGTTTACAATAAGCTTCATAGTAACTACATCTATAAGAAGAAGCATTGATAGAATGCCAAAAAAACAAATACAAAGAGACACTTGCCTCATAGGAAAGGTTACCAACATAGACAGTGGTGTACTGAGGATTATTCTCTGGAGCATCTTCATTCGTATTCTCAAGGCCATCTTCTACAAAATAGAGAATTTTATCAAGTAATAACTAAATGAGTTCATTATTGAATCTATAATTTTTTGAGTTATCACAACATTTTAGAATTCAGTGTCAAATCTATAATCCATTTGATTTCCTTCCAGCCAATGTTGAGTTGCTGGCCTGAAGTTGATGGTGCAAAACACCGAATCACCCATTAATCTACAACACCTGTTGATTGAGATCTTATTTGTCAACTCTTCAACAATGGCCTTCGCAAATGAGCTGCCAAAGTTAGACAACTTCTGCTTCCTCATTATATATGTCTACATTGAAATAGGTTAAATGGGGTGTGTTGCCTTTAAATCTCAGGAGAACGTGTCAGCAAATTTCATCACTGGCCAAATCCCACCGTAGATGCACTGGAAGGGGAACTTAAAGAACTCGGCTATGTTGGAGAACAAGAATAAGAGAGTTCTTGGCTACACCAATCGCTCATCTCAGCTTTCATTCAATATCAGCAATAACCAGCTCTCCAATGAGGTGCCTGTCACGGTTTGGAGCTTGCTGGATATGAATATTATCGGCCTCACTGTCAACCAATTCAAACGCTTGATTGGTACAAGGAAAAGGGCGACCCAGTTTCAGATGATTTGGTTCTCCAAATGAATTCCAGCTTAGATTAGTAAGGCTACAGTGACCAACGTAGATGGAGATGTATAATAACCAATTTTTTAGCAAGGGCAAGGCTGCAGAACTTCATGAGACTTCATCTGTAGACAGGCCTCTATGACAAGGTTCTAAAGATCTCAGAGCGTGAGTCTTGCCCAAACAAACTCGCGATGTTGATCCTAGTTCGGGAGACACACTGTGACCTACTGAGGCTCAACTTGCTGGATTTGTCCGACAACCCATATCCAAGAAGAAATCTGAACCAGCCTAGCAGCTCTAAAGCTCTCTCTTCCCTTGACTTTCTCCAACAACCACCGCACCAGCATCATCCTTGTGGAGCTTGCCATCTCGACCTATGGCAACAGCTTCTTGAGGAACCTTAACCTCTACATTGATAACAACAATGTCTACAATCTCAGTTCAGTCAAGTGCAACTCTGTCGTCATGAGTTCCACCAGCAAGTTGTGCACCATCCTCACCTACATTAGTCTCCAGCACTACCATCTTCCTAATATGCCTCACCTTCCAAATCATGCAAAAAAAAAAACAACAAGCCAAGAGTTCCAGCGACAGCACATTCGCTAAGTACCTTCCATGAAGCATCAAGTCATTTTGGGTCTTTGACATTTGAGGAGCAAGTGATCATGAAGAGGATCAAGTCAGAGAATCACGTTGGAAAGGGCAACTAAAAGGTGGTGTATTAGATGCAGCTAATGAATGAGTAGGTGGTCAAGGGAAAGTAGAAATAGTGCTACTAAGAAGGAAGCACCAAGGAGCAAAGCATGTTGGTGATGCCCAGCAGCAGCAACGAGGTAAAATCGAGGTGCATAGAATTTTTTTTCCTATTTTTCCAACTAATCTGAACATTCTAAGTTATGTTCGAATTGACAGGTAATGCACATTGAGTGCCTGATCTGATATTCCACCATATCAGCACCAACTCAATAGCTTAATAGCAGCTTGGATGAAAATCAAATGGATGATTTGACACTGAGATCAAAACGATGTGATAGATTTGAAAATCCAGATGAAGTAAACGATAGATTTATCAAACAGCTAAAATGTTAAGACAACTAAAATTTTACTATGCTTTAATCTAGTTACAACAAGCAATGACCATATAACGAATTGCCCACATTCTAAATTTACAAGAAACTGGAACCTCAACCAACTACGGACCAGGTTACAATCCAACAGTCAATAACCACAATGAAAACAAATTAAATAGATTAAAACTGGAAATGCTAATTATCTTTTTTAACTTATTCTTTTTATATGATATAGAGAAATATTAAGGTATTTGAATTAACACGTCAGTAGGCTAACGCAATAAAATCTAATACGTTACAAATAAATTCCCACGTCTTCAGCAAAAAACTATATCTCACAAAAAAAGGGAAGAATAGAAAAACTAAGCTGAAGGTTTTCAAAATTAACATACACCACACGAGTAATTAATGATTAAAACAATATGGAGTCTCCATTGGTATATGCCTTATTTAATTTCTCATTGAAGTGCAAACGGATCCAATCAAATCTATCACTCAACTAATTTATCATAGAAAACATTAAACAGTTGTAACACAAGTTCTCCTAATCTATATAGATTAACTTTGCCTCTACAGAAAATTTGCAGGTCCAATCAGTGGGAAATAGAACCCATGAGGTGCAGTGTTAATACATTAATGATAATGGTGCATTTGGTTCATAAAATTGAAAATAAGCAATATAACAGCTACTTCTGGAAATAAAAGAGAGAAGGAACAAATAGGAATAAGAATTTCTTAATTTGGTTCGTGAAATAAAAGACATGGAATAATTACTCTTATGTTTGGCTTGTAGCTCAGAGAGGCTTACCCAATTAACTGCGACTGATCAACCCTATCTGTAGGAACCAAGTAGCTTATTGCCCCTGGGGCTATGTGTAGCGGTAGGGTGACTAGTCGCTATCCCAGGCATCCGCGGTTCGATCCCTAACTATGGCGTATTTTGCAGGAATTTTTCCTCCAAATGGGACGTGAATCCTGGGACGTTGGGCTTCTAGACCGCCCACCGCGAGCACTTCCCGATTTACCCTGGTGACTGGTGGGAAACTTCCGTGGGACAGGGCCGGTCACTCCAGGTTCGTCTGCTACCTGGTCCAACATAGGAACCAAGTAGCTTATTGGTCTGCCAATCTACTTGATACCCATCCCTTTTGAGTTTGGCCCAACCAGTCCATCCACTAGATTTGACACACACTATCTGACCCACCTAGTCCACCCACTCAGTTTGACACATTCAGACCATACAGTATGAATTGATTGGCTTTTCGACTCGACAGACTTGTTTACCCCAACCAAACTGATTAATTGGCCCCATCTGTCTAGTCGATCAAACCTACCCCAAGTAACTGGCCTCATCAATCTATCCGACCCACTAACCCTAGTCCACCCAATCAATCCATCTAGTACATTCAGTCAGTCCTGCTTGACCTTACTGACTTAATTGGTCCTTTCATCCTGACAAGACCAACTAGTGTATCTAACCTCCCAAAGGATTTCCCTAAGCCAATAAATCCATCTAACCCAACTGGCTCATCCAACCTCACCAACCCATCCTCCACAAGGCTGCCTTGCCCATCTAGCTTAACCAATGCCTCTTACCAACATTCATAATATATATTTTAAGGGTTGAATAGAATTAAAAGATTTAGAAATGGAATAGATAAATAATAGTGATGCCACAATAGAGTCAGGAATAGTAATTCCTCATGAATTGGAGGTCATGACTCCATATGAATTGGTATTTCAAAATTATTTTACAACCAAAGATGGGAATACATTAATGAAGCTCCGCCAATGTGGAGTTACAGGGAAAAGTCAATTGTACACAACTTTATCCTACATTATAAAAGATTGTTTACGTGACTTGAACTCATGGCCTCTAGGTCATATGACAGCAATTTTAACGTTGCTCCAAGGCTTCCCTTCAAAGATGAGAATACATATTCTATGAAAATTCTTAGGAATTGAACAGCTATTCCATGAGTCACACACACCCTAATAGATTGGTAAAATTCAGAATAACAAGAAATAAGGTTAATTAGATAAGACAGAGAAACAACAAGAAGCAAATTACTAAGTGGTAGAATGTTTAGAAACTTAGAATCATATGTGAAATCATTATATACGATGATTAGCTTGCCTACTAAGTGGTAGATAAGTTTTAACTAATAATTGCTAAGGTCAATTAATTTGACATACTATATAGTAGACAAACTCTTTTTATTTCTTTTGATAAATGATATGATATAAACAAGGTTATAAAATCCGCTAGGCGCTAGTCGGACGCCAGACCAGCACCCAGCGCCTAGGCCGCCTAAGCCGAGACTAGGCGCCGCTAGGCGGATTCTATGGCATCAACATAAATTACATAATAAATCACATTTTGTAACTCTATTACTCAGTCCGATGAAGATGAAGTTTGGTGCTACCCGGTAGGGCAAGCCATCAAAGTTTAGGGCTTATAAAACTTAAGCCCAACACAAAAAAAGGGTTATATTTTAGTTTTTTTTATTGGACTTTAAATTTAAAACCCAAACTTAAAAAAATCATAAAAACTTGTACTATTTCTGCGGCGCCTAGACGATTCGACCGATTAGTCGATGCCTAGGGTCGCCTAATCTCGCCTAGGGCTACCCAATCCCGCCTAGGCGCCACGGCCACCTAGGCTAACCTACTAGCATGTTTTCGGAGCGGCTGGCTGGCGCCTAGTGTCTAGGTGGCCGCCTAGGCCAATTTTTAGATTTATATCATATAAATTATTGTCATTTTGAAAAAAACTGAGTTGTATATGCACTCATCACATATTAATTTACTAAGAAAATTAATGGAGGTATGAAGAAAATAAAGACTTTCTATTGATTTAGAAAAAATTTATGAGTGTCTCTAAACAACTATGTGAAGAATATTGAAGAATAAAGAATATGTATGACACCACTAGTGTTAAAGCTACAAAGAGCAGTGTTCTAAAAGGCGCCGCTTAGGACCGCCTAGGCGCCACCTAGGCGGTGGGCGCTGCCCACCGCCCCGCTTTTTACAAAGGCGACGCCAATGGGCGTCGCCAAATTAATCGGCTGCCCAAGCAGCTAGGGCCGCTTAGGCACAGGGAGGCCATTTTTTTTTAAGCAAAAACCTCCCGAATCGATTGAACACTGTCAATCGATCGACCAATAGATTGGTATGTGTTTCACAAGAAACAAAAGCCTTCCGAATCAATTGTCTGATCGATTGAACACTTCAATAGATTGGCAAATCGATTGGGCAAGTATTTCGCGACAAACAGAAACGTTCCTATTCGATTGGTTGATCGATTGAACCTTGTTAATCAATTGTGAGTTTCTACCAATCGATTAGGCGATCGATTGAACGTTGTCAATCGATTGGCTGAGTTGCGCCTAGGCGGTGGGTGACCGCCAGCCTACCACCTAGCGCTTTTTAGAACATTGACTAAGAGTGACAAACTTTCTATAAATGTACTATAAAAAAATACTAACATCAAAGAGCAATTAGATATAGATCTGTAAAATGAAAAAATATAATGAGATGGTATGGGTATGTTTAAAGACATCATTAGATTCTATATTTAGAGGAATTGAATCCATTAAAACAAAAGATCCAAGGAGTAGACCAAGAATCAAGAAAATATAAATTATTATAATAGAAACAAGACTTAATTAATTTTTTTGGATAAAATTCAATAAAGGGATAAGATTCATATAATGAGTGTTGAATAGTTGAGACAAACATGGCTAAATGATAGTCATGATGACATGCACTGACATATAGTGCATACGAATCATACAATGGTTCAACCATATACCACTTTCATACATTTTTTAAAACCATCAAACTAATATTTAATCACATTGAATTAACGGTCTAGACAAAGATTTATCTGAGTCAAGCAATCAATAACTTATTTATTGCACAAATTAAACTACTGCATATAAATAAAAAAATAGCTTCAACTACCGCTCAGCAGTTCAAGTTGCTACCCACCAGCAGGTCCAGTTGTTAACTCCACCATGCTCTTTGAATCAGAATTTGTTTTATCCTCGCAAGAATTAGCTCCCTTGGTAGCCCAGTTACAACGAATTTGACGACTGCCAATCCACTTGCCTACATAATGCCAGATAAAAGCTTCATACTTTAAGTTGCAAAAAATTAGAAAAATCATGAGGCCAAAAACATTGAGTGAGCAGCCTTAGAAAGTTGATTAATAGTGTTCCCACAAAAGGAAGTTGATTGGTTGTTCAGTGAAACAATAATAAAAAAATAAGCATAAAGCAACTTACCAGTTAAATCATTTATGGCACTCTGAGCATCCTGACAGTTTGGGTAAAAAAAGAGGATGATTCAGCAAATTATATAACTATCAAAATAATATATCAATTGATACATCTACCTGTTGATTCCTGAAAGAAACAAAACCAAAACCCCTTGAGCGCCCAGTTTTTTGGTCCCACATGACCCTCGCATCTCTAGAACAAAAGAACAATACAATGTTATACAAAAATGTAAAGGAAATTATGTTATACAAACATGTAAAGGAAATTTTTGGTAAACATTCAGGAATTGCTAAACAGCAAACCATAAAGGAAAGCTTAAAAAAACATAAAAGATTGCAAATTAGAGACAATATGGCAGACGGAACATAAAATCATTGTGAATGCTTACGAGCAGCTTGGATATGCAGAAAAACATGCGTATAAAGTAGCATCTGTGACTTCAGGGCTAAGATCACCAACAAAGATATTGTAGTGCCCTAAACATATGCCAAAATGTAAAATAATCATCAGTTATTTGATACATCCTAATCTGAATTGCAACACAACTTCATAAATGAAATGAACAAATAATCAACCAGACGTATCCTCTCTTTGCCCACTAGCATATGCCCAATTCACCTTGATAGATTGACCAAACCTGCAAAGTTTAATGATGTAACTATAAAAATACTGGAAAATTACATATGTTAGATATCAAAGTTTTGTTATCAAACATACAGCTGTCTTCCATTAAGCATTACAATTGCCAGTGCAGCAGATCGGCGATCAAAGTAGTCAACAAAACCAAATGCTGACTGCAAAGACAAAACAAAAAAAAAATGAATATATCAGAGTCAATATTTGATCCAAGGAAACAAGGAATTAAACATCAACAACAAGTACCATGATACATAAAAATAACGTACATAACAAAGGGACCGCAACTGACCACAAACCATATCACTGTGATTATTACTGATAGTTGATGCATGTTAAAATTAAACACCTTTTTAGATTGTACCCAAAAATTTAGATTATTACTCTGATTATAGGTTTTTAGAATTATCCTTGTCATTATTGCCTTCGCATAACATGATTTCAATGTAGGCATGGACATTATTCTCATCCTATAACAAACTCAAATATTTACTTACTTGGTATAAAGGATGACCAAAAAGAATTATTTCGAAGTCAAAGTCCAAAAAGAGAAAACTAAGTGCACCGATTTCTTTGTCATTGAATTGGGTGTTTAAAGAATAAAAAAAATGAAGAAATGTGTTTTATCCAAGGTTTAAAATCTCAACCCGTGTCAAGGTTTCGGTCCTAGAGCGAAACGATACAATTTTGGTATCATATCGTGCCGATATAATTTCGGCCTTTTTTTATTTATATATAGTAATTATTAGATAAATATGTTTATTGTATATTTAAAAATAAATTGTATATTAATTTTATATAAGTTCTCCATTATTGAACAATTTAATATTGTTAAAAAAAATAATTAAATATAATTTTTTTAAAGAAAATTGATCTATTAATAACTCGAATTATAATTGATACAGCATAATATGCAACCATACTAATACCAAAAGGAGTGGCGTTAATTAGAAAGAAGTATTGGTTCTCACAACATTCTGCTTAGGTCAACTACATAGCTTTCGAATGCCCAGATTAAATAATCATAATTATATAAATTAATACAAAGATGCTATTTTATATATAATAATTATATAAATTAATTATTTATTCATTTAATTAATTATTAATTTAAATAATATATATTTAAAATAGTAAAAAAACATATCAGAATATCAATTAAACAATAAAAAAATACAAAAGTAAAAAACAAAATATCAAAATATAAATCTAATTTATTAAAAAAATTTAGAAAATTTTAGAATTTTTTAAATAAAATTTAAAACAATAAAAAAGAATTTTTAAAATATCAATTAATAAAATTTTAAAAAAAATAATTTTAAATATATTTTTTATATATTTTATTAGGATAATTTAATTAGGTTTTATGGAAGCCTATTCGAAATATCACACTTAAGTTTTATATTGTTTGAATTAATTAAATAGCAAATTTAATTTTCGGAATAGTAACGGCATCATTGGGCATCCGGCGACATCCAAGGCATCGCAAGACGCTTTTCGCGGTGGCGGAGGCAACCCGCAATGCTTCCGACGGCGCCGGAGGCATCCCGTGACGCTTTTGGCGGCGGCGGAGGCATTTTGTGACGCCTCCAGGACACCTTTGACCCACCTTCTGTCGTGCGACGCACGCACTTGATTCCTTTTGCCACATGACACACCTAATGACACACGAAATAGTCGCATGTGTTGTGTTGATTTCGTTCCTGTGTCGAAACGGTAAAAACCATCTATGCCACCCGGTACAGAACGGTATTTCAATCATTGGTTTTATCGAAGCAATTGCTCTTCATGTTTGGTAACATCGACCAAAGAAGAGAAGCTAGTGGGAGAGAATAATGTAAATAAGGAAATAAATATCACAGAAAAAATAAATTTATTAAAAATAATTCTCAGATAAGTTTCAAATTAGCTGATCCGCAATAAAAGAATGAATTTGAAAAATCTTTAAAAACTAAAAATATTTAAGATTAGCACAAATGCAATAAATGGAAATAAACTAAAAAATATTCAATGCATCTGCAATAAATTAGAGATTTAATTGTTAGCAAATGGTAATTAACATCTTCTATTTTAGTAATAAATAAGAAATAATTGTAATCCCTATAATATTAGTACATTTTCTTTATTTAAAATATTTATTTCTATATTTGTTATTGAGTTGAATCTATAAAAAAAATCTAGAATCCTATATATTAACTATCTTTGAATTAACATAATTTTCAATTTAACTTCTATGATGTGTAAGAGATTTTTCCTTTGGGTGAAGTGATTTTTTTTCCTTCGCTTCGACAATTTCGTTTCTAGTTCCTAGGTGGTTCAATTTTGGTGTTGAATCACCCGCTTAGCCCAAGTATGGAGTTAGTTTAGCTCTAATTTAAATTTTATGTCCAAATCAAGCCTAGTTTTGACCCATAAAAACATAATATTTGCGTATACCTAATAAAGTCCACTAAAATTAAATATACCACACTAGATTCTCAAAGCTAATAAGTTGGTATAGTTCAACTTAATTGGTATTTAAAATTAAAAATAAATAACAACTAAAAATCAAATAAGATTAAAAAAAATATCTAACATCCCCAAAGCAAATAAGTTGGATCAGTTCGACAACAATGGTATCTAAAATTTAAAATACATTACAACCAATAATTAAATAGGAAAAAATGGCATCTAACATCCCCTCCTTCAACTTATAATAAGTCAAATATTGAATTAAATAAGTACAAAAATCATACTAAGAGAACAATACAATACATATTGAAAGCATATCGTTACGATCAGAGACCCAAACTCCGACATGGCTCAAGTTTCAAACCTTGAAATGGGTTGTTCCATTTCTTTATTAGTAGCATTAATGAAATGGTATCACAAATGAGATTACATGTCCATTCAGTCAATTCAATCCATCTATCAATTTGAGAAGTTTAGTTTTTCCTATTTGCCAACATGACTAGCAAGTTTGGTATCCAATTTGCTTAGTTTGTCTAATTCTTCTTGTTCGCCAAGCATTCACCAAGCTCATATGATCCATCTAACACATTCACATCTTCCAATACGATTGATTCTTCTACCATGTCACATCCATCCAACTTGCCAAGCTCAGAAGGTTTGTTTAGCGCATCTGATTTGTTAATTCACCTTGCTTATTCAATTCTCCCAATGTACCTAATCGACCCTGCCTAATACCTACAAGTCCCGCCCACCAAGTTAATTCAATTCATCCAACCCTTGCCCACCCATCTCATTTATGTCTATTTTAGTATTTAGTAGCGATGGACTAAAGCACTACACCTCTTAAACTCTAGTTTGGATCATTTCACCTCAAATTGTGCATCCAAACATCAAAATAGAAACAAGAAGGAAATGAACCATCCCTATTCCATTCTATTCCACCCTAAAAACATGACCTAAGAGAACCAAATGCATAAGAGCAATTAAAAAGACCTTAATCATGGACCATTTTTATGTATTTGGGCCAATTAGAGTGAAATAAGGATAATTGAATCACAAAAATATGCACGCCCATGTCTAAATATGAAACAAAGTCCTGGCTACTTGAAAAATGAAGACAAATGCTAAAATTTCCAAGAAAATCAACAAAAAATAATTCTCAACAAAGGATTGATGTTGAAATAGAACAACAAACCTTTTCTTTTCTAATAAGCTTACATCCTTCAACTAGACCAGTGTTCTGGAAAACCTCTTGAAGAAGAGCTTCAGTAACTTGAAGATGAACATTGCCCACATACCTGTATTCATAAAGAAATGATAAATAAAGACCAGAATCAGACACGGTCACAAAGAGCAAAGAAATATTTCTCAGCAACCAAATCCTTAGGATAAACACTAGTGAATATTGACTAACAGTATAGTAGGAAAAAAGGTTCACTGAAATAGTTATATATTTACATGGTAAACAGTAAGTATTAAGTTCAATTAACAATTTCAAGAAACAAACTCAATAACAAAACCAGTCAACATCATCAAGATTCAATGCACAGAAAAGGCCCAAGCCAAGAAAAATATGTAAATCAACAAATTGAATAACAACTTAAAAGAGAAAAAAGGAAGTCAAATAAAAGGCAAATACTGAACAACCCAAAGAGGATACCCCCGCTCATGCACAACCAAAAATAGGGTGTATGTAACTACACAAAAAGGTAGCATATGCACTAAAAATATAGAAAAAGAAGAAAAAAAAATCCTAACAGGACTCACACACTGCGACATGTGCTTGGATCAAATCCAGGAGGAAGATTTCCACTTAGGATTGGCTCTATCTGCAAAATAGAAAAGTAAATAAAGAGAAAAAAGGACAAAAAATAGCACCCCTAAAATAAAGTGAAAAGCAACCTAACACTTAAAATCCTAGACATGTCAAGAATCTGCACTAAGCATCACTCCATAAAACGAAAAAAAAATGATAAAAGGTAGATGAGCATATGAAAGAAGAATTCGAGTCTTAAAACAGGTGAACGGGGCAAGAAAAACAAGTATTGCTTTCGACAGTTAGCATCCAGTTGCTAGTTCTGCTAGTTTGACATTGCAGCTTTAAAATATATAAAGAAAGCTTACGATTAAGAACTTACGAGATAAAGGTCCATTAAAGTTATGATGTTCAATGCCCACATGTGATTATTTCGGAGAAATCTAGAGATTCCCCAGTAATCTAGAAATCCTAAAGGCTAAAAACAAAATTATCTATGAAATATGAAAATGCAAAAAAAAAAAGTGCTTGGATTCGTTCAACTGAAGCAAACTAGCAGAATCGAACTTAATAAAACCCTAACAGCCATCCCTAGAGTAAAAATATTCAACAAGCAACAGCCACCAGAAATAGTGAACATATCCAAAAGATACAGTTCAAATGGCAACGAAGAAAATTAGAAATTTGAGAAAAAAATATATATTCAAATCAACCGGAGAAGAGGATTTGAAGCCATCAAATGGAATGGGAACCTGAGGGGCCAAGTGATCGGGATGGGGGTAGAGAGATTGTTGTTGTTGTTGCTGCTGCTGTAGAAGGAGGGCCTGTTGTATCAGAGCCTGCTGCTTGAGCCTCTGCTGCTGCATGGTTCGTCGCCTCGGATTGTTCGAAGATACCACCCCGACTCGAGATCGGCCGAGTCGAAGCAGATGGACCAAGTTTACGGCGAAAGAGGGAAAAACAACAAGAGGGAGGACCCGATCAGTAGAGATACCGAGGGAGGGAGGGAGGAGGAGCGAGTGTCGATCGAGGGAGAGAGACGATCGAGAAAACTAACAGGGTACCCTCATACCCGATCTACAAATTTAACACATCACGTGATTTTCTCGAATCACCCATTTTTGTATCATTAATCAAAGGGTGTTTGATAAGCGAATTTAAATGATGAAAATAAAAATAAAATTTATTTTATTTTTATTTGATACTTAATGTATGAGAATCAAAATTAAAATATGAATATGATATTTTTAATTTTATAATCTAATTTTCACTAAATTATTATTAAATACATAAATTTCTCAATCAAAATATATTATTATTATAATATACACTAAGCGCCTCCTAAATCTTTGGGATTAAAATGGAATGAAATTTCGTATCTCTATCTCCATCTTCATTTCATCCTTGTTGAATATTCTATCAAAGGATTGAACATTAATTCTCATCCACGTATCCAATAGAAATCAAATATATTATATACTAATATTTTTTTATCTTATCTAATAAAAAATCAGATATATTTTATTTAAAATTTTTCATGTTGAATACTATAATTTAAAATAGAAATCTGAATCTTGAAAAAAAAAATTATTACGTAAATTCATTATAATTCAACTTCTAAATTTTAAAATTTTAAATCATAAATATATATAATATGCCCTTAGGATTCAATCTTCCCAATTACGTTATAATATTCAAGTTAAAAATTTTAAAATTTTACCTCTAAGGTTCAAGCTTCTCAACTGAATTATGGTGTTTAAAATAAAAAAAATTAAAAATGAAATATTTTAAGTGTTCATGGAGTATAATAATTTATTTAAAGTTTATGTTTGAGAAAATATTAATTTTTAAAAATCAAACAAATTAAATCGAGGATCCAAGCACCTCAATCAATGTTTAAAAAAAACTAAAAAATCACTCAAGTCGCATCTCGCATAGGTGTACGACGGGTATATATATATATATATATATATATATATAAGCGATAGAAACGTCTAGATTTGATCTAGTCACCTCTATTCTTCTTTTAACGATGGAGGCGCCTGGTCTATTCTATTCATTTTTAAAAAAATAATATTTCTTTAAATCTTAAATTCTAAATACATATACGGTACCTCTAAGCATGTGAGGATCTAAAATTTGTTAGTATTATCTTTTTTTTAATTTGAACATTATAATCCAACCCGTAAACTCTAAAGGTAAAATGTAATTGGCTTAAACCTGGAACTAAAAAATAAACAAAAAAATACTATTAGGCACCCTAAATATATACCCCGTGAGCATTTAAAAATTTTTTGTGTTATTTTTTTAGATTGATTACTATAATTTGTTAGGACCTTTGCATCTAGCTAAAGGGGGTAAATAACTTCTCTTTGATTTTGTCTACAAATTGTTAGAGGAAACACAAGAAAAATATAGACAAAATCAATAATAATTAAAACAATGCTAACTCCTTTGATTTACTTGGTCTCTGTTAGGATCGATAGCTCGGCTTTTCTCTACAATAGGGTTAGCACAATACAAAATATAATGAAAAATGTAAGATCCAATGCTAACTCACAGTACTTTTACTTGGTATCCACCAAACGAGTGACTAATCTAAGGATCCACACAGTTGCACACTCTCCACTATGAAATCCTCCTTCAAAGGTGGAGAAACCTTTACAAACGTTGTCTTCTTCCTCTTTACAAGATCACGATGAAGACTAGAGGAAGAGTAGATCAAATGGAGCACTAGCAGCACTTCGGTACAGTGGAGAACAGTACCTTACTCATGCCAAGAAATCTCCTTTAAATAAGAGAACAAGACAGCTTAGTAAACTGTCCAGACCCGCACCAGTTGACTGCCCATTTGGCAGTCGACTGGTCTAGCTTTAAATGCTAGCCAACGGCTAGTTTTTCGGGGTTACCTTGCAGAAACTGAAAATAGGCATGCAAGTCGACTGCCCCAAGGGGCAGTTGATTGATATTATCTCAGCCTGATGTTTCAGTTTCTGAGCTGAATTTCAGAAACCCTCAAAAAATTTCAAAAAATTCTAAAAATTATAAAAATTTGCAAGCACGTTTGATATAACATACTCTATCAAGGAAAAATATCAAATCATGAAAAATTTCAAACATGCTTGACTTTTGACTAAAGTCTCAAAATCCTTGAAAACATTAATTTTGTATCAAATTTCCAATCTAATTGTGAACTCATACATGTTTCAAGGTCATGCCAACATAAATAAAACATGAAATGATTTTCTAATATTTAAAATGTTCAACCATGATCTTTGAGCAAGGTGTCCATTAATTAAATATATGTCTTTCCCATGGTTAGTCTATTTTCAATGATTTTGATATATTTAATGATTCAACATTATGCCACAAGCACAAATGAATCAAATGTATCATCCTAACATCCCATATATAAGAATACAATCATAAACTAAGTAATATGAGATGTTTTCAAGGTAAGCCCTATTATTGCCCAATTCATCATGAATTTCTACCATTAGCCACAAACTCCCCCTCAATGTCTTAAGTCAACCAAATTTCAAAAATTTGAAATTCTAATACCATGGTTGACTTATCCCAAATCCTCTAACCCTTGAGGATTGACATTGGTACCCAATAGTTATGTTTCCTAATTGGGTTAACCAAGTACTCCTTGGGGATCCATTTCTTACTAAGGGTCTTTGTCTTTGCTTGGCCTCTAGCAATTAGACAATGGTAGGTTTTCCCATTGCTAGACTTCCCAAACCCTAAAACTTGCTCTTTGGCTTCCAATGATTATATCTAATGTTTTTGAGCCAACTTCAAACTTCCTAACTGCTTGGGTAAGGTTATTTATCTTTTCCCTTAAATCCTTATTTTCTTCTTCTAAAAATGAGTCATTTGAGTTAGAAGAAGAGACATGTTCATTGTCCTTAATTTCCATTGATGCTAATTTATCCTTTAACATGCAATTTTCCCTTTTTAGACACTTAATCTTCTTTTTAGCATCAACTAAGTCATCACTAGTACTAGAAATAATTTTAACAAGAATAGAAGTGGGTAAGTTATGTACCTCACTTACCGAGAAGTCTGATTCCGAGGTGGAGCCTCCCCCTTCACTAGAGCTCCCTTCATCTTCACTTGAGCTTTTCTCCTCTTCAAACTCGGATGCCGTGGAGGCAAGGTCATCAATTCCCATTAGTGCAAAATGCGAAACAAAATGCTCCTCCTCATCCGATGAAGATGGATCATCCCATGTAGCCTTCAAGTTTTGAACCTTCTTCTCCTTCTCTTTTGATTTCTTCTTTCCTTCTTTCTACTTTTCTTCTTTCTTTTTCAAGAGAGGACACTCATCTCTCATGTGGCCTTCTCATTGGCAGTTGTAGCAAATAATCTTTCTTGATTTATGTTTGCTCCTTGATTCTTTCCTACCATGAGACTTGTTAGTAGAAAATTGTTTAAATGCTTTTCTTACCTTTCTTACCATGTAGCCTTCCGCATCACTCCCCATGGAAGCACTCGATTCCTCCGAATCGGATGATGAGACCTCCTTCTTATTACCTTTTCCCTTGTTTGCCACAAGGGCTATACTCTTTGGCTTGTAGTATGATTCTTCGATTGTTCCTCCAACTCGAGTCTCATGAAGCTCCATGGTTGAGAAAAACTCCTCTAGAGACGTTTTCTCTAGGTCCTTTGAGATGTAGTACGAATCCACCATTGAGCTCCAAGTTGATGTTCTTGGGAAGGCATTGAGGGCTTTCATCACAATGTCTCGGTTGGATAGTTGTTCCCCTACACTTGTTAGCCCAATAAGGATTTCTTTAAATCTAGCATGTAAGCTTGTTACCTTCTCCCCTTTGTCAAACTTGATATTATTAAGTTGGGATCGAAGAAGATCTCTTTTTGCCATCTTCGCCTCCGAGGTGCCTTCATGAAGTTCGATCAACTTGTCCCATAAATCCTTGGCACTTGGATAGTTCCCAATCATTGTTACTTCTTGTTGAGGAAGTACACTAAGTAGATGATGTAAGGCTTTTGAATTTGCCAAGTGATCATCTTTTTGCTTCTTGCTCCATCTTACATTCTCAAGAAGCTTGTTATCTTGGCCCCTAGGCACCTCAAAATCATTTTCCATGATTAACATAATGTCAAAGTCGGTATTGAAAAATACCTCCATTCTCTTCTTCCACCATGAAAACTCTCCCTCAAATTTTGGCGGTTGAATATGTGAGCCGGTCATTTCAATGATTGCTCTTCTTGGCAGTTAGTTCGTTAAAGGCGTCCTTGCGCTCTGATACCACTTGGTATAATCGATGGCTCGGCTTTTCTCTACAATAGGGTTAGCACAATACAAAATATAATGAAAAATGTAAGATCCAATGCTAACTCACAGTACTTTTACTTGGTATCCACCCAACGGGTGACTAATCCAAGGATCCACGCAGTTACACACTCTCCACTATGAAACTCTTCTTCAAAGGTGGAGAAACCTTTACAAACGTTGTCTTCTTCCTCTTTACAAGATCATGATGAAGACTAGAGCAAGAGTAGATCAAATGGAGCACTAGCAGCACTTCGGTACAGTGGAGAACAGTACCTTACTCGTGCCAAAAAGTCTCCTTTAAATAAGAGAACAAGACAGCTTAGCAAACTGTCCAGACCCGCACCAGTCAACTGGTCATTTGGCAATCGACTGGTCTAGCTTTAAATGCTAGCCAACGGCTAATTTTTCGGGGTTACCAGTCGACTGCTCCTGGGGCAGTCGACTGGTCCGAGGCTCAACTCACTTACAACCTCTCCAAACACTCTCCTTCACGTATGCCTTCAGGTATGCTCCCTTGGCTCGCCACTTAAAGTCATCCTCCTCTGGCTATCGTCCCTCGGATGCGCATACAAGCCTTCCCTTGGCTTACCTCCATGCCACCCTTCACGTGTGCCCTTGAAGTCCACTTCCCGGCTTGCCCTTGGAGCTCTCCTCCCTCGGCTCTCGTCCCTCGGATATGTTCTCCATGTGTGATTCTCCAAGTCCTGCAAACTCAATCACACATATCAAATACAACATAACACCCTAATCTTAAACTTATTGGCACGCACATCAAAACCATGACCTTCCAGATCATTCTTGGCCGATTGCCTCAACAGTCTCCACCTCCTTGAGGTGACTAATACAAAAATCTACACACCCAACCAACCAATCTCCACTTTGCTCTTCTCCTTTTCAAATCAAGCTTGAAGGTGGAGAAACCCTTACAAGATGATCTCTTTCTCTTACAAGATAAGAGTGATTTTGGAAGAAGAGATTGAAAGTTTGAAGCTTTGAGATCTCAGAACGTGCAAGATCAAGTTGTGTCTTCAGCTCTGAAATTTGCTTTTATACTACCCTCAACATCAGTTGACTAGTATCATCATCAGTGACTGATGAGCTTCAACGATCACTGTAGATTGCGTTTAATTTTCTGTCGTCAGCCTACAACGATAACATATCAGTCAACTGGGACCTTACCCAGTCGACTAATCTTTCTATTTGGTCCAATGTTGGACAGCAGTCGACTGATTCCTCTTATCAGTCAACTGATCTCTGTGTTTGGTCCAGGGTCATGTATTAGTCGACTGATCTTCTTATTAGTCGACTGATACCTCATGAATGTCCCTTAGCCTAGACTTATGCCTTTAAACACTTCCCATCGACCTTGTGCTCTTAGGATACTTTCGAGCCCTCGACTCCTCATCCTTGCACTTGCCTTAAAGTGCTTCCCTCGGCTTTATCATGCTAAGTCTTCTTTTGCCAAGAGGTCACACCTCCACGACTTTATCCGCCAAGACAAGTTTCTTGGACTTCCCTTGCCAAGTCTGTTGGTGCAATCTTTGTTAGGTTAGGAGTTGACCTAGTTTGACTAGGTTCGGGTGAGTTTATGTTTGGTAAGCTTGGTGAGCTTAAGTTTCGATGTTTGATAATGATGTTTGAATATTGTAAGATATTTGAATATCGTGTAAGTCAAGTGGGTCAAGGTTGACTAGAAAGTTGACTAGAAAAGTCCTAGTGGGACTAAGCACACCTAGTAGGACTAGGTGAAATCCAGGTGGATCGGGGAGATCACACGCTGGCACGGGAAAAGTCTTAGTGGGACTAGGCACAAGTCCAGGTGAATCGGGGAGATCGCACGCTGGTACGGGAAAAGTCCTAGTAAGACTAGGCACACCTAGTGGGACTAGGTGAAATCCAAGTGGATCAGGGAGATCTCACGCTAGCATGGAAAAGTCCTAGTGGGACTAGGTGAAGTCCAGGTGAATCAGGAAGATCTCACGTTGGCAAAGTGGAAGTCTACCGAGAGACTAGACCTAACTCGAGGGTCCTAGTTGGGAACAAGGTTAAGTCCTAGTTGAGAACTAGGCAAGGAAAAATCCAAGTCGGTCAAAGGGATGATCAGACACTTGGTGAGAAAGTCTTAACAAGTCACGGTTGGTCGGGGTTGGGCAAGGGAACCCTAGACTTGTGCAATCGATTGAGTAATCGATTGGTGTCGATTTCTCGTGAACAGAAGTCTTCTTAATTAATTGGGTAATCGATTAAGGAATGAGTGAATCGATTGGGAGAAATGAGTTGCGAAAACAGAAGCTGCCTGAATCGATTGGGCAGTCGATTCAACCTTCTCTTAATCGATTGGTCAATCGATTAAGGTATTCAGTAATCGATTGGGCAATCGATTACAGCAGTATTGCGCGAGAGCATAGAATGGTGCTGAATTGATTCAGCAATCGATTAAGATCGTCTTAATCGATTGGCTAATCGATTAAGCTTCAAAAAATAGTCGTTGAACGATTAAGTCTAACGTGGTAATCAATTGGATAATCAATTAGGGAACCCTAGGTCGCGGGTATATAGGATTTTCACGCAGGTTTGAAGCACATCTCTTCGACAGCTCTTTGGCATTTCTTCTCCTCCATCGTCATTTCAAGAGAAGTCTTGGAGCATAGTGCTGCTGCATTTCCAAGGTTCTAGAGGCGATTCCAAGCTTGAAGAAAGCAAAAAAAGCGAAGAGAGCTAAGTTGTGTAAATCTTATAAGATTTTTATTGTATTTGCTTATTCTTGAGTGTTTCTTCTTGTAAGCTTGTAAGAGGTTTCTCCACCTCAATAAGGAGATCTTTCATAGTATATGAGAGACTGAGGAAGAGCAGATCCTTAGATTAGTCACCTCAAAAAGGTGGACACCAAGAAAAATCAAAGTGTTAACATTGCTCAAGTCTTCCACCGTAACAAATCATCAACGAGCAAAGATCAGAGCTAATCACCCTCCCCCTCTAGCTCTCCTACCGATCCTAACAAAGTCTTCGTACTTGGACTTACCTTTGTACTTGCTTACTTAATTTTCATGTTAGATCACCAACATTGTGTAACTTAAACTCATTTAACCAAACATCAAAAGTAATAATGTTTGGTGCATAATTGCACCAATATAATCAACCACTAAACCCTAAAAGCAAAAGCTAATTGGCTTAACCCCAAAATAAAAAAAAAAATAAAAACTACTATTTTATGAATCCAGGTGCTTGGATCCAATGTCGCGCATAGGTTTGCAGCGGAAGATCTGCAACATATCAATTCATTATATATATACTATGAACAATGTGTTGCGTGCAAGTCCGCGCCACAGTGATCCAGGCGCCTAGATTCAATTAATTTCTTTAAAAAATCATCATTTCCTTAAATCATCAATCCTAAATATATATAATATACCCCATGAATATCTAAAATTTTTTAGTGCTAATTTTTTTTTCTTAAACACTATAACTCAACTCCTAAATCGTAGAGGTGAAATCTTATTGGCTTAACCTCAATGCTAAAAAAAATTAAACAAAAAAAAAAACTATTTGGCAACCTAATTATATACCCCATAAGCAGCTAAAATTTTTTTAGTTTTAATTTTTTTTAGCTTGAAGATTATAACTCAACCCCTAAACTCTAAATGCAAAATCTAATTAGTTTAACCCAGAGCTTACAAAAATAAAGAAAACCCCACTATTAATGAATTAGGCACCGGGATTCAATCCAGACGCCTAGATCATGGTCAATATGGGTTGATAACGAAAGGTTCGCAGCGTTGGATCGAGGGGAAGCTCTCTCTCCAGGCGATTCAAAGGTGGAATCCTTTTGTTCTGGGCGCGCGCGCCGCAGATGGTGGCACATGCCGCCGGCGGCCCTAGGGCGCCGGCGATGAATCCACAACTCCCTCCCCCTTTTTCCGCTCCCTTTTCTTTTCCTCCTTTGATCTCCTCGAAGGCTGTAGATCAATCAAATGCTGATTCCAAACTTCCATCTTCAGAGTTTGAGAAGAAGATTCCGACTGCTTCTCACTCCCATATGGAGCTAGATCCTCCTCAGTCAACGGATGTCGATCATGATTCTGTCTCTGCTCCTAAGATTGCGAAGATGACTTCTGCTCATCCTTCTTATACGACAATCGTGAAACCAGCTTCGCCCCGTACGCTAAAAAAGAGCTTCGATGATATGGGGAATTCCTTCAAACCAATTATAATTTACAATAACAAGCCTGGAATCTTCTATTCAGAAGAGGAAATACTAGGTATGGCTGTACCGTATCAATTTGCTCTAATTGGAAAATTTTCAGGGTGGCGGCCTAGTCATGAAGTTATTCTTCAAGCCTTTGAAAATCTAGGGTTATCTAGCACTTACAGCATTAAATTCCTACGTGTTGGATATATTTTCATCCATTTAACTTCAAATGAAGATATGGCTCGCATCTGGGGCCGTGGACTCTGGTTTATTGGTGGTGTAGCCTTGCGAATCTTTAAATGGTCACCACATTTCACTTACGAAGCGGAATCTTCAGTGGTGCCTATTTGGATCCAGCTTCCTGATCTTCCAATTCATATGTTCAACAAATGCAGTCTTTTTTCAATAGCCAGGATAGTGGGGAAACCAATAAAAATAGATGAGGGCACGGCTGATGGATCTCGGCTATCAGTTGCTAGAATTTGTGTAGAGATTGATTTGCTCAGGCCAAAAGTAGAAGACTTCTGGATTGGAATCGGAGAAGAAAAATGGCTACAGAAAGTGATCTATGAACGGCAGCCAAAATATTGCATGGACTGTAAACATTTGGGACACAATGAGATGGAATGTTACATGAATGGTAATAAACCAATGCCAATGTGGAAATCTTCCAAGAATGAGTTTAGGAGGTCGGAGACAGTTTCAAAAGACCTGAATAACAGCAAAGAAAAGGAGGTGGATCTTAATCTGTCTGAACCTCAAGTTGGAAAATTTCATGTGAGTTATCTGGAGAAGCAAAAATGGGTGAAAAAGAATGATCAAATTCAAATTCCTGCTGTTGAGAACAAAAGAGCTAAAACTTTTGTTAATCAGTTTCAGATATTAGCTGAATTGGAAAATGAAGATCAAGGAGACACTGATGGATTGTATTCTGTACAACCAGAAAATGTTGACAAGTTAGATGAGGGCTCAGATATACAAATTACACAAAAAGATGCAAAGGTTTGTTTTTCAAGCCTTGAGCAAGACAAAGGTGATGAAATTTTGCAACAATTGTGGCCTCTGTCTGAAGAACCCCATGATCATAATGAAACAGTTGTGTCAGAAGATAGATTAAATCATCTTTCAGAAAATTCTGATCAGGAGGATAATGGTAGTACTTGGGAAGATCAGGCATCCCCTAATGAGGCTGTTTTATCTAAATCCTTTGAAGTAAATGCTGAATCAGATGGTTCGGAAACAGTGCTTCCGCAAAGAATTTTATCCCCAGCACCTCTAATCAGTTCTATCTCCAGGAAAAGGTTTGCGGCAGCCAATAAAAAAGGGTTATATAAGGAAAATATCAGGAACATTAAAATTGTGCAAGATGATAAGCATCCTGAGGAAAATATGACAGATAAAATCTCTTTTGACAGAGAACCCACAGAAGACAGGGATCCCTTTCAATTCCAAGGTACAATTGAAGAAGTTCCAAATAAAAAGAAAGGAAAAAGGCCTCTCATTACCAACAATAAACCAACTGGTGGCTATAGAGAAACTAGAAGTAAAGCTCTTGGACAAAGGTTTGCTACCTCTTCAATTTTTTAATGTCTGGTATCATTTGGAATATAAGAGGGATAGGTAATAAAGCATCCCTGCATAGAGTTCTATTCTTGAAGAATTTCTATCATCTTAATTTTATGGCTATCCTTGAACCTTTTATACAATTAGATGAAGCTTCCATAACTAAAAGATTGGGCTTCGAAACAGCTTTCTCCAATTGCTCTGGAAAAATATGGTTTTTGTTTGATCACAATATTATATGTAAGATTCTTTGTGACCATGAACAATTTCTACATTTGGAAATAAGTTCGCAGGTTTTTCCTATTAATATGATAGTCACAGTGATATATGCAAAATGTAGCCAACTAGAGAGATCCTCTTTATGGGGAAAACTCCTGAATATCAAACCAAGTAGTGAAGATTTTTGGCTAGTAGGAGGAGATTTTAATGTGATCTCTAACTCTAGTGAATGCTCTAAAGGTTTTATTTCTAAACTGGGGCCAACAAATGACTTCAATGATTTTCTTATGTTATCTGGCTTGCTGGATTGTGGTTATGTGGGTGATAAGTTCACATGGACAAATGGCAAAATCTGGAAAAGGTTAGATAGAATGCTTTTTTCTCCTTCTTGGCATACTCATGAGTTCTCAATACGGGTAGAACATCTAAGCAGAGCAGCTTCAGATCATTGTCCTCTATTGATTACTTTCCCCAGTTTTGTTAAATCGACCACTGCTTTTCGGTTTCAAAACATGTGGATTAAACACGATAATTTTCTACAAACGGTTAAGTTGAATTGGATGCTACCGATTTCAATGGCTGGACTTTACAAACTACAGTTTAAATTGAAAAGGCTTAAGTCTCACTTGAAATGGTGGAATTGGGAAGTTTTTGGCAATATACATGATAATATTAAAAAAGCAGAAGACTTATTTGCAGCTGCAGAAAAGGAATATGACTCAGATCCTTCGGAACCTAATAAATTGAAGAGGGCTAAATATCAAGCTTTACTTTTCCAAACTCTTAATATGGAAGAAATCTTTTGGAAGCAAAAGGCTGCGGCAAAATGGACTGTTGAAGGGGAAAGAAATACTAAATTCTTCCACAACTTGGCGCAGAAAAAGAGAATGTCTAGCAGAATTTTTAAAATTTGGGAAGAAGGTGTTTGTTTAGACAAATCAGAGAAGATTAATGCTTCAGCTGTGGCTTTTTTTGAGAAGCTACTAACTGGTGAAGATTATAACTGTGATTTGGTTAATTTTGATTGCATCCCTTCTCTTATATCAGCTGATGAGAATCTAACTCTCACAGCATTACCGACAATGGAGGAAATTAAGCAAACCATATGGGGGATGGGAAGAGATAGTGTGGCTGGCCCGGATGGTTTTTCCGTTGAATTTTATATTGCTTGCTGGGAAATAATAAAGGAAGATGTATATGAGGCAGTTCTGGATTTTTTTCATGGTAATTCTATGCCAAAAGGGATGGGGGCTACCACAATAGTATTAATTCCAAAGTTAGAAAATGCACAACAATGGAGAGACTTTAGACCTATTAGTTTGTGTAACGTTTCCAACAAAATCATCTCAAAATTGATTTCTTCAAGGTTGGGACAGATTATGGATAAACTGATTTCTCCTTCTCAAAGTGGATTTGTAGCTGGTAGATTGATTTCAGACAATATACTATTAGCTCAAGAACTCAACCACAAATTGAATTATCATGTTAGAGGTGGCAATTTGATTTTGAAATTAGATATGGCTAAAGCTTTTGATAGAGTTCAATGGAGTTTCCTTTTTAAAGTGATGGAAAATTTCGATTTTTCTAGCCTTTTTATAGGAATGATACGACGTTGCATCACTGAATGCTGGTTTTCTATAAAAGTTAATGGACAGTTGGTCGGTTTTTTCATTCAAATCGAGGTCTAAGGCAAGGTGATTCTCTATCTCCCCTTTTATTTATACTTGCTGCTGAATTTCTATCTAGAGGTCTAGATAAATTTTTCTCCAAGTTTCCGCAGCTATACTTTTCAGCAGGATGCGATGTTAAAATTTCTCATTTAGCTTACGCGGATGATGTCATGATTATAATGAATGGAGCGATCAACAATGTCAAGAGACTAAAGCAATTTTTAGATGAATATGAAATGTGCTCTGGGCAGTTGATCAATGTTGGTAAAAGCCTCTTTTTTCCTGCAAAAAGCATCAATAGCTCTCGAAGAAACCAAATTGCAACAATTACTGGGTATAAGGAAGGATCCCCTCCTATCACTTATCTAGGGGCTCCTATTGCAGCCGGAATCAGAAAATCATGCTACTTCCAGCCCTTAATTGAGAAGACACGTAAAAAACTTCTTGGTTGGAATATTGGAAGATTATCATATGGTGGGCGCTTGACACTCATACAAAGTGTGTTATCCTCAGTTCCCCTATACATATTGCAAGTTCTCCTACCTCCCCTTTCAGTTCTTCATCAATTGGAAATGATTTTTGCAAATTTCTTGTGGGGCTCTACGCAGGAGAATAAAAAAATTCATTGGGTGGCTTGGGCAGAAGTTTGTAAGCCGAAGTCTGAAGGAGGACTGGGATTAAGGAAGTTATCAGATATTGCCACAGCAAATGTAATGAAGCTTTGGTTTAGATTTAGAGAACAAAAAACACCTTGGGCAGTTTTTCTAAGCAAGATGTATTGCAAATTAAAGCACCCAAGCGTAGTTTCAACAAATTGCAAATGCTCTCCCTTTTGGCGCAGATTAATAAAATTCCGCAAGTTAGCAGAAGATAAAATTGGATGAATCATTGGACGCGGAGAGATAAGTTTTTGGTATGACACTTGGTTGGATTGTGGTCCTCTATATCAAAGATTGCTGGTGACAGATTTTTCAAAATGCAAAGTTGCAGATTTCATGGGTAACCAAGGTTGGGAAACAAGTAAAATACAAGAGCTTTTATCGGCTGAAACAGTGGCAGAGGTCTTAGAAGTTGAAATCTCTGCTACAGAAGTAAAGGATCCTCACATAAAGGGTCTTTGTAGGACTTCGGACTGCATTTTTTGGAAGCCTGAATGGAATGGAAAATTTTCTTTAAAGTCTGCTTGGAATTCTATCAGGAAGACTCAGTCTTCAGCCCCAATCTGGGAAGCTTGCTGGAATAAATTGCTATGTCCGAGTGCTTCAATTTTCATTTGGAGATTTTTGAGGAAGCGACTTCTAGTGGATGAGATCTTACAAGCGAGAGGAGTTCACTTAGCCTCAAAATGCCTCTGTTGTGATTCTCTAGAGACTTGGGATCATATATTTTTTAAGAGTGCTGTTGCTGAGCAAGTTTGGGTTTATTTTGGGCAGCTGTTTGGAGTTGACAGATTTCTTTTCTTTGATAGTTGGAGGTTAGGCGCATCTTGGGCACGAAATGGCCATATAAGAGAAGCCATTCCTTTTTTGATTGTGTGGTTTCTATGGTATGCTAGAAATGAAGCAAAACACAAAGGGATCCCCCCAAAGGCAGGAAAAATTATATGGAAGATAAGAAGCTATATTCAGTTAGGAATGAGCTCAGGATTGATTAAGTATTACCACTGGAGAAAATGCAAGAATATAGCTCGAGCATTGGGTTTTCAAGTAGATAACAGAGAGAAAATTCTTGTTTCAGTGGTGCATTGGAGAAAGCCGATTCTTAGATCTTTTAAACTAAATACAGATGGCTGTTCTAAAGAAAATCCGGGGCTTTCTTCTTATGGGATTATCATCAGGAATCATTCAGGACAGATATTGTTTACAAAATGCGGTATGATAGGCTTTGGAACAAACATTAGAGCTGAACTAAAAGCAATGCTAGTAGGACTAGAAATATGTGTGGAAAACCTTTGGTTCCCATTATGGCTTGAATCGGATTCTATGGTAGCTTTAAAGATATTAAACTCATCTTGTTTTCCCTGGGAATTGCGTAATCTGGTTCGTAAAATCAAATGTATAACACATAAATATCAGGTTCTCCTTACGCATATATATAGAGAAGCAAATTCAGCGGCAGATTTCCTTGCAAATCAAGCCTTTGTTACTAAAGAGGATAAAACTGGAAATGGTGCAGAGGTAGGCAAGCTTCTTTCTGGTATTTGTAGGCTTGACAGAATCCTACCTTATATCAGGATTTCAAAGAAAAAACTCTAGAAAGATAAGGCTGTGATAAGATGTTCCAAAGTGCTTGGTTTTTCTAATCTTGCTTGTGGATTTCCTGACCTTGTTGATGCTTACATGCGGTATATCAGACTCTGTTTGGGAATGGGAGCTATTTTGATAATCTGCTGTGATATTTCCTGCTTTTCCTGACTTGTTATGATATAATATCAGAGTTTGGTTTCTCTTGGTTTTTTTCTGACAATCTTTGTGATATTATAACTCACTGTGACATTTCCGATTTGGCTTCGAAATCTTAGGCCGTTTAATTCTCTTCTCTCTCTGTTTCGTGATTGCCATAAATTTGGATATTTCTTTTGGGAATATGATCTTGTCTGAAGCTGCTGGAAAATTATAAGAGATATGCTTTATGAGGATTTTTACTGCTTATGATTGGATGGATATTATGCAATGTGACTTATAAACAAACTGTGTAATCCATTTGGGCTTTCTGCAACACTATACTCGAAAAGAAAACTTGGCATGAGTACCGATTCGATCTGAATTTGATTTTTGAACTCTAAAATTTGGTTTCATCTGAATTGTTTTATGCTTGTCTGAAGAATGCTTAAGATCTAATGGCTTTATTCTAGATAAAGGAAATTATCTGATTGTCTGTTACTAAAGATAGTGATTTCGGCTTATACTGTTAGTGGCAGCTTTGTGATAAAAATATCGGAAGTTATCTTTTCTGAAATCAGATTGCTGTGTGCAGCAATTAAGTTCTGGGATATAATCAAGTGCAGTCTATGTATTCTATGCAAGATGTCTGATTTGTACTATACGCAAGATGATATCAGAATTATGATTCCGATATAATTTGGAAAGCTGAAGGATACTTATATGGATTTTTACTGATGTATTTGTAGTCTACAGGATTAGAGACTGAATTGCTAAAAATTGAAGGATTACTAAAGCTGATCGGTTTTGTTTGGCTGAGACGTGGGTATTCAATGAAATCAGAATTTCCTCCTTTGTATCTGGAAGACCTCTCTGATAAAATTTTTATGGTCTAACATGCTTATATCTGTCTTGAAGTTCCGTTCAGAACTTTATGAAAGCTCAAAAGCATAAACTATTGTTGTGGTTTCACAAATGAAGGCTGATCTGTAGAAGAATATTTCTAGTTAATTCTCTTTTGAATTCCGAGTGTAAATCCAGTTCTTTTCCTTGTAAATCCATACTAGAAGGTTAGGTTTGGCCCCCCTTCTAATATGGTATTTCTTTACTTCTTGAAATAAAATCCTTCTTTAACCAAAAAAAAAAAATATATCCCGCATCACAAGGTTGACTTACACTAAGTAAATTAAACTCCATATCCTTAATCAAAAGAACTTTATGAATTGTGATTATAGGAGATACCTCAATTGTGTCCCTACCAATAATTTTGAGTTTCCCACTATTTTCGAATGACACGGTTCATTCCCTTAGATAGCTAATGGTGGAGAATTTGCTCACATCTCCGGTCATATGTCTTGAACACCCGCTATCTACAATCCACATTTTTGAGGCTTCCTTCACCTTCACCTATACAACACGGAAAATACAAGCTTTTGGTACCCAAATGTTAGTTCCACAAGAATCATTTAAATATTTCTTTGGTACCCAAGCCTTCTTTGTATTTCCCTTTACACCTTGTCTCCTAGAGGCACCCTTTCTGCCCATAAGTGAAACAAATGCTACCTCCTTAATTTTTGGCCTATAACCTATCCCGGCTTTATTATACACGACTCTTTGGCTATTTATGATCATATCAAGGTTGCTAGAGCCAACTTGAAATTTCCTAAGTGCCTTGGTTAGGTCTTCTACCTTTTCCCTTAGCTCCCTATTTTCTTTTTCCAAACATGAATCATTTGACATTGTAGAGGAAACATGAAAATTGTCCTTAAGTTTCATGGATTCTAATTTGAGCATGCAAACTTCATTTTTCAATTCTTTAACTTTTCTCCCAGCCTTAGCCAAATCATCATTTGTACTAGAAATAATTTTGACAAGAGTAGAGGAGGGTAAGCTATATACCTCACTTACTGATACATCGGATTCGGATGATGAGCCTTCACTTTCATCTTCACTACTTGAACTCCTCTCATCTTCGGATGACTCCAAGTTGTCCACTCCCATTAGTGCGAAGTGTGACACATGATCTTCTTCTTCCTCCGAAGATGATAGATCATCCCAAGTAGCTTTTAGGTTTGTGGCACTCTTCCCTTTTTCTTTTGACTTCCTCTTTTCAATCTTCTTTTTCTCCTCCTTCTTTTCTTCTCTTTTCTGTTGGGGCAATCTATGGTCCGGAGTGACCATGCGTTTTTATGTTTGGGCAAAGGGTTTAAGTTAGGTTTACCCTTGTGTTTTAATATGTGTATTGGAGTATGCAGGTCTTGCAGGTTACACATATTGACTTGGCTGGACGGCTTCGGAAACGGTGAAGGGTGGCATGGAGGCAAGCCGTGGGCTTGTGTGCGCACCTGAGGGACTATGGATAGCAGGGACGATGAGCCGAGGAGCACAAACTTCGAGGCATGCGTGAAGGATAGCATGAAGGCAAGCTGGAGGCTTGTGTACATCCGAGGGACGGGAGGCAAAGATGAAGAGGGCGCGAAGGCAATAGTCGAGGCTGCTGGTGAGGAGTTAGCTGAGTCATGAGGGTACGAGTGCTGAGTGATTGTACTCGGGGAATCCTTGGGTTCGAGTGCTGAGAGAAGTGTACTCGGGAAGGGAAACCTTAGGTGTGAGGCTGGACCAGTCGACTGCCCTTGGGGCAGTTGACTGATAAAGGTCACAGAAACTCACAGAAAGGTTTCAACCCTGGACCAGTCGACTGCTCCAGGGGCAGTCGACTGATAAAGTCGAAAATAAGCCGTTACAGCTAGCCGTTGGCTTGTTGTTTGGCTGGGACCAATCGACTGCCCTGGGAGCAGTCGACTGGTGGCGAGGGTTTCAGCTTAGAGTTCTATTTAAGAGAATTCGGTTTGGGCTGGGAGCTCTTGATGAAACAAGCTTGGTTAGGGCTTGTTAGTAGTCTTTGGTGCTCAGAAGTGTGTCCGAGTTTGTGGCGAGGTTTCTCCACCCACAAGGTGCTACACGAGCTAGCCGGAGGGCATATGGGGAGTGATCTACCGAAGGATCAAGGGATCGTCCACCTTACGGACAGTCGTGGAGTAGGAGCATCATCTCCGAACCACGTAAAAGGTTTGGTGTTAGCATTTGTTTGTTTTATTGTTATTGTTTCCGCTTGCGCACACTAACATCGTAGGTAGAAAACCGAGAACTTGCTATTCACCCCCCCTCTAGCAAGACGTACACGATCTAACATTTTCTTTAATTGTGGGCACTCATTCTTCATGTGGCCCTCTTGATGGCAATTGTAGCAAATAATGTCCTTCCATTTGCTTTTGCTTCTTGACCCTTTCCTACCATAAGACTTGTTAGAAAAACTTTTAAAAGCTCTTCTCATTTTCCTTACCATGTAGGTTTCTTGGTCACTATCCATGGAGGCACTAGACTCCTCCGACTCGGATGATGAGGAGTAGATGATCTTCTTCTTCTCCTTCTTCTTTTTCTTTTCCTTTTCTACAATAAACGCTACACCTTTTTCTTTAGAAGAAATGTTAGGTTGCTCATGTAACTCAAATTCACAAAATAAATCATCTAACTTGACCGTAGAGAGATCCCTTGATACTTTATAGGCATCAACCATTGATGCCCACAATGTAGTCCTAGGGAATGATTGTAGAACATACCTTACGAGATCTCGGTTCTCAAACTTTTCACCAATTACATGGAGCTCGTTGATTATTTCTTTGACCCTTCCATGTAATTGGCTTACGTCTCGTTGGCCTTCATTAAGAGCGATTGTAGTTGGGCAACCAAGAGGTCCTTCTTTGCTCTTCTCGACTCATTTGATCCTTCATTGAGTTCGACAAGCTTCTACCAAAGTTCCTTTGCGCTCTTGAAAGGCCCCACTTTGTTGAGTTACTCTTTTGACAATCCACATTGAAGCGTTGTGGTGGCCTTCGCATTTGCTTGCACCTTCTTCATGATTTCCTTTGTCCAAGTCATCATTGGTAATGGCTCTCCTCTTTCATTGACGGGTGCATCGAAGTCATCTACAATACTCATCCAATTTTCAATATCGTTCATCAAATAGTACTCCATCCTACCTTTCCAATAGGCGAAGTCATTTCCGTCGAAGAATGGTGACCTTGCGGTTCTATAGCCCTCTTGAAACGCCATTTCTTGATACTCCGATCGACGGTGAGTTCTCTTGAAGTGAACCAGCTCTGATACCACTTGTTAGATCGTGACGCTTGCTAGAAGGGGGGGGTGAATAGCAATTTTTCTTGAACTTTCTCTATAAGAAGGTTAACACAATACAAACAATATAATGACAAATATGAAAACCAATGCTAATATCGAGAGTTTACTTGGTATCCACCTCCAAGAGGTGACTAATCCAAGGATCCACGCGCGAGCACACTCTCCACTATGAAAAGCCTCCTTCAAGGTGGAGAAAACCTATACAAGGTTGTCATCTTCCTCTTACAAAATGGAATTGAGAATGAGAGGAAGAGCAGGAGAATTTTTGCACTAACAGCACTTTGGTACCCCTAGAACCGTACCTCTGACATGCCAAAAAGTCACCCTTTAAATAGGGTAAAGGACAACTCCTAAAGTCATCTAGCCCGATACCAGTCGACTGCCCTTGGGGCAGTCGACAGATCCAGCCTTAATTTCTAGCCAACGGCTAACTCCAACGACTAGTTTTCGGGGTTACCAGTCGACTGCCCAAGGGGATGTCTCGGGAAGAACTAGCAGTCGACTGGTTTTCCCCCAGTCGACTGCCTAGCTTATACAACCACTCTTCCTCACTCTGAAGACCCTCCTTCATGTGTGCCTTCAAGTACACTCCCTTGGCTTACCCCTTGAAGTTTTCTTCCACCGGCTATCGTTCCTCGGGTGCGCACACAAGCCTTCCCTTGGCTTGCCTCCATGCCACCCTTTACGTGTGCCCTTTGAAGTCCACTTCCCGGCTTGCCCTTGGAGTCCTCTTCCCTTGGCTCTCGTCTCTCGGATATGTCCTCCATGTGTGATTCTCCAAGTCCTGCAAACTCAATCACACATATCAAATAACAACACAACACCCTAACCTTAACCATATTGACACACACATCAAAACCATGATCTCCCCGATCATTCTTGGGTTGATTGCCCCAACAGGCAATGCTCGTTTGCCTTTGGTAGCCTCGGAAGAGTTGACCAGGGAAGAGCTGGGGACTTGACCTCCTGTCTCTGGGGTGGTAGTCTGCTTGAAATGCTGAGACAGGGGAACAGTGTCCTCATCATCGGAGATGGGGATGCCCTCCTCAGGGATGGAGGGGAGCTTGCTGGGGTCGATGTGGTGCACCCTCTTCCATCTCAGCGTGCGGTCTTCCGGGAGTTTCCTCTTTTGCCACCTTGAGAATTTAGGCAGTTGGGGGTCGGCGGGAGACGCTGACTTCTCCTTAGCCTCTCCCGTCTAGACAATAACGAGAGACGAGTCGGCCTCCGAAGGGACATAGGTCTCCTGGGCGACAGACAGCTCCGGGGTCCCTTGATCGGCAACCGTATGAGGCATGATGGGTGCCTCTGTTCGCTCTGGCATTGCGTGCTCGTCGGACGATTCGGTAGCCTCCTCCGAGGCCTCGACAAAGGTAGATGCCGAGGTGGGAAGGACTGGAGGAGGGTCTAGGGTCTCCTTGTTGGCTTCATCCCACTTGATGAGCCGGTTTATCGCCCTCGAGAGCATGATTTCCTCTGCAATAAACAAGTAATGGAACATCAACTAGAATTAACGGGCATTGACGAAAAAGATAAACTTACCGAGGTTGGGGCTGATGCCGGTGACTTTAGGGACGAGACCCGCTCGGTACATGAGTTCGTCACTATGTACCAGACCCGGGCCACTGAACTCCATACCGGACAGAAGGCTCCTGGCCCACTGATAGGAGGGATCTTGTTGAAAGTCCCATAGTTCTGGGGGAGCAGGAAGGCTCTCGATCCAGCATTTGGGGCTGAAGGGATGGTGGCATAGTCGAATGAAGAAGAACCATTTTTTCCATCCCTTATGGGAAGAATGGAAACCTCCTAAGAACCTATGGCTGGGGCGCGTCATGAAGCTAAATGCTCCTTGCAAGCCAATCGGAACAAAGAAAAAAAATGAAAAAAGCGAGGGGTCAGAGGGATGTCGAAGAGCTTAAAGATGATGTATGTCCCACCCATCTGAACGAAGGCGTTGGGAGCCATTGGTGAAGGGGAAGTCGAAGTAGGAGGATACGCTCATGAAGAAGGGGGGAATAGGGAAACGAAACCCTAACTCTACCTGCCCTAGGAAGAAGGTAAAGAAGTTTAGGGGAGGATCTACAAGCGACTGGTCCGCCCTAGGGACATCCACCGCCATCTCGGCCGAAATGCCATAAGCCTCATAGGCCATTCGCAGGGTTTTCGGCTTCACTCTAGAGAATGTGGACTCATACCACTCCGCTCGGTATCCCTCCTCCGAAGTCCCCTTCTTACTGGTCATTCTTGCTCTCTTTACCCATGATTCCTAGGGAAGAAGATGAGAATGAAGAAGAAGACTTACCCGTGAGAAAGAGTCCTTAGAGAAAGAAGACGAGAACGATGTCTGCTAAGCGATGATGTCGAAAGGTGGACGAACGTCTTCACCTCCCCTTTTTATAGGGAGGAAGTCGTCCATGTGTGTACAATGGGGGCAAGACACGGGGACGGCGAGGGACAACCATATCGAGGCATCACCACTGTCAAGGCAGCCGTTTGATGTGAGCCTGCCGCACATATCAGTAGGAGATAGTGATAACTACCATTTTATTGATAAATTTAGGCTCTCAAATCCATGTTTTGATCCACTTTTATATGCTTAAGTTTGCATTTACATAAGGTTTCATGTATTTCCTCTATTTTGGCGTTTAATTCAAATCTTTGTATATTCGAGATATTTTGGCACTAAAATCTGAATCTAATTTTGTAGGCTTTGAATGATCATGGACCTAGATTAGATTGGGTCAAACTTGAGCCAGAATTGGATCCGGATCAAGACGATCAAACCTTGGATTAATATGAGCCGTCCGATCAAAGAACGGCTAGATCTGAGCCATCGGTCAACTTCTGATCAATCCGAGTTCAAGATAGAGTCAATTATGACCACAGATCAAGATCTGAAAATTCCATTCAAATCAGAAGCAATCTGACCGTTGGATCAAGCTCAAGATGATCTAAACCATCCAAGCAAGAGAAGGGAAGATCTGGGCCATCCGCCACAGATCTGGTTGATCCGAGCTAAGGAAAGGTAGATCAAGATCATTGATCAAGATCTGGGGAGTTTATTTCAGATCAGAAGATCCGACCGTTGGATGGGATCGGAACAATCACAGTCGTCCATATTTTCAAATGGGAATTTAAATCAGAAACATCTCCGCCAGTTCTTCGTCGTCGCGTTGCGTAGAGTAGCAGAGTTCTTCAGATCATTTTTTCTCCAGTTTTCATCGTTTTCTTCCTCGTTTTTCTTCCCTAGATCGCGCGGCCAACATCCAAATTCGTTTCTTCTCAAGATTTCTAATCATCGAGTAAGTTTCCTCGTACAGTTTCACTAATCAGATTCTCGTAGCTGAAGGGAGCAACGGCGAGGGTTTTGCCGAAGCTGATTCGCCTACCGATCGATCCTTGTTGATTACTGGTTCCGTCGTCCGGAGTTGTCGAAGCTTGAGAGGGGTTCTCGAAGGCTTGATGACGGATTTTAGGTTCGATCGCTATCCAGCAGATTGAGAAGGCATAGATCAGGGTGAGTTCTGCAGTTACTGATCGATCGCGTGATCGGACAGAGGGTTCTCTGATTGGTCCCGTGACCGATCAGACGAGAACTTGATCGGTCAGTTGTCCGATCAGGAAGGGCAGACCAGAGCTAATTGAGCCAGGAAGTTTGTTTTCGATGGTTTTTGAGCCAAGAGGGTTTCTAGCTCATCCTTTGTGTGACGGCAAAGGGAAGTTTTGAGTAGAACTTGATTTGGTGTTAAATTTAGGATAATTTTGTTCCAAGCATCTATTTTCTTCAAGTTGTTTTAATTGTTTTTATTACACTTCAAGCCATGTGCTTAAGCCAAGTTTTGTTCTAGCTCTCTTTAATCTGCAATTACTTCCCGCTATTAATTCTCTACAATTTATTTCCTGCATTGAAGTTTAGTTTTTAAGTGTCAGTCCATTGCTTTTGAATTTAGTTGCTCAATTGTCAATTAGGTTATGTTTAGTTCTTGCACTTTCTGAGTTCATTACCTTGCTTAGTTAAGCCTATTTCGTTCCAATTGTTATTTCATATTGTCATTTCATCTCTTATCATAAAAACCCCCCATTTTATCTAGAAAACCCAAACATCAAACGACAAATAAACTTGCAAGCTCGAGTTAAACATTCATTCAACTAGTCCTTGGAAAAATACGACCTGAGGCCCCTCTAATACATTTCTATTTTGTTAGCTAAGGGTTTTCAGTTTTATAAATATCTAAATTTGAGTGCTCATCGTGACACATTGCTTTTGGGCATAGTATTGGGCACTACCAAATTTTTGGCGCCGTTGCCGGGGAGTCACTAGTTGAGTTTGTTTAATTTGAGCTTATGTTTAATATTTATATTCATTGATTCCATTTTATTTGCTCTATCTTTTTGTATACATTGGCTGCCATTTTGTTTGTTTTGTGGCCAGGACTGCAGGTGGTGATCTTGAGAGTTTGAGAAGCTATTGGAAATTTTTCTACTTATTTAAGCAGTACCATGGCAGAGTATCAGTATTTTCAGAACTTTCAGCAGCCTTGTCAGAGTTTTCAGCAGCCATATTCTCAATTCCAAAATGTTCAGCAGAATTTTCAACCATCTCAGCCTTATTCAAATTTCCAGCAACCAAATTGTCAATTCCAGCCAAATCAACAATGTCATCAAAACCAACCTTATAATCAGCCCCAACACCCCTACTTTCAATTTTCACAGTCATTTCAACAACCAATTCAGCAATTTCAACAACCCTTTAATCAAAATCAGCCACCTTTTCAAGGAAATTAGCAAGGGTTCCAAGGTACTCCGAATTTTCAGCAAGGATATCAGTTTTCTCAGCAAGGTTTTCAGCCCTTTAACCAAAACTTTCAGCCCTCAAATCAGAATTTCCAGCCCACACAATTTCATCCCTCACCACAACAATTTCAACCTCAAACTCAGAATTTCCAGGGCTATAATTCTCAACAATTCCAACCAAGTATTCGGCCCAATTTTCAGCAATTCCAGCAGCCAAATCAATCATTTGATCAGCCTCAACAATTTCAATTTCAGAATTCACAGCCTACTTATAATTTTGAGCAACCTAATGCTACATTTCAAGACCAACAGGAGTTCCACAACAATCAAGGAGACTTTGAGGATTCTAGCGAGCTTGAGGCTCAACAACAAAGTCTAGAGGAGATGTTACAACAACTCATACAACAGAAAAGTTCACAACAACAAGAGTATGATTCTACTCTTAAAGACTTTGAAAGATTCCTTGAGCAAATGGTTAGAGGAATGGAACAAATGCAAGCCCAAGGATCAAGTCAATTCCCTTGTCAAGCTACTTCTAATTCTGAGGGGTATGATTGTGAACTAACTTTGAGAAATGAAGAGGTTGTTTCAAGTTTAAATACTCCAAATGTTGATTTTCCTAAAAAATTTCTAGCAGCCTATTTCCCCACCCAAAACAACCCCGAAGTTGATTCTATATCAGTTCAAGGTGACCCTAGTGCAATCATAAGTCCTTCTTCAATTGAACTTGCAATTTTGGTGGAAGAAGAAGAAGTATTCAGCAAAATCAAGGTACCTACAGCAGCTATTCCTCCTGAAATTCCTATTCAGAGTTCATTTCCAAATTTTTCAGCTCAAGTGGAAGAACCAAAGGACTCTTTACCCTTCCTTCATCATCCCAGAGAGGATCCTCCTAGCATTAGCATGGGTATTGCAGATGAGGTTGTTGAGGCAGAGCTAATTGTTGCTGAAGTTTCAATTGATATTCAGAGAGGATGTTTAAGTTCAGATGGGACAGAGGAGGTATTAGCTACAGAGGAGGCTGAAGATTTGGAGGTTGTATTTGATTCATTTCCAGTTGGAGATAATTCTTTAGGTGTAGGGGATTGCACTGAACCCCAGGGATCACCAATTTTGATTGATATATCAGAAAATTCAGAGGATAGGTGTGAGAGTGTAGAGGATTGCACTGAGTCACAGGGACCACCCATACCTACTGAGGATGCATTAGCTGAGGAGGAATTGGAGGAGATGCATAGAAAAGCTTGTGACAGCCTTGGACTTGATTCTGAAGCTATATATGACCCTTCTCATCTTTTATTTTGTGATGATATTGTTATTGTCGGTCCTAATTTTTCTAATATGGTTGTTGCAGATATTGTAGATGAAGTATGCATTGGAGATGATGCCACAGGTGTAGGGGATTGTACAGAGCCCCAGGGACCACCACTATTGATTGGTATATTAGAAGATTCAGAGGATAAGTATGAAAGTGTAGGGACTTGCATGGTGGAAGCAAGAACCCAAGAATCACCGGTGTTAGTTGGCTGTCCACCAGAACCTGAGATTGAAGTGGAGCATTTTCATGACCAGGAGGAGATTATGGATACATCTACTTTTGTAGAACCTCCAGGTATTCTTCAGCACGATAAGTTAAGTATTTCTCCTATTTCTTTGGAAGAATCCATAGAGGTATCTGAAGTTGATTTTATTAGTTGTGATGAATGTCTTGACACATCTTCTGTAGAAATTAATTGTGAAAAATTCATTGAGGTACCTATTATTGGTTGTGATGAATCTCTTGATACATCTTATGTTGAAATTGATTGTGAAAACCCATGGAGGCACCTAAAATTGATTTAGTTGAATTTGAAGCATGTTGTGATACATGTTATGTGGATACTAATTGTGAAAAATTAATAGAGGTACCCCAGATTGATTTCATTGGCTGTGAGGCATTACTTGATACATCCTATGTGGAGAATGATTGCGAACAACTCATAGATGTACATAAGGATGATTTCGTTGGCTGCGATACAATTCTTGATACATCTTATGTAGAGATTGTTTGTGAATATTCCATAGAGGTACCTAGTATTGATTTTGCTGGTTGTGAAGCAGTTCTTGATATATCTTATGTAGGGATTGATTGTGAAAATCTGATTGAGGTACCTAGGATTGATTTTGTTCATTGTGATGAATTTATTGGCATATCTTCTGTAGATATTGATTGTGAAAATCTAATAGAGGTACCCAAATTGATTTTGTTGGCTGTGATACATTTCTTGACACATCTTTTATAGAAAATAATTGTGAAAATTCCATTGAGGTACCTAAAATTGATTTTGTTGAAGATGATGGATTTCTTGATACATCCTATGCAGAAATTGATGTTGGAAAACTTATTGAGGTACCCAAAATTGACTTTATTGGATGTGATGCATTTTTTGTTACATTTTATATAGAGACTGATGATATATCATTTCTTTCTTACCCTGCACGCGTGAGAGAGGTATTGCATGGTTTTGCAGGGTCACATAGGCTTCTGGAGTGGGTGCTCCATCTAAACAGACTCCGACCTCCTGGAAGGATTTCCGAAAAGCATCAAGAGGGAGGAGTAGATCTTACCTTAATTCGAAGCACTCCACCTCTAAAATGGATCTTGTACCTTAATCGCCTTCGGATACCTGAACATTTTTCTGTGAAGTTTAAGTGTGGGGGAGCAATGCACCATGACATGGATCACATGAAAAATGCTCTCTCTACCACCCATACTCCTCCACTACCGCAATGGAGGTTATTTCCTGATCGACTCCGACCGCCCGAAATAAAGGGGAGTTTGTTTCTTCTTGCATTTTATTTCATTACATGTTTCACTTTTATATTTTCTAGAAGAAAAATTTTCTTTTAAAATGAGTTCTTGTTAATAAATGCTTGGTGAGTGTAGATTGAATAAGAGTCATTGTAGATACCATTTTATCCCTTTTGGCATTTTATTTCTTGCATGACTAGGAATAAATGTTTCCATCTAGATTTTCTTATATCATTTTAGAGTCTCTTGAAAGCAAATTAAATTTGGTTGTTAAAACTTAGGATTTGAGCCAATGGATGAAAATTCTTGGATGTTTGAGTACTACTTAGTTATGGATTCTAGATTGATGACTTGAGATGAATTCTTTTTACCTAGTGAGGATTAGCCTAATTTTTGTGATACACACATGTGATTGTACTCTAGAACTTGCTTAGGTTCTTTCAAAGTCATATTTCTATTATTGGACCACATTTATAGAGGTGAATCACTTTATTTCCCTTCTCATATCATTTTTGTAATTTCCTTGTTGATACACTCTTATTCTATATTTCCTTTCCCTATTCTTCATGTTCATCATAATCTTTTCCATGGACTTGGGTACTTTGATGTTTCTTTGGCTGAGACGGACAAAAATTTAAGTGTAGGGGAGGATGCAAGCATTCTATCAAGTATTGAGGAAAATTGAAGCTAAATTGAAGCAATTGGCAACCAATAAGCAAAATGTGTCAATCCTATGACATTGTATCTGAAATTGAAGTGCATTCGGCAACCTACAAGCAAACCGTGCCAAAGTTGGGTTTCAAAAGAGTTAATGAAAAGTGAAGCAAGTAATCCCTTCTTAGCATTTTATGTTTCAGATTTATAGTAGCAAATGAAGAAAAAAAAAAATTTGTATCAACAAGTGTAGTGTGTGCCAAGTGGGTTGCAAGAGCTAAAAGTGTACAAGTGGAGCACTTAGTTCTCTATTATCATAAAAAGCTCCAAGTTGTGAAGAAGTGAAGCTATGGAGAGCTGAATCACTGAAAAAAACTGAGCTGCAGATATAACAAAAACAGAACAGGCAAAAACAGAAAAGAGAACAAAAACAAAAAAATCAGCAGCTAAAAAACAAAAGAAAAGAAAAGAAAAAGACAAGAGAAACATGAAGTGGAAGTAAGTGATGGATTATATTTTGATTTTGAAGATGTGAACAAGTTTATAGTTGAGTTAAGAGTCAGCTCGGTGTTAAAATCGAGCAGAGCAGTTCAGAATTCTGCACAAAACAGCTTCTGTTGGAGTCCTGATCGGTCTCCAGACCGATCAGGAGCTGTCCAGTCCGATGCCCAGTCTGATCAGACAGTGTCTGATCGGTCCAGTGACCGATCAGCAGAGTTGGCACAGAATGGCACTGAATTCAACACTGATATTTGAGGGTTCTCATCCAAATTAGTTGATCCCTGCTCCACTACAACTCTAATTTCATTGAAAGGACAATCAAAGAAGGCAAAGTGCATTGGGAACATTTTGGTGTCCAAGTCTTCCATTTTCCTTACCTTCTATATTTCCTTATCATACTATATTTTCTTTACTTTTCCTTACTTCCTTATCATACCATATTTCTTTCATTTCTTTATCATTTCTTTAGTATCAAAGCTCATTGAATTTCTATTTCAATCTTATCATTTCATATTCCTTTAACTTGTTTGAATAAGTTTTTGTAAGTGTGGATCCAAATCAAGAATGATGGTGGAGAGTAGATAATAAGCAAGCATATGGTAGTACAAGAACCATGTTGTGTTTGAGTGAGCTCCACTTTTTATTGAAATGTAGAACTTAGGAAGAGAGCCACTTTGAAACTTCCCTTGCAAGGTTTTTTGAGTTTAATTCATCTCAATGAGTCATGATGGATGAAGTATGCTAAGTTGTTGATTTAAGGACAAGATACTAGTCCATTGAGCTTCGATTTTTGAGAATTGACAACCCTAGATAATTTCCTTTCAATTGCTTCTAATGATGATTGAGACTAATGTAACGCCCCAAAATTCCCATTTTTAGCTCTTAAAGTCCTTAGAATTATTTAAAAATAGTTTAGAAATATTCTAGATATTTTTAGGAATTTTTAGAATATTTTTATGGAATTTTTCGAGTCCGTTTGGTATTTAAAAAAAAAAGAGAAAGAAAATAAAAAGGAAAAACCACATAAGGGCAGCCGGAGTTCGAACCCGCGACCAGCAGGAAACCAGAAACGCGCACGACCAGCTGGGCTAGGGTATCAAGCACAGCAAAGGAAGGAGAGACCTATATTTAAGGTGTAGTTAGGTTAATCCGCCCCATAAGTATAAATAGGTAATTAAAGAGAGAAGTTTTATTTTCTCTCCTCTCCAAACCCTCACGCCGACCCCTCCTCTTCTGGGCGAAACTACACCAAGCTCTAGGGGGCCGGTCAAGGCTCTTCTCCAAGAGATCTTCTAATATTTGGAATCCCCGCGACGAGAGGAACGCGTAGGTGCGAAGAATTCTCCGAGATCTCAAGTTTCTTCCGAGTCCTAGACGTCAATCTTGGTTGTAAGTCCAAGATATCAATGTAAGTACTGCTCACCTACAGTAAGAGGCGGTTTTTCCGCAAGAATTTCCCTTAAAAGTTTTTAAAAGAGATATTTCCTTTTGTTTAAGTTTTGCATGTGATCTTAGTTCATTATATGCTTATATATTTTATTGAGTGCCCTATATGAGATTAGGGACCAAGAAAAGCCATGAGAAAAGAAAAGAGAAGATAAAAATAAGAAAAGAAAAGGCCAAGGCCTTAAGAAATCCCCAAAAGTCAAGACTTAGGGATTTTAGCACGCAAGGTGCTCAAGAAAATGCCAAGGCATTTACAGATAAGAAAGAAAAGAAAGAAAAGCTATTTTATTTTCTAAGGCCAGTACCCGGCGTCCAAGGGCGTCGTTAAAGAAATCCAGGTGTCCAATTCCAAGGTCTTGGCCCTGGTAGACCAAGGTCTGCTCTATTAGGATTGGTGGCTCGCTACCCCAACCTTTTAGGGAACGCGCATGAGATGGTACTTACGTCTTCAGTGGATCCAAGTGATTAGTATTTTCAAGTATATGCTTTAGCAAAGTTTCTAAAGTTTAAAGAGTTTTCAAAAAGTTAAAGAATAGCTAAAGTTTCAAGTTGAGCCAAGAAAAGTAAATTGAGATTTATTATTGCTTGAGTATGCATGTTTTGAGTTATACATGTTCTTAGTTTTCTTTCAAGCATATTAGTATCTCATATGATGTTCAGTTTGATCTAGAAGCATGTTTGCATATTTCGAGTTTTTGTGAGCTAGATAGTACTTACTAAGCTTTTTGCTTACTAGTTGCATTTCCTCTTATTGCAGATAAAGGTAAAGGCAAGCAATTCTGAAGGAAGACGACGAGGCGGTGCTGAGTAGAGTGTGTGTGGTGGCTGAGTATGGAGAGATCTTTGGCACGAGACAATTTAGTTATTTAATTCACAATGTTATAGTACATTTGAATTTCAAGTTCTTGCTTTATGGAGTTTAGCGAACATTTAAGTTTTGGATAGTTTTACATATTCAAATGCTTAGAGTAAAGATTCCATGTCATTTCATTTAGCTTATATATTCTTATGTTTGCATTGGATGAGTAGAAATGTGAGTAGATGGAGATATTGATACTTTGTTAGAAAATAGACGCATGTGCCAAGATAGTATCAAATTCTCTTTGAATTAAGTTTTATTGCTTATAAATGTTTAGAAAAGTTGCATCCACATTTTATAATGCTTTAGCAGGGTTATAGAACATGCATTTGGAGTTATGAGTACATAGGAATCAAGATTGGTACAAACTTTAGTGTTAAAGTTCATATATCTTGAATAGTTTATTTTCCTCCGCAAAAGTCCAAATTTCAAGTTTATGGATTCGTTTTGATTGGCTAAACTCATTTGAAAACTGTCATAGAGTGTAGAAATGGTGTCATGATTCCATATGGCTCGAAATTATAGGTTTGGAGGAGCTGAGAAGCAACTGCCGAAACCTGAGTTTTCTGATTTCAGGCCTATCAGTCGACTGATACAGTATCAGTCGACTGATACCAGCAGTTTGAGTTGGGCGAGGCAAGCTTCAATGTTTATCATCTTGCGAGCTTTTGAGATAGAAGGGTGATATGTTATTATGCATGATTGCTTAAGTTAGAATAAAATTGTTAGATGAATTTAAAAGTTAAAAAAAAAAAAAGATTTCCGCATTTTTAGTCATGCAAAAGAGTTGAGAAGTAGAGAAAAGTAACGATACGTCTAAGGTAGAGAAGGCGGGTCGCTACAACTAATCTAGGGGGATACATCCTTAGTTTACTAGTAGCTTGGCGAGACGCCCAAGAGTAAGTGTGGGGGAGTTGATAACTACCATTTTGTTGATAAATTTAGGCTATCAAATCCATATTTTGATCCACTTTTATATGCTTAAGTTTGCATTTACATAAAGTTTCATGTATTTCCTCTATTTTGGCTTTTAATTCAAATCTTTGTATATTCGAGATATTTTGACACTAAAATGTGAATCTAATTTTGTAGGCTTTGAATGATCATGGACCTAGATCAGATTGGGTCAAACTTGAGCCAGAATTGGATCCGAATCAAGACGATCAAACCTTGGATTAATATGAGCCGTCTGATCAAAGAATGGCTAGATCTGAGCCATCGGTCAACTTCTGATCAATACGAGTTCAAGATAGAGTCAATCATGACCACAGATCAAGATCTGAAAATTTCATCCAAATCAGAAGCAATCTGACCATTGAATCAAGCTCAAGATGATCTAAACCATCCAAGCAAGAGAAGGGAAGATCTGGGCCATCCACCACAGATCTGGTTGATCCGAGCTAAGGAAAGGTAGATCAGGACCATTGATCAAGATCTGGGGAGTTTGGTTCAGATCGGAGAAGATCCGACCGTTGGATGGGATCGGAACAATCACAGCCGTCCATATTTTCAAATGGGAATTTAAATCAGAAACTTCTCCGCCAGTTCTTCATCGTCGCGTCGCATAGTGTAGCAGAGTTCTTCAGATCATTTTTTTCTCCAGTTTTCATCGTTTTCTTCCTCGTTTTTCTTCCCTAGTTCGCGCGGCCAACATCCGAATTCGTTTCTTCTCAAGATTTCTGATCATCGAGTAAGTTTGCTTGTACAGTTTCACTAATCAGATTCTCGTAGCTAAAGGGAGCAACGGCGAGGGTTTTGCCGGAGCTGATTCGCCTACCGATCGATCCTTGTTGATCACTGGTTCCGTCATCCGGAGCTGTCGAAGCTTGAGAGGGGTTCTCGAAGGCTTGATGACGGATTTTGGGCTCGATCGCTATCCAGCAGATTGAGAAGGCAGAGATCAGGGTGAGTTCTTCAGTTACTGATCGATCGCGTGATCGGACAGAGGGTTCTCTGATCGGTCCCATGACCGATCAGACGAGAACCTGATCGGTCGGTTGACCAATCAGGAAGGGCAGAACAGAGCTAATTGAGCAAGGAAGTTTGTTTTCGATGGTTTTTGAGCCAAGAGGGTTTCTAGCTCATTCTTTGTGTCGCGGCAATGGAAGTTTTGAGTAGAACTTGATTTGGTGTTAAATTTAGGATAATTTTGTTCCAAGCATCTATTTTCTTCAAGTTGTTTTAATTGTTTCTATTACACTTCAAGCCATGTGCTTAAGCCAAGTTTTGTTCTAGCTCTCTTTAATCTGCAATTACTTCCCGCAATTAATTCTCTGCAATTTATTTCCTGCATTGAAGTTTAGTTTTTAAGTTTCAGTCCATTGCTTTTGAATTTAGTTGCTCAATTGTCAATTAGGTTAAGTTTAGTTCTTCCACTTTCTGAGTTCATTACCTTGCTTAGTTAAGCCTATTTCGTTCCAAGTGTTATTTCATATTGTCATTTCATCTCTTATCGTAAAAACCCCTATTTTATCTAGAAAACCCAAACATCAAACGACAAATAAACTTGTAAGCTCGAGTTAAACATTCATTCAACTAGTCCTTGGAAAAATATGACCTGAGGCCCCTCTACTACATTTCTATTTTGTTAGCCAAGGGTTTTCAGTTTTATAAATATCTAAATTTAAGTGCTCATCGTGACACATTGCTTTTGGGCATAGTATTGGGCACTACCAGATAGCGAAAAGAGAAGTTAAGGCACGTGGCAAAGGCGCATTCATGGGGGGTTTTGTTGCCATTAGGTGACTCTATGGGTGATGGACGGCTATCATTGTTGTACCTCGAAGTTCGTAGAAGCCTTTTTGGAAGACTAATTCAAACGGGATTGCCTTGGACCCAGGGATGAATGTTTCGATTCCTCGAACCCGACGAGCCGCCAATGAAGTAGTAATGGGTGTACGAACCCATCACGACATAGCTTCTTCGTTACACCACTAGCCTAATCAGTCATCCACACTTCCTTCGATTAGACTTGAAGAGAGGGACTTGTGATGGGGTTGAGTTGTTAGTTATATAAGAGAAGTGTCCTAAGGCAATCGCCTTATGATTGTAATCATTTATTCTAATAAATGAATATTCACTATTTGAATATACATGTTTGTGTATTTGATTGAGATCTTAAACTCATTTACTGAATGTCCGTAATACAATTCACAGCATGAGAGAATTTGTGATGAATTCACAACTAGTAATTATCTCTACATGTGCAATTGTGAAGTATTGAAACTGTCCCTAGTCGATGAATTGATAAATACGGACACTATCAATTCTGTTGAGACTAGCATGAGTTATTCTCTAATCAGCTGATTCTCACTGGCTGGTGATATTGAGATATCCGGAGATAAACATGAATGCTAGTTAAGGGAACTAGTTCATTGGAGTGACTGGCTGTAAAACTTCATATGGTAATCTACATATAGATATGTCAGTGAAGTTCTTACTGCAGCTTAAGTGTGATGTTCCTTTGACTTGCGGTGTTCAAGTCATCTTGGTCATGGAGACTTATACTTTGACATCTTAAGCAAGCATCTCCAAGGAGGTGTGGACCCAGGATGATTGGGTATAAGCCGAAGTGCCCGAAGATGTTTGAACAGCCTACAAAGGATTCACCACTCCTTGCGAGGAGATGTATACCCGAGGCCTATCGTCGGATTGTTACTCGAAGCCTCTGGCCAGAGCATGACATGTTCAGAGTATGAATTTCTTAAATACATGAGAGTAATTAGAATCCGCAGGACGAGAAAACGTTACTTGGGCTAGGTATGACATAGTCAGCCTAGTGGGGATTGACACACATAGACCATGTCCTGAACCAAGTGGGTATAAGATGGTGAAGGGAATGGGCCACGATTCATTATAGCTGTTGAAGGGTTTCAGAATTGTTTCTGAGGTCAACCATTGATCTTTCGATTAATTGGGGATCATGATGTACTACTAGGTGTCACTCATGATCGTTCTATAATTAATTGATTAATTATAGACGGCCAACATAAATCGAAAGCCTATTTAGTCACATGCACTACGAGTAATCCGAGGGATTTAAAACGAGTTGAATATTGGATTTTCCAATCAAGAAAGATTAAGTTTGGTTGAGCCAAACAATTAGTCAAAACTGAATTTATTTCAGACGTATCGGAAGCATAGATTGGCTAAGTCTTTAAAGACTTAATGGGTGAATTAAATAAGTTTAATTCATTAAGAGATCTGATCCAAGGTGGTATGTTTTATTATAAGCTTAAAATAATCCATGGGATTATTTGAATTAAAATGAACCAAAGAGTTGGTTTGTTTTATAAAAATTTATAATAAATCAAAGATGACAAAATTTAATCCATTGGTGGGTTTTGAACCATGGACCTATGGTTTGGATGAAAACTTGGCCGATCACTTGAGTTGAATTCTCTTGTGTGTAAATTTTGGCCCGTAATTTATTTGAACCAAGATGGGTCGGCCAAGGAGAATATTCTCCTTGGTTTGGCCGACCCTCTCTCTCTCCTTCTCTTTTGTTTTGTTTTAATCAATCATGGATTGATTGGAGATTTATTCCATAAGATGGAAGAGGCTTGATTGATTTTTATCATGAATTAAAATTTGATTTTAATCATGAGACAAAAATCAATTATGGTTTGATATAAAAATTATGCCAAAATTAAAAGGCTTGATTGTTTTTTTATCATGAATTAAAATTTGATTTTAATCATGAGACAAAAATCAATTATGGTTTGATATAAAAATTATGCCAAAATTGAGAGGCTTGATTGAGGAGGAGCTCCCTATATAAAGGACCTAAGGGGTGCCATGAAAGATGATCCATCCAAGTATTCTTGCCTGGGCTCTCTCCCTCTCCACCCTTCTTCCTCTTGGCCGGCCACAAGGTTCTTCTCCCTTCTTCTTGCCGTGAGCACAAGGAGAAGCACCGAGGCGACGAAGTTCTTCCATTGGGACGATCTTCCTCTCCGGCCATCATCACCTTGGGATTGGGCGCAAGTCATCTTCCTCCTTCTCGCCGGAATTGTGATTCCGGCCAACCTTGGTAGTGAGTTTTTCCGATGTGATTACTTCTCTCTTGGTTTTTCTTTTCGCGTTCTCGGAGAATCTAGTAGTTCTCGAGAACACGAAACTCGTGGCTTTGTGAAGTCATCCCGAAGATACTCGGCGTGGACGCGAATAGAGACGGAGCTTCCGAGGGATGCTTACGTTTGGATCTCGTCCCTTCCTTCGAGTTACGCGAGGTAATAAGTAAATTAGTTTACGTTTCTGCAAAATTTTAAATATATGATCATGTCTACACTAGATAAAGTTGCATGGTTAGATGTGTGGTTAAATAATCTGAGAAATTATTTATGCTAAATTTTCCGCTGCACGTAATTAATTTTAAAATTACGAACCCGCATCCATGTCAACATGCACCCGGTCCCAACACTGGTATCAGAGCCGGTTAGTGTTCGACATAATTATATAATTGTTTTGCGGAAAACTTTGTCATGATCTCAATTTTGGAAAATTTTCCAATTATGGAAACTTTCCAATTATGGTAAATTTCCGATTTAGGAATTTCAAGGTTTGGGAATCCTCATGAAATTTCGCAAACTTTTGAAATACCTCTATTTCTAAAATTTTATGATAATTGTGAAAACTTTCCATTTTTGGAAATTTCTAATTTTGGAAATACGTAAGTTTTCTTTGTACCAGAAACTTACAATTATTCTGAAAATCTTTATTTTTGGAAACTTTCCATTTATGAAAAGCTCGCAATTTTGGGCACTTTCTTTCAAGAAAGTCTAGACAAATTATGGGAATATTAATTGGCATTTAAATTCATAATTGGAAATTAAATTATTTACAAAATTTTTTATTTTGGATTGAGCCTCAGGGAGCCGTCAAATTTAAAGTTAGTTGTTATAATTAAATTTCCTAAATTGAATTTAAGCTGTCAAATGTTTAATTTGGATTGAGCCTCGGGGAGCTGTCCAAATTATATTATCAATAAATTCTTATTTTGGATTGAGCCTCGGGGAGCCGTCCAAATTAAGTTATTGATATTAATTTTCCATAAATAAAATATGTGATCAAATCTTGAAAAAATTTTAGGTGATTCTCAAACGATAATTTTCTTATTTGATTTATGAGGTGATGCTCTTACATATTATTGTCTCCAAAATTAATTAGGAAAATTATTTCCTATAGAGTATATTTCCTTAAATAAGATTTTCATGAAAATAATATGTGGTTGAATTAAGGGAATCTGTCTCTTAATTTAATAAGATTTGATTTAGAGAAATCAAAGTCTTAAACATATTATTTCCGAAATTGATTATGATAATTTAGGAAATTGTTTCCCAAAACAATTCCTTGAATAAAGTATGAAATTAGAATTAGAAAATCCGGTTCCTAATTCAATTAATGAGACTTGAAAAATTGAGTCACATACATACTTTATTAAGGAAATCGTTAGTACATGACATAATTATATGTCATCAATGTGCATAAAAGAAAAGAATGAGACCCAAAACCCCTTATAAAATATTAAGGCCAACACCTTCCATTAATATGGTTAGAACCGGAGTTTTGTTTCTCGTTTGGGTTGATGGACACATCCATGCCCGGCTTGAACCTCAACATGTTCAAACCATGGAATTAGTTTATGATTAATATAGTTGGAGTCAGAGGTCAATCCTTAGTTTTGGTTGTTGGACACATCCAAGCCTGACTAAACGGTTGAATAAGCTCCAACCATATTAAAACTATTTCTTGATTATGTTGGGACCGGGTGCATGTCGACAAGGATACGGGTTCGTAAAATTTTAAATTTTTACGTGCAGCGGAAGAATTAGCATAAAATAATTTCTTAAATTATTTTAACCACGTATCTAGCATGCAACCTTATGGTGTGTGGACATAATCATAAAATAAAACTTTTGCGGAAAAGTAAACTAATTTACATTATACCTCTCGTAACTCGAAGTAAGGGACGAGATCCAACCGTAGCGTCCCTTGGAAGCTCCGCCTCTATTCGCGTCCACGCCGAGTTCTCTTCGGGATGACTTCGCAAAGCCACGAGTTTTGTGCCGACGAGAACTACTAGATTCTCGGAAGGCACAACTAGAAGAACAAGAGAAAAGATAGGAAACTAACCAAAAGGAAACGGAATCTAAATTCCGGGAAGGAGGGAGATCCGATCCGCTTCTTCTTCTTCTTGGTTGGCTTCTCCTTGGTGTTGTTGGCTCACGGCAACCACTTGGAGAAGATGGAGTGCTGGCCCTAGGGTTTGCAAAGGGGCGCCAACCCTAAGATGCCCTAAGGGGCGCCGGCCCTAAGGGGGAAGAGAGAAGAGAGAATAAGAGAGAGAGGGAGAGAAATAAATCTCTTGATAGCTCTATATCGATTGGGAATCCAAGGCTTGCCTTTGGTTCCTTTTTATAGTGGCCTCTCCCTTGCCAAGTCTCTCTTATAACGGAATTAACGGAATTAGTTATCATAAGAAATTTATCTTATAAAATTTCTTATGACTTATTCCGTTATGCCTAGTTTTATTATAACTAACTTTATAATAAAACAAATTCTCTTAACGGAATTTTCATAACAAATTTATCCTATAAATTCTCTTATGAATTATTCCGTTTAAACCAAGTTTTATTATAACTAACTTTATAATAAAACAAATATATCTCTCCTTTTATTATGGAATAAATTTTACAAGAAATTTATAAACTTTCTTATTATGAAAAAATCAATTCATAATTGATTTTAACAATTAAAATAAACCATTCCATGGATCATTTTAATTTCCATAAAAGAATAATTTTCTATAAATTTATTTATATAAATTTCTTTATACAAAAATTTATTTATCCATAATTTATAAAACAAATCGCGCTAGATTTATTTTATTAATTAAACCAATTAAATTGGTTTATCCCCTTTTTAATGGCCGGCCAAACCAAGAGGGTGGACACCCTCTTTGGCCGGCCAAACCAAGCCGTTTCCATCGCGAATTAAACTCATTTAATTCGTCCAATAAGCCTTCAAAAGACTTAGCCAATTTTAGCTTCCGTTGCGCCTCTGATTAACTCAGATTCGACTTATTTCTCTTGATTGGAAAATCTAATTTTTAACTCGTTTTAAATCCCTCGGATTACTCGTAGTGCATGTGACTAAATAGGCTTTCGATTTATGTTGGCCGTCTATAATCAACTAATTATAGAACGATCATGAGTGGCACCTAGTAGTACATCATGACCCCCAATTAATCGAAAGATCAACGGTTGACCTCAGAAGTAATTCTGAAACCCTTCAGCAGCTCTAATGAATCGTGCCCCATTCCGTTCACCATCTTATACCCACTTGGTTCAGGACACGGTCTATTTGTGTCAGTCCCCACTAGGCTGACTACGTCACACCTAGCCCAAGTAGTGTCTTTCTCGTCCTTTGGATTTCTAATTACTCTCATGTATTTAAGAGACTCGCACTCTAAACATGATATACTCTGGCCAGAGGTTTTGAGTAACAATCCGACGATAGGCCTGGGTATACATCTCCTCGCAAGGAGTGGTGAATCCTTTGTAGGTTGTTCAAACATCTTCGGGCACTTCGGCTTATACCCAATCATCCTGGGTCCACACCTTCTTGGATATGCTTGCTTAAGATGTTAAAGTATAAGTCTCCATGACCAAGATGACTTGAACACCGCAAGTCAAAGGAACATCGCACTTAAGCTGCTGTATGAACTTCATTGACATATCTATATAGATAACCATATGAAGTCTTACAGCTAGTCACTTCAATGAACTAATTCCCTTAACTAGCATCCATGTTTATCTCCGGACATCCCAATGTCACCAGCCAGTGAGAATCAGCTGATTAGAGAATAATCCATGCTAGTCTCAACAAAATTGATAGTGTCCGTTTTTATCAATTCATCGACTAGGGATATTTTCAATACTTCACAATTGCACATGTAGAGATAATCAACAGTTGTGATCCCATCACAAATTCTCTTATGCTGTGAATTATATTGCGGACATTCAGTAGATGAGTTTAAGATCCCAATCAAATACACTAACATGTATACTCAAATAGTGAATTATCATTTATTAAGATAAATGTTTACAATCATAAGGCGATTGCCTTAGGACACTTCTCTCATATCACTAATAAAACTCCCACTTGGCCTAATGCCAATCGCTACGGTATCCAATACCACAGGCTCTAACATGACCCTCAAACTTGTTCTGAGGCAAGGCCTTAGTTAAAGGATCCGCTAAATTCCTTTCAGTGGGAATTTTCTCAATTTGTATATCATTCCTACTTATAATCTCTCTGATCAGATGATAGCGGCGAAGCACGTGTTTGGATCGCTGATGAGACCTTGGTTCCTTTGCTTGTGCAATAGCTCCATTGTTGTCGCAGTAAACCGACACTGCTTCATCAATGGTTGGAACCACGCCAAGTTCGGAGACAAACTTCTTGATAAAGACTGCTTCCTTTGCTGCTTCCGAAGCTGCGATATACTCCGCTTCCGTGGTAGAATCCGCTACGGTGTCTTGTTTGCAACTTTTCCAACTTACTGCGCCTCCATTCAAAGTAAATACGTATCCAGACTGCGATTTGGAATCATCCTTATCTGTCTGGAAACTGGCATCTGTATACCCACGTATTACCATATCTCCTTCTCCATATATTAGGAACACATCCTTAGTTCTTCTTAAGTACTTAAGGATTGTCTTGACAGCCGCCCAATGATCCATTCCTGGATCCGACTGGTATTTGCTTGTGACGCTCAAAGCATACGATACATCGGGCCTAGTACATAACATAGCATACATGATAGATCCTATCGCGGATGCATAAGGAATCTTATTCATGCAAATCCTCTCGTCTTCTGTGCGCGGACACATAGACTTTGAAAGGTTGATTTCATGCCTGATGGGAAGGTAACCTTTCTTGGATTCCGACATGCTAAACCTTTTTAGCACTCGGTCTATATATGTAGACTGCAAAAGACCAAGCAACCATTTTGATCTATCTCTATAGATTCTAATCCCAAGGAAATAGGTTGCTTCTCCCAGGTCTTTCATGGAGAAAGTTTTGGACAACCAAATTTTAACTGTTTGTAAAACTGATATATCGTTTCCTATAAGTAATATGTCATCGACATATAATACTAGGAATACGACTGCACTCCCACTAACCTTCTTGTACACACAAGGTTCGTCAGGATTTTGTGAGAAATCAAACTCTTTGATTGTCTCATCAAAACGGATGTTCCATCTCCTAGATGCTTGCTTTAGTCCATATATGGATCTTCGAAGCTTGCATACTTTGGTTTTATCAACCGATGTGAAACCTTCAGGTTGTATCATGTATACATCCTCAAGCAGGTTTCCATTAAGGAAAGCCGTTTTCACATCCATTTGCCATATCTCATAATCATAATGAGCTGCTATGGCTAGGAGCATCCGAATGGATTTAAGCATAGCTACTGGCGAATAGGTTTCGTCATAATCAATTCCTTGTTTCTGACGATATCCTTTTACCACTAATCTAGCCTTAAAGGTAACAACATTACCTTCCATGTCGGTTTTCTTTCTTGAAAACCCACTTGCACCCTATAGGCTTAATCCCTTCAGGTGGGTTAACCAAGTCCCATACTTGGTTTTCGTACATGGAATCCATTTCTGACTTCATGGCTTCAAGCCATTTGTCCCTTTCTGAACATTTCAGAACTTCTTCATAACTGATAGGTTCGTCATCGCTTATGAGTAACACGTCGTTCGATTCACTT
>JAGFNQ010004107.1:0-34702 GCA_024364735.1 Boesenbergia rotunda | reverse complement strand
ACACCATCTCTGCATTATTGCATGCTGACCCACGCGGACGTTGTGGACAATGTCCTGACTGGGTACAGGTTGTCACAGCTCTACCCACGCGGACGTTGTGGACGATCCTGACTGGGACTAGGGGGTGACACATGTCATTGCATCAGGATGCTTTATATGTTTGGGGCATGCACCATCCTTGCATTATTGCATGTCGACCCACGCGGACGTTGTGGACCATGTCCTGACTGGGTACAGGTTGTCACAGCTCTACCCACGCGGACGTCGTGGACGATATCCTGACTGGGACTAGGGGGTGACACATGTCATTGCACCATGTGCATACTTTGCATCGTGCATTATTTGCTGCACTTGATTCTTGCACTTGTTTGACATTGCATATACTGGAGACTTGTTATCCTGCTTATATGTCTATTGTTGTTCCATTTGGTATTTATTACCCTCTTTCCAGGTTAGATGGATTCAGGTATGTATCTACTCAGTGTGTGCAGTACTAGTCTTTCTCTACTGTTGATATGAGTCTGTATTAGCTGTACTCTTAGTGTTGGTATAACCTTCTATGCATATCTGTTGGGTATTCGCTGAGTTATGGACTCACCCCGTTGCCATATATGTTTATTTTAGGTTGATGTCTGCGAGGAGATCCCGAGCCGCCAGTCCCCAGCTCCAGAGGAGCTCCTTTTGATTTTGGTTTTCCGTTGTTTCATTTATGGACCCTGTAGTATTTACTATGCTTCCGCTATTATGTTTTTAAACATGTATGCACGTTTTATTTGAGGGCATTGTACTTTTGAGTCCTATGTTGGACTTCGTTTGATTTCGGTTTTGTTCCTGCCCCCTGGCAGCTCAGGTGAGTTCGGATTTGGTCTTTCGATAGTTAAAAATCATATAACTGTTGTTCTGCATATATCTGAGGCCTGAGGCCCTTTAAACTGCGTGGTTGTGCAAATATTTAAACTGCGTGGATTGTTATATATATTGTGTGTGTGTAAATTGTCCGCCGGACAGGGGAGGTGCTGTCCGATTTTCTATTGGATCAGCGGCTCCTGGGTCTCGGGGCGTGACATCTGCGGTATAAGGAAAGAAGACTATAAGCACACAGGCTTTGTAAGACTCTTTCCTACTCACAAAAACCATTCATCGTTCATCATCTCATAATGAGCACATGAACTTTAACATACTGGGTGCTCTACTTAAAACATAACATCTTAAATCACTTTAGCATGGCATGCACATAAACATGGTAAACATTCTAAGCATGGCATAATTCATGGCATACATCATAAACATAGTAGCATGGCATCTTTCATGGCATAAATCATAAACATAGTAGCACGGCATCTTTCATGGCATAAATCATAAACATAGTAGCATGACATCTTTCATGGCATAAACATAGTAGCATGACATCTTTCATGGCATAAATCATAAACATAGTAGCATGGTATCTTTCATGGCATAAATCATAAGCATGGTAGCATGGCATAATACCTATCATCGCATATAAACATCTTCTTAACATAATCATGGCATAGATCATTTATTCTCATGCATACTTCGTAACATGAAACGTAAGCATAAAATCTTATCATCATAGCATAATGCATAACATGAATGGAGGCTTGAGTGGAATGCATATACATATATGGATGCTTAGTTTAAAATCATACTTTTCATGAGCATACTTTTCATAAACATACTTTTCCATAATGAATGCATGGGCAATGCATATATATCATAAGGATGCTTAATCTTTTAAAAACATACTTTTCATTTCTTAAACATAATCATCATAACATTTGGGGTCCCCGGCTTGTACCACATACATACATCATAACGCGCATCCCTAGTAAATCCGAGGTAGCTAGCCCCGACCTACTAGGGTAAGGACAGCATAGTCGGTAGTCCCCGAACCGAGGCGTTCTCAAGGAGCACATCCCTGTTGCACAGCTCCGGTAGTGCCAGAACCGTGGACAGCTACGGTAGTCCATAACCGGGGCATTCTTAAGGTGCCCATCCCTTGGACCCATACTTGGGTCCGGTACAAGCCCATTCATAAAGTAAAATACTTTGCATGCTTCATCATTCATAAGACATTCATAGCATACTTATCATGGCATCATTCTTATCATGAACATGATCATAACATACTTGTCGTAACATCATTCTTATCATGCATAACCATGGCATATCATTCATAAACGTGGCATATCATTCGTAAACATGACATATCATTCATAACATGGCATATCATTCATAAGCATAGCATATCATGTATAACCATGGCATATCATTCATAAACATGGCATATCATTCGTAAGCATGGCATATCATTCATAACATAGCATATCATTCATAAACATAAATCACATCTTACCATAGGGTCATTGGGACCCTTACTTGGAATACATCTTAACTCTTATCCTATTAACCCTTATTGGCCGAAACTTATGGAGTCCCAAGGCCATGTGATAATTCACACTATCACCATCCTTCATCCTTATATCATGACAACACATAAACATATGCTTGAAGTTAAAGACTCAACCCTAACCCTTGGGTCCTTGGGGTTGGCCGAACCATATGGGCCTCTAGGGTGCTCCAAAAATTCCTAAAATTTATACTTAACTTCTAAACATCATCAGGGAGCATTAAATAACATTATAATGATTTTTAACATATTTATAGACATTTAAATCATGGTGGCCGAAACCCATAAACATAGGGACCTTGGTTTTGTCCCTTTCATGTTGGCCGAAACCCTAGAGTGTCCTAGGGTACTCCAAAAATTCCCAAAAATTAAACTTAACTTCTAAACATCATAAGGAAACATCAAATAATATTATCATGATTTTTAACATATTTCTAGACATTTAAAACATGGTGGCCGAAACCCTTGAACTTAAGGTTCTGGGTTTTGCTTCTTTCATGTTGGCCGAGACCCTAGGGTGTCCTAGGGTACTCCAAAAATCCTCAAAAATTACAACTAACTTCTAAACATCATATGGAAACATAAAATAATATTATCATGATTTTTAACATATTTTTAGACATTTAAAACATGGTAGCTAAAACCCTTGAACTTAAGGTTCTGGGTTTTGCTTCTTTCATGTTGGCCGAGACCCTAGGGTGTCCTAGGGTACTCCAAAAATCCCCAAAAATTACACTTAACCTCTAAAAATAATAAGGGAATATCAAATAATATTATCATAATTTTTAGCATAATTATGGACCTTTAAAACATGCTGGCCAAAACCTTTGAACCTAGGAACCTTGATTTTGTTTCCCTTCAACATTAAATCCGAACTAACCCATATATCATGCCAAAAATCATGGAAATCATAGGTAACTATTATACCACAGGTGAGGGAGTCTTACCTTAGATTTCTTGATTTTTAGACCTTGGATGGAAAGAAGAAAGAAGACTTGACCACACCTAGCCCTTAGAACCTTGAGAAGACCTTAGATCTTGGAGAAGGAGACCTTTTGTGGAGTTTTCTCAAGGGAGAATTCCTCCTTGTGTGCTCGGCAAGAATGGAGAAGGAAGAGAGGAGCAAATGCAATTGATGGCATGAAGAATGAAACTCCCAAACCCCCTTATTAATCAACCATTAAGGTGGTGAATGAAGAGTTTTCCATGGCCCTTCATCTTCTTCTACCATTTAACCACCATTCACTTCCTTTCCTCACAAGAATTCCTTGCTAGGTGAGTTGGTTAAAGCATTCATTGTTGTACAAGAGGTCCAAGGTTCAATCCTTGGCCCATGCATCTTTATTTTTATTTTATTTAATCCTTTTTCTTATTTTCGAAAATTTCCCTTTTATTTCGAAAATTCTCTAAAAATCACCCATAATTATGCCAATATTCCTAAATAAAATTCTTTTATATTTATATTAATTTTACCTAATTTATATTAATTTTACCTAATTAATACCCATTTTTGAAGCCCTTTTAAAGCTCATTAGTACCTAGTTTTTCTCAATTTAAATGAGAAAACATGGATTTCTAGGCCCAATTTTACATAATTATTTCTGGGCCCCTCGGAAAATTATCTAGACATGCTCAATATTTTAAGAGAATATTAAGAGAATTTTCTGGGTCGTTACAATAAACATAACTATACTTAGCATGGCATGATATATGGCATAAATATAAACATAATTATACTTAACATGACATGGTTCATAACATAAAACATAAGCATAAAACATTTACCATCATGGCACATTCTTATCATAACACATGAGCATATTTTTGACATAAACATGAGCATATCCTTAACATAAAACATTTACCATAGCAGGATGCATTACATGAATGGATGCATGAGTCAGATGCATATTCATAAGGATGCTTAATTGAAAATCATACTTTTAAATACTTAAACATAATCATCACATCATTGGGGTCCCCGGCTTGTACCACATATATACATCATATGCGCGCTTCCCTAAGTAGATACAAGGTAGCTAGTCTCGACCTACTAGGGTAAGGACAGCTACGGTAGTCCCTGAACCGAGGCGTTCTTAAGGTGCCCATCCCTGTTGGACAGCTTCGGTAGTCCCAGAACCGTGGACAGCTACGGTAGTCTAACACCGAGGCATTCTTAAGGTGCCCATCCCTTGGACCCATACTTTGGTCCGGTATAAGCCCATTCATAAAGTAAAATATCTTTACATGCTTCATCACTCATAGCACATACATTGCATACTTAACATGCTTCATCATTCATAGCATATACATTGCATACTTAAAGACATGAACATAATCTTGTTACATGAAGCATGACATCAACATACTTGGCATTTCATCATCCATACTTAATTCATAACATCATTATGCCTTCATCATTCATACTTATCATTCATACTTATCATTTGTACTTAACGCATAAATCTTATCTTCATTCCTCTTCTTCATTTATAAAACATGACATACATACATAATCATAGTGTCCATCATAGAGTATGCATGGGTAAAATTCATATGAACAGGATACATACTATTTAGGTTCATGGTGTTGGGACCGGGTGCATGTTGACAAGGATACGGGTTCGTAAAATTTAAAATTTTGACGTGCAGCGGAAGAATTAGCATAAAATAATTTCTCAAATTATTCTAACCACGTATCTAGCATGCAACCTTATGGTGTGTGGACATGATCATAAAATAAAACTTTGCGGAAAAGTAAACTAATTTACTTTGTACCTCGCGAAATCTCGAAGTAAGGGACGAGATCCAACCGTAGTGTCCCTTGGAAGCTCCGCCTCTATTCGCGTCCACGCCGAGTTCTCTTCGGGATGACTTCGCAAAGCCACGAGTTTTGTGCCGACGAGAACTACTAGATTCACCGAAGACACAACTAGAAGATCAAGAAAGAAGAAAGGAAACTAACCACCAAGAATCGGAATCCAAGTTCCGGGAAAGAAGGAGATGCGTTCCGCTTCTTCTTCTTCTTCTTCTTCTCCATCTTGATGGAAGCTTGCGCCGGCCCTAGGAGGAAGAGGCGCCGGCCCTAGGTGGAGTAGCTTGGGCGCCGGCCCTAGGAGGAGGGGATGTGGGCACCGGCCCTAAGGGGAAGGGAGAAGAGAATAAGAGAGAGAGAGAGAGGGAGCTACTAATCTCTTGATAACTCAATTGATTGGAATTCAAGGCTTGCCTTTGGTTCCTTTATATAGTAGCCTCTCCCTTGCCAATTCTCCCTCTTAACAGAATTTTCATAAGAAATTTATCCTATAAATTCTCTTATGAATTATTCTGTTTAAGCCAAGTTTTATTATAACTAACTTTATAATAAAACAAATACTTCTCTCTTTTAATTATGGAATAAATTTTCATAAAATTTATTATATAAATTTTCTCATCATGGAAAAATCAATTCATAATTGATTTTATAAAATAAAAATAAACCATTTAAAGTTTATTTTTAATCTCCATAAAAAGAATAAATTTATTATATAAATTTTTCTTTATCATGGAAAAATCAATTCAGAATTGATTTTATAAAATAAAATAAACCAATCCATGGTTCTTTTTAATTTCCATAAAAAGAATAAATTTATTATATAAATTTTTCTTATCATGGAAAAATCAAGTCATAATTGATTTTATAAAATAAAAATAAATCATTTAAAGTTTATTTTAATTTCCATGAAAACAAATTTATTTATCCATAATTTTTATAAAACAAATCACACTTGATTTATTTTATTAATTAAACCAATTAAATTGGTTTCTCCCCTTTGTATTGGCCGGCCAAACCAAGAGGGTGGACACCCTCTTTGGCCGGCCACTTCAAGCCCGATCCCTCGCGAATTAAACTCATTTAATTCGCCCAATAAGCCTTCAAAAGGCATAGCCATTTTTAGTTTCCGTTGAGTCTCTGATAAATTCAGATTCGACTTATTTCTCTTGATCGGAAAATCTAATTTTCAACTCGTTTTAAATCCCTCGGATACTCGTAGTGCGTGTGACTAAATAGGCTTTCGATTTATGTTGGCCGTCTATAATCAACCAATTATAGAACGATCATGAGTGGCACCTAGTAGTACATCATGACCCCCAATTAATCGAAAGATCAACGGTTGACCTCAGAAATATTTCTGAAACCCTTCAGCAGCTCTAATGAATCGTGCCTCATTCCCTTCACCATCTTATACCCACTTGGTTCAGGACATGGTCTGTTTGTGTCAGTCCCCACTAGACTGACTACGTCACACCTAGCCCAAGTAGTGTCTTTCTCGTCCTTTGGATTTCTAATTACTCTCATGTATGTAAGAGACTCATACTCTAAACATGATATGCTCTGGCCAGAGGCTTTGAGTAACAATCCGACGATAGGCCTGGGTATACATCTCCTCGCAAGGAGTGGTGAATCCTTTGTAGGCTGTTCAAACATCTTCGGGCACTTCGGCTTATACCCAATCATCCTGGGTCCACACCTCCTTGGAGATGCTTGCTTAAGATGTTAAAGTATAAGTCTCCATGACCAAGATGACTTGAACACCGCAAGTCAAAGGAACATCGCACTTAAGCTGCAGTAAGAACTTCATTGACATATCTATATAGATTACCATATGAAGTTTTACAGCTAGTCACTCCAATGAACTAGTTCCCTTAACTAGCATCCATGTTTATCTCCGGACATCCCAATGTCGCCAGCCAGTGAGAATCAGCTGATTAGAGAATAACCCATGCTAGTCTCAACAGAATTGCTAGTGTCCGTTTTTATCAATTCATCGACTAGGGATATTTTGAATACTTCACAATTGCACATGTAGAGATAATCACTAGTTGTGATCCCATCACAAATTCTCTTATGCTATGAATTGTATTGCGGACATTCAGTAGATGAGTTTAAGATCCCAATCAAATACACAAACATGTATACTCAAATAGTGAATTATCATTTATTAAAATAAATGTTTACAATCATAAGGCGATTGCCTTAGGACACTTCTCTCATATCACTAACACATGGTATTCTACATTACTTAGGTTCATGTCACTCATCATAGAACATGCATAGACCTTCATGAATATATACCTATTATAGGCATTTAACAGCATACATACATTATTCTATATGGCATGAAGCCTACATCAAATACAGGTGTTCATGGTATATGGTTAAAACATTCATGAATACATGGCACATAACCTAAATATACAAGATCATGGCATATCCCACATAAAGCTAGGGTTATAGGTAGCATAAAAATTCTTACCACATGCTTAACTTGTACATACATCATAGTAACCTACAACCAAGTATCCTTGAGACGTTAGCCTAACCCAAACCCTTGAACCTTGAGTTGGCCGAAAGTTTCATAGGGGAAGACTCCATCATTCAATTAACATGGAAGGTTTCATGAGTAAAAGAAAACTCATACATTACTTACAAAGCGATAGGGAGCCATTAGACCCCATAGTTGGAGCTAACCCTAAGTCCTAGCCTTACCTTTTGACCTTGGCCGAAACCCTAGAGGGTCACAAGCACATGGGAAATTCCCATCATTCACAATTTATCTTCATTAAATCATAGGAAAACATAATAACATGCTTACATAATAACATGCTTGAAGGGTTAGATATCATCCTATCCATCCCCTCTTGATATGGGCCGAAACCCTAGGGAGCCTTAGAGTGCCCCCAACTTTCCCTAAATCATTATCTACACCTTACTTATCATAATAAAATATTAGGTGACATGAATGAAAGTATACAACATCCCCAAGCCCCAACCTTAAGGCTTGGCCGAAACCCTAAAGCCCTACCTCATGGTTTTCTTAACTTGGATCTTAAACACAAGTCTAAATCTTGATAAACATCCGAGAAACAATTACACCACAGGTGAGGGGGTCTTACCTTGGTTTGTCTTTGATTATCACCTTGAATAGAGAAGCCAAAAGAAAACTCTTTGACCCTAGACCTCTCCTTAGCCCTTGTAGCCTTGTAGAAAGTCTTGGATCTTCAAGATAAAGTCCCCTTGTGAAGCTTTTCCAAGGGGAAAGGGGTCTTGGTGGGTTTCAGCTAGGAGAAGGAAGGAGGAGGAAGAAGAATGGACTTGGTGGAAGAAGAAAAGAAAGAGTAACTTCCATGCCTCTTCTCTCATCTATTCTTTATACCACATGAAGGAGGGCAAGTGAAGGGCCATGGTATCTCTTCTCTTGACGACTCTTCACTTCCCTAAGCCTTAACCAAAATCCTCTTCATTCTCCACTAGCACTCCCTTGCTAGGTGAATTGGTTAGTACATGCATGTTGTTATACTAGGTCCAAGGTTCAATCCTTGGTGCATGCACTTTATTTTTTTTTAATTAAATTTTCTTTTAAATTTCGGCAATGCCCCCTAAGGCCTACCCATAGCCATGCTAATATTCCTAATTCAAACCCATTTCTATTTATATTAAATTCTACCTAAAATCCACTAATAAACATGGTACTAGAAAATCCATGTAAAGCCCATTAGCACTTAGCTTCTTATTTTATATCGAAAATCATGGATCACCATGCTAAGGTTTATACTAGTGTCCCCATGCTCCTTAAGAATCTGTCTAGGCATGGTCAATATTTTTAAAGAAAATATTGAGAAAATTTTTCGGGTCGTTACATCCAGGGCGCCCGGTGTTGGGGTTGCAAGGTTGCATACATAGTCCCTCATCGAAAACATAGGAAAGATCATAGGCTTATAAGGAAAAAAGATATCTCCATTTGTATGAGGCCTTTTGGGAGAGCCCAAGAGCAAAACCATGAGGGCTTAGGCCCAAAGTGGGCAATATCATCCCATTGTGGAGATATCTAAATTCCTTTTGGTCCTAACAATTGGTATCAGAGCCAAGTCGCTCTTCACCGGACTAACCGCCGGAAGAAGCATGAACTAGAGCCATGATCCAGATCTAACCATGTGGGTTAAGCCTTGAATAAAGGATGTGTGGGCTCCCGTGTCTTGATCAAGAGGACCAGACACCAGGAAGAGAAGTCCTAGTTGTGGCTAGGCGGTGAAGTCCTAGTAGGTCGGGTGGACCGAGGGACAAAAAGTCCTGGTGGGTTGAGGATCGGACATCAAACGGAAAGGGTTTCTGCTTGAGGGGGGCTTGTGGTCCTTTGTTTGAGGGGGGGATTGTTGGGGTTGCAAGGTTGCAAACATAGTCCCACATCGAAAATACATGGGAAAGATGATAGGCTTATAAGGGAAAAAGATATCTCCATTGGCATGAGGCCTTTTGGGAGAGCCCAAGAGCAAAACCATGAGGGCTTAGGCCCAATGTGGACAATATCATGTCATTGTGGAGATATCTAAATTCCTTTTGGTCCAAACACCCGGGACACTGGGGGCGCCCGGGAGGTTGTGGGTGCCTGGCCCAGTGAGCCTCCGAAGCAATCATTGCTCAACTGCTCGTGTGGCTTTGACCTTGGGCACCCGGGACCTCCCGGGCGCCTAGCCCAGCTGCTGCACCTCTCCTTTGGGGCGTTCTGTGCTGCAGAAACACGTTCCTTTGTTCCCTACATCTAAGGTTAGTTCCACAACAAACAAGGCAAGATTATACATAAGTTTTTACAGTCGTAGCTGTCTTGGTTCTGACTTTGGGTCTCCTAAATGGAACCCTAGGTCGAACCGACGCCTACTGTTCCCTCGATGGGGAACGCTTTCTCACCTACTCCTCTTAGGAGAGTTTACCTTTTGCCAACCGGCTCCTCCGGTTGGACTTTTGCCTAGCAGTCCTTCGCAAGGTGCCTAGCAGTCATTTGCCAGGTCTTCGGTACCAAGCAGTCCTTCGCCCGGTGTCTGGCAATCCTTCGCCAGGTCTTAGACTCCTAGCAGCCCTTCGCTAGGTGCCTAGCAGTCCTTCGCCAAGACTTCTTTCTACACACTCAAGTAACATATTAGATCAAAATAACATCATAACTTTTGAACCCTTTGCCATTATCAAAACCCAGGTTCGACTTAGGTGCTACCTGCACCAACTCAAATACCTTAGTCTGGGTGTAGTCTAGGTTGAAGTCCTTAAGTGTATGTACCATCCATAAAAGTTGGGCTATACATTCCCCTAAGGCAACGTATTCTACTTCAGTTGTGGATAAGGCAACATAATATTGCTTTCTACTGCACCAGCTAACTAGACTTTATCCTAGTAACTGACAGCTTTCACTCGTGCTTTTTCTATCTAATTTACACCTTGCATAATTTGAGCCCGAAAATCCTGACATTCAAAATTGGACGTCCTATGGTACCAAATGCCTACATTTATTGTGCCTTTAATATATCTAAGGATCTTTTTAACTGCAGTTAAGTGGGATTCCTTAGCACAAGTTTAATACCTAACACAAATACCTACTGCAAACAGTATATCAGGTCTACTAGCAGTTAGGTAAAGCAAACTACCTATAATACTTCTATAATATTTTAAGTCAATAGGCTTACCTTCAGAATCGTTGTCTATTTTGTCATTTGTGGCCATAGGAATGCTTAAGTTCTTTGAATTAACCATTTTAAATTTCTTTATTAATTCTTTTACATATTTTTATTGATGAATGTAGTTTCCATTTCTGGTTTGTTTAATTTGTAAACCTAAGAAGAAGTTTAATTCTCCTACTAGACTCATTTCAAATTCGGTTTCCATAATCTTAATAAAGTCTTTTAGGAAGTTAGTATTTGTTGAACCAAAAATTATATCATTTACGTAAACTTGGGCTATAAAAAATATCTTTTTCTAATGTTTTAACAAATAAAGTTGAATCAATTTGACCTTGGTTAAAACCTTTAGAAATTAGATAGGTGGATAATCTTTCATACCAAGCCCTAAGTGCTTGTTTTAATCCATAAAGGGCTTTCCTAAGTTTGAACACATGATTAGAGTAGTCATGATCAACAAAGCCTAGGGGTTGTCCTACGTAGACTTCCTCTTTTATGAACCCATTTAGGAAGGCAGACTTGACATCCATTTGGTATAATTTAAATCCTTTATAGGCTGCAAAGGCTAGTAGCATTCTAATTGACTCAAGTCTGGCTACAGGGGCATAGGTTTCATCATAATCTAATCCTTCAACTTGACTAAATCCTTTAGCTACTAAGCGGGCTTTGTTTCTTACTATTTCACCTTGGTCATTCAACTTATTTCTAAATACCCACTTAGTGTCTATTATAGACTTACCTTATGGTTTAGGCAATAAGTCCCAGACTTGGTTTCTTTCAAATTGTGCTAGTTCCTCTTGCATAGCTATGATCCAGTCTGGGTCAGGTAAGGCCTCTTCTATAGTCTTTGGTTCTATCTTAGAAATTAGTGCAACTTGACTTAGGTTCCTATAGGAAGACCTTGTTCTATACCATAAGGTTGGATCACCAATAATTTGGTCAATTGGGTGATTTAGTCTAGGTTTCTTAGATTGTCTAGAGCTTGGTTCCACCTCAGGTCCAACTGGTAGGTTTTGGGTTGGAACAGGTTCAATAGTTTGAATTGGTTTAATTGTTAGTTCAACTGTTGGTCCAATTGTTGGTTCAATTTGGTCTTGATCTTGATTAGAAATAGTTGGTTTTGACGAATTTATTAACTTAATTGAGTTGGGTTTTGTTATAATTTCTTCGTCAAATATAACATTCGTGGTTTCTTCAATTCTAAGGGTATTTTTGTTATAGACCCTATATGCCCGACTCGTAGTTGAGTATTCTACAAAAATTCCAAGGGTTGATTTTGATTGAAATTTTCCTAAATAGTCGTTTGTAATTACTATTTGTACCTTACACCCAAATACTCTTAGTAATATAAATTTGGTATTCCTTGGTAATATATTTCATAAGGTATTTTATTGTGTCTTTTATTTATTAGTACCCTATTTTGAATATAGCATGCGGTGTTTATCACTTCTGCCCAGAATTGATTGGTTAAACTATATTCATTTAGCATGGTCCTAGCGACTTCTTGAAAGGTTCTATTTTTTTCTTTCAACTATCCCATTTTTTCGGGGGTTCTTGGGTAGGAAAATTCATGAATATAGTCATTTATCTTGCATAAATCATTAAACTTTTGATTTTCAAATTCTCCCCCATGATCTCTTCTTATTCTTTTAATTTGGGTATCTTTTTGATTTTCTATCATTTTACATAAGTTGTTAAATAATTCAAAAGTTTTATCTTTAGTTTTTAAAACTCTAACACAGGTAAATCAAAAGTAATCATCAATAATTACTAAGAAGTATCGATTTCCGCTTAGTGACTTCGCTCCATGAGAATCAAATAGGTCTAGGTGTAGGAGCTCAAGTGTGGCTGGGTTATGTATGATTGGCTAGATTTGCGGGTTGATTTTATTTGTTTACCTTGTTGACATGGGTTAGAGATTGAGTTTTCAAAGTTTTTAATTTTTGGAATTCCCCTAACTAGTTCATTTTGACTTACTTTAGAAATTAATTTTATGTGAGTATGACCTAGTCTCCTATGTCAAAGGTTAGTTTCTTCAAGTTGGGTCAAAAGACACTTAGGTGTTGATGGTAGATTAATAGTATAGATATTATTTTTCCTAACTCCCTTAAGGGTTATTTCTGAGTCATGTAAGTTCTTAATAAGGCAATTAGAGTAGGTAAAGGTTACTGCATAACCAGTATCATATAACTGGCTAATGCTAAGCAAGTTAAATTTAAAATTATCAACCAATAAAATCTTTTTGATAATAAAATCAGAATCTAACTCGATATTACTTGACCCAATTACCTTAAGTTGCTAAATGTCACTAAGCCTAGATTTTTGTACTTGATTTTAGTGAACTTCAATTTATCACCAATCATATGTCTGGAGCATCCACTATCCAACATCCACTAGTCCAAACCATTATGTTCCTACACATAAGTATTCTGATTTGGATCCATTTATGTAGAGGTGTAAGGATAGATTGATTGAATATCACTACCTAGTCTGTCTCACCCAGTCTGGTTTATCAATCATGTTATTCCTATGAGTATTTTTGTGAGACAGGCTTTCAACTTAAAATATGTTAAGTTGAACTTTTGAAAATTATAGTTAAATTGAATTTAAAAATCTTAAGTTAACATACATTTTTGAAAATAAAAAAAATCTTCAAATGAATTTTGAAAATTATTAAGTTGAATTTTAAAAATGTTAAATTAAATTTAGAAAATTATTAAATTGACATTTGAAAATTATTAAGTTGAATTTTAAAAATGTTAAATTCAATTTTTTTGAAAATTATTAAATTGAATTAAATTGTTGTTGAAAAGTATTAAGTTGAATTATGTTAAATTGAATTTTGAAAAATTATTAAATTAAATTTAAAAATTATAAAGATGAATTTTGAAAATGTTAAATTAAATTTTGATAATTATTAAATGAAATTTAAAAATTAAGTTAAATTAAATTAAATTGTTGAAAATTATTAAGATAAATTTTGAAAATGTTAAATTGAATTTTGAAAATTATTATGTTGAATTTTGAAAATGTTAAATTAAATTTTGAAAATTATTAAATTGAATTTTGAAAATTAAGTTAAATTTAATTTTTGAAAATATTAAGTTAATTGAATTTTTACAAATTGTTAAATTAAATTAACTCAAAATTTTGAATTTGATTAAATGTATATTAAGGGTAGGATTAATTGAGTTGGTTGGGTTGGACTACATTATTAGATCCTAAACATCTCACCCATATTTAAATGACAAAATGGGTATCCTTATCTGTTTTGTAAGATGTATTAATTTTATCTTGGGTTTTATGTTAATACTAAGATTTAATTGAAACTTGGGTTAGATTTAGGTTTAACAATTAATAAATTGATAATAAGTTTCAATAATCAGCTTCCAGGTTTAGGCGAGGCATAGAGGTCTTCTTTGGCCGTAGCCTTATTGGATCATCAACCCTTTCCTAGACAAATTCTTTTAAAGAAATTTTATCCTCAAACTACTTATTGAGAAACCCTGGTCTAACTAGTTGAGGATTTGGCGAGGTAGTTTCGTTTAGTTCCACCTAACTAATAGGATCAAATAGGGTACACCTTACCCTACCTGACTTTTTAGACAAGTTTCCCTAACCTACTATCATCTCGCCCCACCCTAATACTAGGTTATGCAAGTTTCAGTTATGTCAAATCCTAATATAACCATTCCTAAGTCTAAGCATACTATTTTGCAGAAAATAAAATAAACAAACATCAAGCACAAAAAGAAACAAATTTATCTAATTATAAAAATGATTTTTATATTGGCTCCCCCTGAACTAAAGCCGCGGTATGGATGAGGCAAGATGTGAATCTTGTCCCTGGGAAACCAATATTGGTTCGGTCCGGCTTGCTTTGTCAAGCATAATTTCGGGACCCATACTTGGACTCGGGATCTACTTGGGTTTAACATCGAGTAGTAAGATCTATATCGTGAGTTGGTTTGATAACCAAGTCTGAATCGGCTCAGAACTTATTTTTGCGTTCTAAGAATCATGTCAAGATTCTTGGAACCCAAAGAAAATCATTCCAATGCAATTCTTAGTTCCTCACCTAATTTTTCAAAGAGGCATTCTCCTCCTCAAGTTTTTGGGCTTGAGTGGAGGTTCCTTCCTGAATGGGTTCAGTTAAGGTGCAAGAGTTGACTCCCTCTTTTAGGATTTTGACTTCCTATCGGAGGGATTTGACCCTGATGTTGGCTTTGGACAACTTACGAGATAGATAAGATATTAAATCATAAAGTTGAGATTCGGGGTAACCTCTTATCGTTATTTGCCCGTCTTCCAAAATTGAAAGTCTTCGGGTTCTGACGTTCTCTTCCGATTACGATTCTGATTTGGTGTTGAGATTCTCCGAAGCAGTTAACATGAGGAGGTTGGTGTGTGGTACTTCTTCTTCTTCTTCTGAAGAGGATTCATCCCACGTAGCTTTGAGAGTCTTCTTCCTCTGGTTCTTCTTGTTTTCCTTCAAGTAGGGACACTCCGATTTGTAGTGGCCTTCTTGTTACACCCAAAACAGGTGACTTCACTCTTGGCTTTTTGTCTAGTAGATGATTCGGTTGGATCATCCTTTTTCTGGTTTGCCTTCTTCTTCTTCATTTGACCCTTGATCATTTTGTATTGACTCCGGGCCAATCTAACCAGCTCTGGATAATTGATTCCATCATTGTCAGACTCTGAGTCGGAATCTGACTCGGGGATCGGTTGCACCTTCTTCTTCTTTTGCTTTGTAGGGGCTTTTCCTAAAAAAAGAGCTAACCCTTTCTCAACCATTGAGGCGTTAGTTTGTTCGTGGAGTTCTAATTCAGAAAACAATTCATCTAATTTGATATCTGAAAGGTTCCTAGAAACCTTGTAAGCATCTACCATCGATGCCCACAATGAATTTCTTGGGAACGAGTATAGGGTATACCTGATTAGATCATGGTTTTCTACGTTGTGACCTATCGTGTGCAGATCGTTCATGATTTCTTGGATTCTTGCGTGTAGCTGAGCGACTGTTTCACCGTCTTGCATTTTGATCGTGTATAGTTTGTTGAGGAGGAGGTCTCTCTTGCTGATTCTGGTGTCCGATGTCCCCTCGTGCAGCTCGATTAACTTGTTCCACAGTTCTTTAGCACTGTTGAATGGGCGATGCGGTTGAGTTCTTCCTTTGTCAGTCGACACTGGTGTAACGACCCGGAAAATTCTCTTGATATTTTATGAAAATATTGAGCATGTTTAGATAATTTTCGAAGGAGCTAGAAGAATTGATACGAACTTTGGGCTATAAAACCTATGTTTTCTCATTTAAGTTGAGAAAACTAAATACTAATGGGCCTTACGTGGGGGTTTTTAGTACCATGATTATAGGTGGATTTTAGGTAATAATTAGTATAAATAGGTAATAATTAATATAAATATAAATAGGATTTAATTAGGCATATTAGCATGATTATGGGTTAGTCTTAGCCTAATTTTTCCTATTTTAATGAAGAAATTATGTACTAATGAGCTTTAAATAGGTCCCAAAAATGGGTATTAATTAGGTAAAATTAATATAAATATAAAAGAATTTTATTTTGGAATATTAGCATATTTATGGGTGATTGTTGGGGAATTTTCGAAATAAAAAGGGAATTTTCAAAAATTAGAGGAAAAGGTTTAAATAAAATAAAAATAAAATGAAAATAAAGGTGCATGGGCCAAGGATTGAACCTTGGACCTCTTGTACAACCATGAAGGCTTTAACCAACCCACCTAGCAAGGAATTTGTATGAGTAAATGAAGTAGAGGTTGGTTAAGAAGTAGAAGGAGATGAAGGGTCATGGAGAGACTCTTCATTTGCCTCTTTAAAGGAGCTATAAAAAGGGGGTTAGGGGGGTTACTTCTCTTCACCATCAAGTGAATTTGCTCCTCTCCTCCCTCCTCATTCTAGCCGAAACTCTAAGGAAGAGTTCTCCCTTGGAAAAGCTTCCACCAAGGCTCTATCACCCAAGATCTAAAGTTCTTACAAGGATCCAAGGACTAGGTGTGGTCAAGAGACATCAAGTCTTTTTCCTTCTCTCCATCCAAGGTCTAAAAATTTAGAAACCCCAAGGTAAGACTCCCTCACCTGTGGTATAATAGTTATCTATGATTTCCATGATTTTTAGCATGATATATGGGTTAGTTTTTGGATGAGATGTTGAAAGGAAAGAAAAACCAAGGTCCTTAAGTTTATGGATTTCGGCCAGCATGATTTAAAAGTCTGTAAATATGCTAAAAATCCTTATAATGTTATCTTATGTTCCCTTATGATGTGTAGAGGTTAAATATAATTTTTGGGAATTTTTGGAGTACTCTAAGACACCTTAAGGTTTCAGCCAACATGAAAGAAGCAAAACCAAGAACCCTAGGATTGAGGGTTTCGGCCACCATGATTTTAAAGTCTATAATTATGCCAAAAATCTTTATAATGTTATTTAATGTTCCCTTATGATGTTTAGAGGTTAAGTATAATTTTTGGGAATTTTTGGAGTACCCTAAGACACCTTAAGGTTTCGGCCAACATGAAAGAAGCAAAACCAAGAACCCTAGGATTGAGGGTTTCGGCCACCATGATTTTAAAGTCTATAATTATGCCAAAAATCTTGATAATGTTGTTTAATGTTCCCTTATGATGTTTAGTAAGTAAATATAATTTTTGGGAATTTTTGGAGTACCCTAGAGACCCTATGGTTTTCGGCCAACAACAAGGAAAGGAAACAAAGAACCCTAGGTTTGTGGGTTTCGGCCACCATGATTTTGGGGTCTATAAATATGCCAAAAATCTTGATAATGTTGTTTAATGTTCCCTTATGATGTTTAGTAAGTAAATATAATTTTTGGGAATTTTTGGGGTACCCTAGAGTACCCTAGGGTTTCGGCCAACAGGAAGTGCCCATAGGTAGGGTTGGTTTTAAACCCTAAGTATATGTTGTATGTTTTATCATGATATAAGGGAGACGAAGGGTGTTTATATGAATGTTTCACATGGGCTAGAGACCCTATGGGTTTCGGCCAAGTACCCTATTAGGGTGGAAAGCTAGGACTTATTTCAAGTAAGGGCCCAATGGCCCTATGGTAAGGTATGGGTAGGGGTTTAAGCAATTGATTTGGGGTTTTAATGGAATTTCTCCATGCCCCCATGGCCTGGAAGTTTCGGCCAAGGATCTAACCTAGGGCTAGGGTTGGGTTAGACCTACCAAGATGCTTGGGTATAGGTGATTAGGAGGTATGCTTAAGTAAGGTGGAAGAATACCATGTTAACTAAACCTTTAGCTTATATGTCATGAAATATATGTTAGGTTATAGAATGCTTAGACAGGTGCCATGATGTAGGAATGATATGTAGGTATGCCATGATGTATGAATGATGTGTATGTATGCCATGTATTACGAATGATATGAATGTATGCCATGCTTATGTATGTATGTCATGCTATATGAATGACTATGTTATGAATGATGATGCCTTTAAGGCATAATGATGATGAAAGACTAATGAATGAATGAATATGCCATGAATGATGATGAATGAAGAAGCATATGAAAGCATTTATTTTATTTTATGGGCTTGTACCGGACCTAAGTAGGGTCCACGGTTCTGGACTACCGATGATGCTGTCCACGGTTCGGGACTACCGATGATGCTGTCCTTACGGTTCGGGACTACCGATAAAGCTGTCCTTACCCTAGTAGGTTGAGATTAGCTACCTCATATTTACTTAGGGATGCGCGCATATGATGAATGAATGTGGTACAAGCCAGGGCCCAATGAAAGTATGATTATGTTAAAAGCATGTTTTCAAGATTAAGCATCCTTATATATATATATATATATGCACGATTGCCACATGCATCCATTCATGTTATGCATTATGTTATGAAAAGTATATTTACGAAAAGTATGTTATGTAGGTATGTTCATGCCATAATTTTATTTATGTTTATGCCATGATTTTATTTATGTTTATGCCATGATTTTATTTATGTTTATGCCATGATTTATTCATGTTTATGCCATGATTTTATTTATGTTTATGCCATAATTTTATTTATGTTTATGCCATGATATTATTTAAGCTTATGCCATGATTTTATTTATGTTTATGCCATGATTTTATTTATGTTTATGCCATGATTTTATTTATGTTTATGCCATGATTTTAGTTTGTTTATGCCATGATTTTATTTATGTTTATGCCATGATATTATTTAAGCTTATGCCATGATATTATTTATGTTTATGCCATGATGTTATTTATGTTTATGCCATGATTTGATGCTATTGTAGAATTCCATGCTTTAATTATGTTTATGATAGTTTAGGATGCCATGATTTTATCTATATTCATGTTAGTTTAGGATGCCAGGATTTTATGCTAGTTTAGAATGCCATGCTTTAATTAGGTGTATACTAGGTTAGGATGCCATGGTTTAATTATGTTTATGTTACGTTAGAATGCCATTATTTTGTCCATGCTCATGCTAGTATGGGATGCCATGATTGTAATTAGAATTATGCCATGATTTTATTTATGTCTATGTCAAGTATTATGTCATGTTATGAATGTTTACGATGTTTATGTTATGTCAAGTATTATGCCATACCCGAATGTCTATGGTTATGATTATGCCATGCTATGAATGGGGTGAAGCTATGTCCATGACATGTCAAATGAATGCTAAGCGATGTTAAGGATTATGTTCTAAGTAAAGCGCTAAGTGTGCTAATGTTTCATATGTTTATGATTAAGTGACGGATGGTTTTAGTGAGTAGAAAAGAGTCTTACTAAGCCTGTGTGCTTATAGTTTTATTTTCTTATACCGCAGATCACGTAAAGGAACAGTAAGGAAGCAGCAGGAGGGCATTACAGAATGTGTGTGATAGTGACTTGGCCAAGAGACCATATGTTTGCTTGTCTGATGATAGAACTTTACCTTTACTACTAAGTACTTGAATATGACTCTATGACATGATGCTAAAGTATGACATGATGCTAAGTATGACATGATGCTAAAATATGATAGGATGCTAAGTCTGTTATGATGCAAAGTATAAGGTTAATATGCCAAGCTTCCATGTTATGATGCTAGGAATGGTAGTAAGTGCATGTAGGTGTAGGTTTGAAGTTTTTCCACTGCATTATGATGTCTACATGCCCTAAGTATGTTAGCGTAACGCCGCTTTATGATGGTCAAAAAAAGAAAAAAAAAGCGGGTGTTACAGGTTGGTATCAGAGCAGTAACCATCTCACTACACACACATCAAGCCCTCTTCCTGCAGCTTCCAAGTAAGTACGTCTTTACATATCTGATAGTATTAAGGTGTTTATGATCTTAAGATATGCATGCATCAACGGTATTAAGATATGCAAGTATGAACGGTATTTATGATGAAAGGTACGTTACGATAGGCAACGACGAATGATGCTTTATCTTATTTTAGGAATTTGATATTTAGAATAAAATAGGGGTAGGAACATGTATATATAGAAACTTTTGGGAGTGATATCTTGCGTGCTTTTCTCTGTATATATTTGTGAATTGAAAAAAAAAAGAGAAACTAGTTTTGTACTGGTTTTTTTTGTCAGTTCCGTACTGACTGTATTTTTTTCCAATTCCAGATGTCGCACGAGATTGGCACCAGGAGTGGTTATCCGGGGCGGAGTGGGGAGTTGCTGGAGCAGATAGGGGAGGTGGTGTATAGCCCAGTCCTTGGAGTCCAGGGCAATATGGGGAAATTGGAACGGCTGTTTTGGAAACTGGAGCAGGAGGGATTTCCAGTCTTGGATGATCATAGGATCGGGGCTCTACTTCGTTCATTGCCCAACCAGGCGAGAGTGGTTGCTCATCAGATTTGGGGGCAGCACGGATGCCGTATCTGCTATACGGAATTATGTAGACAGCTTCTCCGCCATGAGTTCCCGGAGGACCTGGGGGACTCAGAGGAGGATCAGGAGATGTTTGAAGAAGATCCGGAGATGTACGAAGAGGATCCCGAGCCGTTAGAGGAGAATCCTGAGATGTATGAGGAGGATCCCGAGCCATTCGAGGAGGACCCGGAGATGCTCGAGATGTTCGAGGAAGACCCGATGAGCGAGGACGATCTCGAGGTGTTCGAAGAAGACCCCGAGATGCTCGAGATGTTTGAGGAGCCCTGGGTGTTTGGGGAAGACCCTGAAGGGGCCGAGGAGGTTCCCGAGATAGAGGAAGAGGAGCCGATGGAGACGGTGGAAGACCCTGAGGTAGGCCAGGGAGAGATGAATGAAGGAGGGGCAGTGACTGCCATGATGTTCTTTGTTATGGGCATAGTGGCAGCCCATCTATTTCATTGAGTTTGGTTAGGTTGTGAACCAATAAGTTAATACTAATACTAGTTGTCAAGTGTGTATTTCAATCTTATGCCCATGAACCTGATATTAACAATAAAGTGTCAATCGTATCACACAATTGTATCAAATTATATGAGGCAAATGATGATAATATGAGAGCATATATTAATATAGGATTATTATCAATATAACTCATGGCTCATGTAGTGAACTAATATATCGGAGGCATACTACTATGGTTTACCCATAATTATAATAACATATAAGTATGATATATGCGTATAATTACAGCATAGAGCGATTAAGGATATTAGCTCAATGATATGTTAAGAAAGTAATCAGACTTCATGGAGTTCCCAAGACCATCATCTCAGATAGGGATGGTCGTTTTACTTCGCATTTTTGGGAATACGTTCAGAAGTCTCTCGGCACTAAATTACGATTTAGCACCGCCTTTCACCCGCAGACTGACGGGCAAACTGAGCGGGTAAATCAAGTGCTAGAAGATATGTTGAGAGCTTGTGCCCTGGATTTCAAGGGAAGTTGGTGTCGATATCTATGCTTAGCAGAATTCGCGTACAACAACAGCTATCAAGCTACTATTGGAATGGCACCTTATAAAGCGTTGTATGGGAGGAGATGTAAGTCTCCGATTTGTTGGTATGAGGGTGGTGAAAAGAAGGAGATGGGGCACACAACGGATCTCATTAACAGCACCACCCAAGCTATACGGAATATTCGACAACGGATAGAAACTGCTCAGAGTCGGCAGAAGAGTTATGCCGATGTCCGGCGTAGACCCCTGGAATTTAATGCTGGGGATTTGGTGTTCCTCAAAGTGGCTCCTATGAAAGGGGTGACAAGATTTGGGAAGAAAGGGAAGCTGAGTCCGCGATATGTGGGGCCGTATCTGATTATGAAAAGAGTTGGTAAGGTGGCATACGAGCTGGAGCTACCTCCAGAGATGTTAGCTATCCATAACGTATTCCATGTGTCCCTGCTCAAAAAGTGTATCCCGAATATGGACCAAGTGATCGAGCCGCAGACAGGGCAAATACAAGGGGACCTGAGTTACGAGAGCAGACCCATTCAGATTTTGGATAGAGGGGTCAAGAAGCTGAGGAGTAGGGAGGTACCCTTGGTCAAGGTCTTATGGCAAAGCCAGCGGTTCAAGGAAGCTACCTGGGAACGCGAGGACAAAATGAGGCGCAAGTACCCGGAGTTATTCTAAGTTCGAGGACGAACTTTCACGAGGTATGGGGGATTGTAACGACCCGGAAAATTCTCTTGATATTTTATGAAAATATTGAGCATGTTTAGATAATTTTCGAAGGAGCTAGAAGTATTGATACAAACTTTGGGCTAGAAAACCTATGTTTTCTCATTTAAGTTGAGAAAACTAAGTACTAATGGGTCTTACGTGGGGTTTTTAATACCATGTTTATAGGTGGATTTTAGGTAATAATTAGTATAAATAGGTAATAATTAGTATAAATATAAATAAGATTTAATTAGGCATATTAGCATGATTATGGGTAAGTCTTAGCCTAATTTTTCCTATTTTAATGAAGAAATTAGGTACTCTTTACTGAACTGAAAAGGAGGCTGACTAGCGCTCCAATATTGACTCTTCCAGAGAGCGATATGGGTTTCGATATGTACAGCGACGCATCCAAACTTGGACTCGGAGCTGTGCTTATGCCAAATGGGAAGGTAATTGCCTATGCCTCTAGGCAACTGAAGGAACATGAAAGAAACTACCCTACCCATGACTTAGAGTTAGCAGCGATGGTCTTTGCACTGAAAATATGGAGGCACTATCTATATGGAACCCAGTGTAAAGTTTATACAGATCATCAGAGTCGGCGGTATTTCATTACCCAGAAAAATCTGAATATGAGACAGCGCAGATGGCTCGAATTGGTCAAGGATTATGACTGTAAAATCCTGTACCATCCGGGAAAAGCCAACAAGGTAGCCGATGCTCTCAGTAGAAAATCATGTGCTGCTTTGATATCTTTATCAGCTTTGTCACAACCCCTTAGGGGAAGAAATTATGAATTACGGGATTGAAATCATATCAGGACAGCTGTCCACCCTGATGATTGCGCCGACATTGTTCGGCGATATTCTGGAAAAGCAGAATCATGATCCGAGTCTTCAGAGAATCAAGCAAGAGGTTCTCGAAGGCAAGGATGATGGATTTAGGATTTCGGACAGCGGAGTTTTATATCTTCGGGACCGATTATGTGTTCCCGATGACTCCGACTTACGGACAAGAATCCTAGAGGAAGCTCACAGAACACCTTATGCGATGCATCCTGGGTCTACCAAGATGTATCAAGATCTGAAGAGCAAGTTTTGGTGGTCCGGTATGAAGCGAGAGGTAGCCCACTATGTCAGTATGTGTTTGACCTGCCAGAGGGTCAAAGCAGAACACTAAAGGCCGGGAGGAGTTTTGCAACCCCTGTCTATCCCCGAGTGGAAATGGGAAGACATCTCCATGGATTTCATCTCTGGGCTGCCTAGAACGACGAACGGATATGATGGTATATGGGTTATTGTGGACAGGCTAACCAAGTCTACCCATTTTCTGGCTATCAGGATGACCTACTCGGTAGAGCAGTTGGCTCAATTGTACGTCAAGGAAATTATCCGACTGCACGGGATTCCCAAGACCATTATCTCTGATAGGGATGGTTGATTCACTTCAGATTTTTGGGGACACGTACAGAAGACTCTCGGTACGAAACTGAAATTCAGCACTGCCTTTCACCCCCAGACTGACGGGCAGACTGAAAGAGTAAACCAGATATTAGAGGATATGTTACGAGCTTGTGCATTGGACTTCAAGGGAAGCTGGTGTCGATACCTGAGCCTGGCAGAGTTTGCTTATAACAACAGTTATCAGGCTACTATCGGGATGGCACCGTACGAAGCACTGTACGGAAGAAAATGCAGATCTCCTATATGTTGGCTTGAGAGTGATGAAAAGAAGGAGATGGGACTCCAGACTGATATTATAGATGAAACCACTCAAGCTATAAAGAAAATTCGCCAGAGAATAGAGACTGCTCAGAGTCGGCAGAAAAGCTACGCGGATAAGCGACGCAGACCACTAGAGTTTGAGGTTGGGGATTCAGTATTCCTTAAGGTGGCCCCTATGAAAGGGGTGATGAGATTCGGGAAGAGAGGGAAACTGAGTCCGAGATATGTGGAACCGTATCAGATCCTGAAACGGGTAGGCAAGGTGGCCTACGAACTGGAGTTACCGCCAGAAATGTCGGCTATCCACAATGTCTTCCATGTATCAATGCTCAGGAAATGTACCTCTGATGTGAATCAGATGATAGAGCCCCAACCAGTACAAGACCAAGAGAACCTAAGTTCCGAACGCCGACCTATTCAGATCCTAGATCGGGAAGTCAAAAAGCTAAGGAACAAGGAAGTACCCTTAGTAAAGGTTCTGTGGCGGAACGAACAATTCGAAGAAGCCACATGAGAACGAGAGGAGGCAATACGATTAAAGTATCCGGAATTATTTTAAAGTTCGGGACGAACTTTTTATAAGGTATGGAGGACTGTAACACCCCAAAAATATTATGATTATTATGAAATATTATAAAATTTATGAAATATTATTATGGAATATTATGAAATATTATGAATTCATGAATATGAAATATTATGAAATTCATGAAATATTATTATGAAATATTATGAATTCATGAATATGAAATATTATGAAATTCATGAAATATTATTATGGAATATTATGAAATATTATGAATTCATGAAACATAATTATTACTATGAAATTTCATGATGGGCTTGGCTTAATGGGCTTGGATGTGGATCAGTGCAAAATGTGATAAAAAGGGAAATGTAGGAAGGAGGAATCAAGGATTGAACCTTGAACCTCCTACGAGCACTAATCATGTCATAACCAATGAACCAAGCCATGTTACTTGTTGAGAGAATAAGAAACATGCTTGTTAAAGCTAGGGAAGTGAAGAGACATGTCTCTTCATGAGAAGAGTATAAATAAGAGAGGGAGAAAGAAGTTACATTTCTTCTTCTTCTTCCCCACTTCAATTTTCGAAAACCTAGAGCCTTCTTCCCCACTTCAAATTTCGAAAAGTGCACCCTAGGGTTCTAGCCCTAGGGAATTGGAAGGAAAAAGGAACCCTTTAAGGTTCTTGCCCTCTACTAGGGCCAAGAGTGCTAGAGAAGGCTAACAAGGGAAACACTCACCTTCTTATTCTTCAAGGGTACCCTAAGGAGTAAGAGAAGGAGAAATTCAAGCGAAAGGATGTAAGTATCCCCTCGCCTGCAGTGTAATGGTTATTGTATGATTTTCTTTCTCCTTATTGGTTTCGAAAATGGGGATTTTCCCCTTGAGTGAGTTTCGGCCACCCCCCCCCAGGGGAAGGCCTTGGGTTACTTCTTGTTACATGAGTAGACCCCTTGGAACTTAGGGTATATGTGTATGTTGTATCCTTCAAAATGTTGTGCACAAAACCGAGGGTTTTGTTCTTGTATAGGGTTCGGCCACCTCCAAAGGGAAGTCTTTGGCTACTCTTTGATACATGAGAAGAACCCTTGGGACTTAGAGTATACACATATGTTGTGACCCTTCATTTTGTGATGACAAAAACTAAGGTTTAGGGTTTGGATGGGTTTCGGCCAAAGCATGGAATTAGGGTTAGTGAGGGTCGAATTATCCTAGAATATATTCATGCTTAGTATATTGTATGATATTGGATACAAGGTGTTTGTATAAATGTCTGTGTAAATGTTCAATGCAAAAACCCTAATTTTTCCCTACCCTTGAGTTTTCGGCCAACCCCCTAAGATTAGGGTTTGTGAAGGGTAAACTACCCTATGAGATATGCTTATGTTTGGGGATGATTATATGTATATGCATGTGGTGTTTAAATGAAATGTTTCATTTGAAACCTTAATTGTTAGCATGCTACCACTTCCTATGAGATGTATATGCATGTGGTGTTTAAATGAAATGTCTGAATTGAAACCTTAATTGTTAGCAGGCTACTACTTCCTATGATATGAGTATGATCTATGTGACCAAATCTTGTCATATCTAAAGTATGTTTAAGTGGTTGAATTATGATGTATGTATGAGCATGTCTTATGGCCCATGGGGCACCCTTATGAGATTGCATGTGATATGTATGATGAAATGCTTGAAAGGATACTCCACTAAGTATGGGATCAAGAACACCCTTATGTAGTGAGGTGTGTCCCTATGGGATCAGAAACACCCTGGAAGAGTGGGTGTCCCTTGAACAGTGAATTTGGAGTACTCCTTAGCATATATGTAAAGACATGATAAGTATTTTACTTTGTAAGTTGTGTACCCGACTCATAAGGGGGTCGTTAAACAAATCCGGGGTGCATGTTAACTTAAGGTCATGGCTCCGGTAGGACGTAAGGGTCCTGCTCTAATGGGATTGGTGGCTTGCTACCCCAACTCATTAGGGAATGCGCATCATGTGGTACACAACTGGGCCCAATATGATATGGATGTATTTTTAAGTAATACCTTTATGGAATTGTTTTGAAAACATTCTTTGAAAACATTTATTACATGTGAAGGGTATGCTTAAGATACTTTATGCTGCATGCTTAGAAACTTTGATGTTTAGTATGCTATGATGAACACATGTTTATGATTTATTATGTGTACATGTTGTATGCTTTCATATGGATTTTGCGAGTAGGACAGGATCCTTACTAAGCTTTTATGCTTACTAGTTATGTGTTGTCTTATGCTGCAGATAAAGGTAAGGAGCACTTGAACTAAAGGAAGAGGCAGGAAGGCTGAAGATGTGTGGGGGTGGTGGCTCGGGAAAGAAATATTTCTATATCAACTTTATCATGTTTATGTTTATGTTTCCCTGACAATAAGTGTTAGTGATTAGGATTGATATTGCATGATAGTGTTTACCCTTGGATGTCTCTTATACTTGATTATGTTATGAGTTGAATTACTAGTGCACTTATCATGTTATGGAATAACTTTGATAGTTTAAACAAGCATGTTCAGTCCTTAGTCCTTGCATTGTTTATTTTAATTTTATGCTAGAAGAAAGAAAATAATTATATGATTGATTGTACGTAACCCCGCCCCGAGAGTAGATATAAGGGCGGGCGTTACAGTGCCCTTGGTTTCACAAAACTAGGGGCAGTCAAACCTATTGCCAAAAGCCAGACCCGGCCGCCCGAGTAGCCACTCGGGCGCCTCAGTCTTTTTCTGACCTGGGCACCTGATAAGTGTCATTTTGTTGATCATTTTATATACTTAAATACGTGTTTGACCCATATTTTAAACTGTTTAACTATTTAAACTGCCTTCAGATCCAGAACAGAGCGTCGCGTCTTCGCAGCTCAGTTTCCAATTTTTTTCATTTGTTCTTCGTTTTTGTTGTGATTTCTTCCATCCGAAGGCGTGGCCAACTCGATCAGCACCTTGGAGCAAGATCTAGATCCTTGGAAGAGGTTTCTATGGAGATTTAATCACTGTTTTGCAGCTGTGTGCGAATCTGTGATCAGATCTGAAGTTGGAGCAATTTTTCATTGGTTTGCGAGTTGAAGGGGTTCTTGGCTTGCCCTTGCGTGACGAACAAGGTGGTCTTGATACAAGGAATGGTCGAGGATTAATTTTTAGGGCATTTCTTTGTGTTTTAGCTGTAATTTCAATTACTACATTTATTCCTGTTTCTGTTTCGTATCAGCAGTTGTTTGAATTCCTTTTCTGAATTTTTCCAGCTTTAATTAGATTCTATACTGCAAGTAGATTAGTTAGTGAGCTTGTTAGTGCACAATAGTTTGCAATCTCAATTTAATTCTCCTTTCACTGCTTGCGTATTAGAGTTTTAGTTATGTATCAGTTTTTGTTCTTATTTTCAGTTACTGCTCTGTTTTCGTATCAGTTACTTAAGCACATTTTCTTGAATTGTTTCAGCAATAAGTAGGTTTCATTTCTGCAAAGCAATCAACTAGACAACTTGTTTAGTAATTAATAGTTTTCAATTTCAGCTTACTTCTGATTTCAGAGCTTGCATATCAGTTCTATAGCTGAGTATCAACCATTTCTGTAATTCTGTTCAGTCTTGTCTTGCGCTTTAGTTTTCCTCCATGTGTATCAGTTTTATTTCAGTAAATTTCAGCTGATAGTTTTTGCATTTGTGTCAAGTAAACATCAGTATTTCTTAAGTCTTTCTGAACTTAGAGTAGTGAACTCAAATTCAGCTTGTAATTGTTGTTTCCGAATTCAAATTGCTGCTGCCCCTTTACACTACTTCTCTATTTCTGAATTCATGTCTAAATTGAGTTGTTTCTGAATTGGTCATCTCCATTTCTAAATCTTTAGTTTGTCACTTTTGCAGTTAGTTTCAACCACTTGTTCTCATTTGTCTTGCTTAGCTTACATCCAATTTATTGCTGTAATTCTGCATATAATCTCTGATTTTCTGCATTCTCTTTTTGAATTAAGTCTGTTCTTGCTTTGGTTAATCTCAGGATTCAATGTTTTCATTCACACGTGTAGATAACTCACCAACAGCCTAGTCTTCCAAGCTGAGTTGATCAGCTATAATTCTACAGAAAGTTTAAATCTTTGGCACATCAGTTTTTGTTTCCATTTTGGGTATCAATTCATTTTGATTTAATTTACTAAGGTTGTATCAAGTAAGGGTTTGGCATTGGTTCTGTATTGGACTATTTTCTTTGGATTGTTTTGCATTTGATTTGCAATTGAAATCAGATTCATTTTCCAAAATTGGTTAAGTGTTTTAGTTGATTAATTTTCCTATTAGTTGCAAATTCCTTGTTAGTTCATTTAGTTAAATTCTCTTACTTTTGATTACATTTTCTTGTCTATTCGAAACCAAACCCAGATTTCATTTGAAACCCAAAAACATTGACGACACATAAATGCAACCTTGAATCTGTTGGATCGAGAAAACCGATAGAGGGGGGGTGAATATCGGAAAACTTTCGGATTTGAAAACTAAGAGAAGTTGCACAGCGGAAGTTAAAAACACACAACGCAAACACGGGAGGTTTTACTTGGTTCGGAGCCTGGGTCGACTCCTACTCCAAGGCCCACGGTCATTGACCATTTACTTTGGGCAATTCTATATAGGCGCAAAAATAATTTACAAATATTGATTACAGAGTAAGTGCAGTAAATTGAAAATCGCTCTTCTTTACCGACGTCCGAGTAGATTGACCTTTTTGGAGCAGCAGGACGTCGTCGGCTCGAGTTGGGCAGTTTCCGGAGCAAGGCGTGAGAGCGGAAGAGCGTAGAAGCGTTGGTTGGAAGTGATGTCTGAAACCTTGGTCGAGGGCCCTTTATATAGGGCCTGGGGGCGCCCGGGACGTCGGGGGCGCCCCCCATGTGGCCTTTGATCCGCCAAAGTCTCGGTCAGCGTCTGATCCCCTTATCCTCGGGATCCACTTTGACCGGAGCGCCCGGAGCGCTCAGGGCGCCCGGATTGACCGGGTCAAAGCGTTATCTGCTTGGCTTCGAAGGGAGCTTCGGTAGCTGGCCCTGGGGCGCCCGCTGCGCAGGGGGCGCTCGGGAGCAGCGGGGGCGCCCGAGAGCACGGGGGCGCCCGCAGGATGTACTGTCGAAGCGTACTTTTTGCTTGTGTGTTTTGTGTTCACCTTGGGGGCGCCCGGGACACTCTGGGCGCCCTGGTCAGCTGTTGCCTCACTCCTTTGAGGCTCTCTGAGCTGCAGGCACTCGTTCCTTCAGTCCTGCATCCAGGGTTAGTCCAGAAACACAACAAAACATTAAGTGGTTAGTTTATACAGCCTTAGCTGTCTTGGTTCTGACTTTGGTCTCCAAAATGGAGCCCTAGGTCGAACCGACGCCTACTGTTCCCTCGACGGGGAACGCGTCCTCACCTACTCCTCTCGGGAGAATTTACCTGATGCCAACCATTCCTCTGGTTGGACTTTTGCCTGACGGTCCTTTGTCAGGTCTTGGATGCCGAGCTGCCCTTCGCTCGGTGCCTAGCATTCCTTCGCTAGGGCTTCAGTCCCAGGCTGTCCTTCGCCTGGCGCCTAGCAGTCCTTCGCCAGGGCTTTTGACTCTGGCATTCCTTCGCCAGTGCCTAGCAGTCCTTCGCTAGGGCTTTTTACCCTGGCATTCCTTCGCCAGTGCCTAGCAGTCCTTCGCTAGAACTTTTCCTGCACACTAGAGTCACTTGTTAGAAAACAAGTAAGACTTAACTTTTGAGCTCTGTTGCCATTATCAAAACACATGTTTGACTTGGGTGCATTCTGCACCAACAATCTCCCCCTTTTTGATTTATGGCAACCTTAGTTCAAAAAGTTAAGTTTAAGCAAACATGAAAAAAGGTTAAATTTTGTTCTCTCCCCTGGAAGGAATCTCCCCCTAGATTTTTCAAAAATTCGTGGGGTTTAAAAAACTTTACTTGTACTTTGAAAACTTATGTTTTAGGTACTTAGAAATCTTTCAATAACTTAAGTCAAAAGTACATAGGAGAGTTTTTGAAGCATGATTTTAGAGTACTTAAAAAGTTTGAAGCTTTTAAGTTTTAAGGTACTCAAAAGTTTTGAAAGTGTTAGCTTAAGTACTTAGTAGGATTTTAAAAAACTTAAGTACTTAGTAAACTTTGAAACACTTTAGTACATTTGGAAAACTTAAGTACTTAATAATTTTGAAAATTTAAGTACTTAATAAATAGAGTACATTTGGAAAACTTAAGTACTTAATAATTAAAAAAACTTAAGTTCTTAGTAACATTGTACTTATACAGTTTTGAAAAACTTAAGCTTAAAGTACTTATAGAAGTTAAAAAATTTTGACAAGCTTAAGTAAGAAAATTTTGAAGGGCTTGAGTACTTAGCAAAATTTTGAAGGCTTAAGTAAAAATTTTGAAAGCTTTAAGAACTTAAGTACTTTAGTCAATTTTGAAAAGTTTAAGTATTTTTGAAAGTTTTTGAATAAATTTGAAAACTTTTTGAATAAGTAAAATTAATTTTTGAAAAAGTTTTTGAATATTTTTGAAAAACTTTTTGAATAACGAAAATTAATTTTACTCTCTCCTTTCCTATCTCTCCCCCTTTGCCATATATCAAAACAGATAAATATAGCAAAAATAAGATTGCATAAAGGAAATAAGTAAGATTTTTCTGTACTGAACCAATTCATAATTAGACTTAAACTAAATCAGTCAATTTTTTCTGTAGGGACCTGTCTAACCCAATTAGCTACTTACTAACTGTTATAATCAGTAGTTTTTGCTAGGGTTAGTCAAGTTAAGTGTTTCTGTTCAAGTTAGATTTTCTAAGCTTGACACTTAACTTGATTGCTGTAAAAGTTGTATTTAGTGCCCCAATTACTGCAGATGCACTGACTTAAAGCATCTTGAATTAAGGCAAAGACCTAAGCATCTCAACCCTTTCTAGGTTATCAATCAAAAGTACCCTAAGGTGCTTGTGAGATGCTGTCTTCTAAGTCTATAGGTGCATGCAGTTCTAGGGTTAGGGCCTAGGCTAAGTCCATTTTCGAAAAAAAGGCCTAGTTTTGAAAGGGGGTAGTTTTGAAATAAAAATGAAAACTGATTTAGAAATTAAGTAAAACAGTTTTTCAAATTCTATTTTTAGAAACAAATTTTTAAAAAAATAAAGTTAATCTATTCTACAGAACACAATCCTAACTGCTGAATTAAAAATACTCATAAACTGGTCAACAGAGAATAAAGCAGGTACTCAAGGTTCAACACAGTCAAACAGTCAAACACAAGTCAACTCTACTGAGTAGGGGCAGTCAAATAGGTACAATGCTAAGTGAATCTAAGACGAAGGACCGGGATGATCAGATGGGCCAGGCTGCCATGAATCGAATCGTGCCATCATCTCAATGAATCGTGCGTCAGCCACTTCTCGATCGGCTCGACGAGCTTCCATCTGCTCTATGTGGTAGGCTTCGACCTCCTCTCGGAGGCTCTGAACCTTTGTCTCTAAATGTGTCACTCTCTGGTAGAGTGTCGGTGGAGCGGGCTCGTCGATGTGTGCTCGGGCAGCTGCAGCGATGTCTCCAACGTCGACTTCGACCTCCTCGTCTGAGTCGATCGGAGCTCCGGCCTGCTGTCATCTCCAACTAAGAACCCCGGTGGCCGACACCTCTAGACCCGCTAACGAGAAGTTCCTAAATCCTATTTCGTTAAAGTCAGTCATAGCAGTTATTTCACCCACGGTAATGTCGCGACCGTGGTGATGAAGGAGGGATGTGATGATGTGGCAAAATGGTGTGCGCACTCGTCCTTGGGTCGTGACACTGGACGCATGCAGAATGGTATGAAACATATGGAGTCCAATGTCTATATCAAGGTGATGGACTAGGGCATATAGAAGGAAAGCATGAAAGGGTCGCATAGTCCCAAGATCTCTGGTGGAGAGTGGTAGGATACAGCGGACCAGGACTCTATACAAGGCATAGTCCTGTGCCTGAAGTTCAACGGCTTGGAAACGTCTATTTGCGAGGAGGTCTGCCCTATAGAAATAGGAGTAGATGGTCTCTAGGGTAATGTCTGAGTAGGGAGGATCAAATGGGGGAGTCCTAGGAGGATAGCAGCAGAATGTGGACTGAGAGGGTCGCAGTCCTAGGAATCGGTTCAACAAAGTAGGGGTGATAGTTAGAGGGATCCCTTGGACAGTAGTGTGAAACATTAGATTATCTTGTCGAATAATGTTATTGTAAAACTCTGCACATAAGGATTCATTGATGGTATGAGTGCAGAAGACAAGATTATCTAATTGATAGAAATTGATAATGTTCATGGAGACGGGGCATGATTGGGTAAAGAAGTGCCTATTAAGATAACTTGTTTTAATAGGCTTGTAAATAGTTTGTGCAAACCTATTACATAACTCTAGGGTAGGGAACCTAGGGTCGGGACTAGGTTCGGCACCGGGGTTGGCCGGGTTTGGTCGGCGTCTTCTAAGTTAAGGAAATTAAAGGAAGCATAAAGATATTGCATTAAAAATAATTTAAATGCAAGAAAAATGAATAATAATTATACCTGGCAGCTCGGGGAGGCATAGTTGAGGATGAGGACTTGCAAGGTCTTCTTGAAGAGAAAGAAGTGAAGAAGGAGGTTGATTTTGGTGTGGGAAGAGAGGGGGGATTCGAGTGCCTTATATAGGCATTTCCATGGGGGCGCCCGGGAGCTTCCGGGCACCCTGGTCAGTGATTACTGCCAAAGGCAGTGATTCGGCTGGTTGGGGGCGCCCGGGTCAGCCCGGGCGCCCTCAACAGGCTGCTTTTGCAGCTTTTGCTGCATTGGGTGATGGGGGCGCCCGCATGGTTCCGGGCGCCCTGGTCAAGGGCAGTGGCAGCTTTTTGCTAGGGTAGAAAAAGATATGGAGGGGGCGCCGTGTGGTCCCGGGCGCCCGGAATAGAGTAGGTAAAGACAAATTTGTGTCTTGTCTACCTTTAACCATGGTTTAATCGGTTTGACCATGGTTTGAATTGATTTGACTGTTTTGACTGTGGTTTGACCGTGTTAATCATGCTTTGACCATTTTGACCATGGTTTGACTATGTTGACCATGGTTTGACTATGTTGACCATGGTTTGACTATATTAACCATGGTTTGATTATGATCTTAAATACAAGATTATCTCATACTATAGGTATCAAAAGAATTTCCAATTGAGTCTTAATCCTACTGTCTCACCTAGTCTAGGGTTTTCAATCACGTTAGTCTTATAGTTTTCGTGAGACAGGTTTTGATAGTTAAGATTGTTTTGAAAATTTTGATTAATTTTGAAAACAATTAAATTTTGATAGCTTAATTAATTTTGAAAACAATTAAATTTTGAAAACTTAATTAATTTTGAAATCAATTAAATTTTGAAAACTTAATTAATTTTGAAATTTTTGAAAAGATGTTTAAATCTACAAATAACTGAAATTTTGTGTTAGATTCGAATTTGACAAAAAAATATTGAATTTGAATTTCAAAAATTAGCTTCCAGGTCTTGGCGAGGCACTAGGCCTTCTTTGGCCGTAGCCTTATGGGATCATCCACCCTTTCCTTGACAAAGCCTTTTAATGAAATTTCATTTTCAAAATTATTCTTTGAAAAATTTCTGGTCTAACTAGTTTGGGTCTTGGATCGGTAGCTTCGGCTAGTTCCGCCAAATTGGCTTCCCTAACGTACTATCATCTCACCTCCACCCAATACTATGTTGTCAAGTTTCAGCTAAGATTGTTTAGTCCTTAAACTAGCCTAAGTCTAAGCATGATAAATTGCAGAAATTAAATAAACAAGCAAACAATCATATTGCAAGCAAATATTTATCTAACAATAAATATAGTTTTCAGTTTGGCTCCCCCTGGACTAAAGCCACGGTAATGAG
>JAGFNQ010004106.1:188311-228761 GCA_024364735.1 Boesenbergia rotunda | reverse complement strand
AGGGGCTGAGAGGGCTGGCTGAAACTGTAGAGCGTGCCAAGGGAAAGGAATTCGCAGCATCCAACTCTGGCTTCGACTGATATGGCATCCTGGGATGGTGGAGCATGATCTGAAGGCGGGATAAAGTTACTGACTCTTGAATTGATTTGCAAACAGAAGGTCAGAGAGTAGCTGCTGGAAATTGATTCTAAGACTAGGATTGAGCTATAAAAATTGATGCATACTTGTATAGATTCATATAGAAAGTTGATGTTTAATTTTATTGGCAATACTTGTAAATCTCTTGGAGTTGCTGTAATGCTATATTAGAAGGTTAGGTTTGGCCCCCCTTCTAATATAGACTTTCTTTCAGGAATAAGATTTCCTTTTTATCAAAAAAAAAAAAAAAAAAAAAACCTGTTTACAAGTATTGGTTGATTGCCTCACACGCCACCATGATATCTTTGCCTAGACGGCTAAAGAGGTCATGGGTGTTTCCCTTGTTGTAATGGTTCATAATCTAAATCACCGGTCGAGGTCAAACCGGTATGACAGAAGAAAAGGAAGTTCTCACTTGAACAAAGCTAGATCATCCATGCTGAGATGGATAAGTTGTGTGCGGTAGGATACATCTGGGAAATCCAATTCCCTACTTAGCTCTCTAATGTGGTCCTTATCCCAATGCCGAGAGGTAAATGGAGGATTTGCATCCACTTTCGTAATCTTAACCAAGCCTGCCCGAAGGACTGTTATCCCTTGCCCTACATCGATTAGCTAGTTGACTCAACGGTCAAGTGTGAGCTGATTTGTATGATAAACACCTACCAAGAGTACCATTAGATCCTGTTGACTCAAGAGGATCAAGATAAGGTTAGTTTCATAACTCTGAATGGGAACTTCTACTATACTATTATGTCATTCGTCTTAAAAAATATAGGAGAAACCTATTAGCGACTTATGGATCACATTTTCAACCACCAGATTGAGAGGAACATTGAAGTTTATGTGGATGACATCATCATCAAATCTCGACAGGCAAAGACCCTTATCCAGGAAGTGGAGGAAACCTATAACACCCTCTGACAATATGGCTCAAACTAAATCTCAACAAGTATCTTTTTGGAGTCAGGAGTAGGAGTTCCTTAGTTACATCATTACAGAATGGGAAATAGAGGCCAACCCGGAGAAAGTGCAAGCCCTACAAGACATGTCACCACCCCGCAATCTCAAAGAAGTACAATGATCAATAGGGTGGATAACAACATTATCTCGCTTTATCTCTCATTCTACTACTCGAGGTCTGCCTTTTATTAAGATATTAAGAAAGACAGCCAAGTTTGAGTGGGATAGAAAATACAATCAAACCTTCTTAGAGCTGAAAGCCTACCTAACTCAACTACCACACTTCTATCCAAGTCAGTGGTAGGAGAAACACTTTGGGTCTACCTCTCAGCATCTGAGGCGGCCACCACGACAATTCTGCTCTGGCAGGAAGAAAAGGTACAACACCCCATATACTTTTCCAGCCAACTGTTTAAGGATGTCGAAAAATGTTATACCAATTTGGAGAGATTAGCTCTAGATAACAAGCTCTGATACCCCCCCCCCCAATCGACTAGAGAACACTTCTTCTTGACTACTTATACCAGGGAGTCCTTCTCAAAGATGCTGAGTAAGCCCGAGTCTTGAAGAGGAGAGCCACACAATTCACTTTGATTGAGGACTCCTTGTATCAGCGTTCTTTTACTCGACCTCAACTCAAGTGCCTTGGGTCAGAGGATGTTGATTATGTTATGAGAGAGATATACGAAGTCATTTGTGGGAGTCACAGAGGTGCCAGGATTTTAGCATAGGTATTTTTGGCCGACTCTATAGGAGAATATAGCTTGCCTAGTTATCACCTGTGTTCTATGTCAAAAGCACCAAAATCTACCTCGTCGACCAGCCGAGTTCTTGAAGATGACTATCGTAGTTTGCCCATTCGACCAATGGTAAATGAATATTGTTGGACCTTTCCCACAGGGTCAAAGGCAGAAGAAATTCCTTCTAGTAGGTCTTGACTACTTCTCCAAGTGAGTTGAAGTTATCCCTCTAGCCTGGATCATGGATGGGGAGGTTATCAAATTCCTGTAAAAGAACATCGTCTGCCGATTCTGACTACAGTGAAAGCTTGTCTCCAACAACGACCAACAATTACAAGGTCGTTGCCTCAAAGAATGGTGCCAAGGATTTGGTATTCAATAGGCCTTCACCTCGGTGCCATATCCATAGAGCAATAGGTAAGTCGAGGTGGTCAATCAAGAAGTCATTAGGGGATTGAAAGTCAAGTTAAACCATGTCCAAGGAGCTGGGTAGATGAACTACCGAGTATTCTCTGGGTCTACCAAATGACCCCTCGAGAAAGTTCACAGATGACACCATTTTACATCATCTATAGGGGTGAGGTCCAGGTGAAGATTGGAGATGAATCCATCAGAAAGAGCGCCTATGGTAGCAAAAACGATGATCTGCAACTCTTGGACTTGGACCTCATCACAGAAACACGTGAGAAGGCAGCAGCTCGACTCAACGGCTATTGCCAGAGGATGCGCCTCCAATACAATAAGTGGGTCATCCCTCGATCCTTTCAGCAGGGCGACCTAGTCTGGCATAGGCTAAACCAGCAGGTGAGGTTGGTAAATTGGCACCTCAATGGTAGGAACCTTTCTGGTTAGTGGAAAGACTCAGCTCAAGAGCTTACTATCTAGAGGATGACAAAGGAAAGAGAAAAGACTGACCATGGAATGCTCACCACATGAAGTCATACAACTAGTGAAAAGCTCTGATTGCTGCACGATCACATCATTCTTTCTTTTCTTTTGAAACATCAAGTACTGCCCACTTTTTCACCATGCAACAAAAATCATCCTTTTTCAAGAAACATATCACTCATATGACCAAAAGGCATCGCTAGAAAAAAAAACTCCTTCGACTCGAGCATAGTTGAGATCGAGACACTCGGACTGAGGTAGCAACCTCGCCCTCCCCGAGATGAGAACATACTGTATTGCCTATTGTTGATGCAGTCTGGCCCTGATTGTTGTTTTGGTGTTGACACCGATTTAAGTTTAGGTGGATGATTATTGATTATGATTAAGTCCTGATCGGGGATCAGGCATGGTATGGAAAATCCTAGTCTAGAGGGCTCGGTGTTGGAAAATCCTAACCTGGAGGGTTAGGTGTTGAAAATCCTAGTCTGGAAGGCTAGGTGCTGGAAAATCCTAACCTGGAGGGTTAGGTGTTGAAAAGTCCTAGCTTGGAGGGCTAGGTGTTGGAAAAGTCCTAATTCGGAAAGGTTGGGTGAAAAGTCCTAGCTTGGAGGGCTAGGTGAAAAGTCCTAACTTGGAGGGTTAGGTGCAAATTCCCATCCTGGAGAATTAGGTGAAAAAGTCCTGGCTTGGAGGGTCAGGTGCCTAGCTTGGAGGGCTAGGTTGGATGAAGTTCTAACTCGGAAGGGTTGGGTGAAAAGTCCTAGCTTGGAGGGCTAGGTGAAAAGTTCTAGCTTGGAGGGCTAGGTGAAAAGTCCTAACTTGGAGGGTTAGGTGCAAATTCCCAACTTGGAGAGTTAGATGGAAAATCCTTAGCTTGGAGGGCTAAGGTGGATGGAAACTTAGCTTGGAGGGCTGAGTTTGAGTCCCTGGATCGGTCTGGTGATCGATCAGGGATTTTGGCACGTTGCTCCTTCGTGGATCGGTCGGGTGACCGATCCAGCGATGACTGATCGGTCGGGCGACCGATCAGGGAGCACACAGTGAGGTTGGGAACCTACTGTGTTGCTCCTGATCGATCTGGTGACCGATCAGGGAGTATGCGTTTCACCCATTGACTGGCTCCTGATCGGTCTGGTGACCAATCAGGGAGCGAGCAGTGAGGTTGAGTTCACTTGCTGAACTGCTCCTGAACGGTCTGGTGACCGATCAGGATCACTGTGCAGTTCGTTCTGGCGAACGATCCAGCGTCGCAGGTTCCTCACTATGATCGATCAAGCTCTAGCCTGATCGGTCTGGTCATGATCTGATCGGTCTGGTGACCGATCAGGAGTATGCCTGATCGGTCTGATGACCGATCAGGAGGCCTAGCCTGCGAAACTCAGAAATCGACCAATATAAGGGTGGATCGGTCCGATGAACGATCCACAACCTGGGATCGGTCCGGTGATCGATCCAGGAGAAGTCACAAAGAAATCGCGATTTCTGATTGAGCGTTGGGGACCGATCAGGACGGATCCTGATCGGTCTGGACCTAGCCTGATCGGTCTGGTGACCGATCAGGAGTCTCTCTGATTGGTCGGGTGACCGATCACTTTAATTCAAATTGCATTGTCAGACGCTCTGATCGCGTCTGAACGCAACCGATTCGCTGCCACTTTCCTCTGATATTTGATATGCTGTTTGATTTGCTGCTCTAATACTCTGATTAAGTCTCAGGTGACAGAGGAGGATTCAAACACTCAAGGAGAAGTCAAAGAGAGCTTTCCTTGGAGCAGGTTTGTCCCTTTCTCCACACAGGTTGCAACGGCTGGATGCAGGACTGAAGCTGCTGACTGAAGCTTGGCTGAGGGAGCTCAAGAAGTTCAGTTAGGGTTCAGTGTAGCTGGCGCGTTGGCAGTGAGGCAGCTGTAGGCTGCTGGAGAAGAGATCATCTGTTGCTTAGCGGAGAAACAAAAGGAACGAGAGTTGTAGTGTTCTGGATGAATTAAGTCTTATGCTCTTGAGTTCCTGCGTTTTGAGTTCTCCACATCAAGCTTGCTGTTCTTGAGTTCTTCAATCATTCTGAGCAAGCTATTGAGAAGCAATCATCATACTTGAGCACTTGAAGGAGAAGACAAGAGGCTTGGAGTCCGACAGTGGGAAGACACGGAGAAGGGTTCTTGCGTGAGATCGCCATTGGGTGGAGCTCAGGGAAGCTTGCTGTGTTTTTGTCCTTGCTAAGTGTTTGAGTAAGATCCTTCTTGTTGTTTCTTTATGCTCATTCTATATCATTGTTTGAAACACACTGTGGGGAGGTTTCTCCACCGAGAAGGAGGTTGCTTCATATCCGGTGATCACCGGGGCTTGATCTGCCGACGATCAAGGGATCGCCCACCTTAAGGGCACGCCAAGGAGTAGGGGCAAGTTATCCCCGAACCTTGTAAAATCTCCTTGTTAGCGATCTTGCTAATCTTGCTAGTTAGGTTTTGGTTTTAGTTTCTGCAAGTTTTGTTTTCCCATACTTCCGCTGTGCTATTAATAACTTCAAGTGCAGAAATTTGATAACTCTTCTAAGGAGAAGTGATTGGCTATATTCACCCCCCTCTCTAGCCATCTCGTTCCCAACAAGTGGTATCAGAGCTTGGTGCTCTGTTTACGATTTAACAACCGAGAGTTCTCAACAAGATGGCATTGTGAGAAGGCTTCTCCACCACCCGACCTCCATTCTTTGATGGCGCCGACTTCCAATATTGGAGATCAAAAATGGAATACTATTTGAAGATGGATATCCATACGTGGTTCGCAGTGAAGGAGGGATTCATCCCTCCTAAGGATGATGAAGGCAAAGAACTTGAGTCATGGAGGTGGACTGCCGAACAAACAAGGAAGAGTGAAGCCGACGCGAAGGCGGTTGTCATTCTACAATGTGGCATGAACAAAGACCAACTCATCAAGGTTGGTCCCTTCACAAGTGCAAAAGACTTGTGGAACAAACTCATAGAGCTCCATGAAGGCACCCGAGACTCTAGAATTGCCAAGAGGGACTTGTTCCTCAATCAACTCCAAAATCTCTCCATGAAGGAGAATGAGTCGGTAAGTGAGCTCCATAGACGGTTCAAGGAAGTCCTTAATGGACTTCATTCAATTGATGAAAAGGTCGAGAATCGCGACCTTGTGAGGTATGTCTTGAAAGCATTTCCAAGGAATGCTTTGTGGTCATCCATGGTGGATGCCTACAAAGTATCCAAGGATTTATCTATTGTAAAGTTAGATGATTTATTTTGTGAGATGGAATTGCATGAAATGGCTAACAAAGACCCCAAGGAGAAGGGGATTGCCTTAGTTGCAGGGGATCGAGTCACTAAGAAGAAGAAGGAGAAGGAGGTCTCATCATCCTCATCTTCTTCCGAATCCGAATCCAATTCCGAGGAAGATGGCAGCGGCTCTTCTTCATCCGAAATGGCCAACTTCGTGAGGAGGATGATGCGAAGAGACCGACATTTCAAAAGTAGAGGTAACACTAGTGAATCCAAACTTGATAAGAATAATGCATCTTGTTTCGAATATGGTAGGAAAGGGCATTTTAAGAATGAGTGTCCGAAGCTTAAGAAGAAGGAGGAAAAATCCAAAAGAAAAGAAGAAAAATCCAAGAAGAAGAAGAAAGCTTTGAAGGCTTCGTGGGATGAGTCATCCTCTAGCTCATCCGATGATGAAAAGGAGGAGAAGAGCACAAGGCAAGTGGCTCTCATGGCTCTTGGAGAGGAGAGCAGTGGTGAATCTTCAAGCTCCGCAAACACGACTTCATCATCTTCGGATGATGAAGAAGTAACTTCTCCCGAGCTTGAAAAATGCTATAGAGCAATTGCATGTTTAACTAGTATGCTTAAGAAATCCAAAAACAAAGTTAAAGCATTGCAATTAGAAGTCGATCAATTGAAAGTCTCTAGGGATGATAACATTGATGACTTGCATGTTGAATTACTAGAAGATGAAATTAAATCTTTGAAACATGAGATTGTAAGCTTGAAATCCTCTAAGGTTGAGGAAATCAGTGATATGCATGATAACGTGTTAGTAGAGGAAAACCAATCATTGAAGAGTGAAGTTGAGAAGCTCAAGAATATTCTTGGGAAATTCTCAAATAGCTCCAAGACCCTAGATATGATTCTAAATGCCCAAAGAGCGGTTTACAATAGGGCCGGTATTGGTTACCGCCCTAAGGAACCCTCATTTGTATCTCTCATGTCTAGGACTGACATGAGACAATCTAGGACACCCAAAACTCAAAAGAAAGTTGTCAAGGCATGGGTGCCTAAGTCATATTTAGTTGATGCTTTAGGTCCCAAGATTTGGGTACCTAAGACTTCTATTTTTCGAATTGTGTAGGTTATGATTGAGGGGGAGCATCTATCAACTTGGTTTGTTGATAGTGGATGCTCCAAACACATGACCGGGGATAGATCATTGTTTACCACATTTCACAAGAAAAGTAGAGGTAATGTATCATTTGGTAACAATGGTAGCCTTAAGGTCATAGGAATAGGAGATATTCAAATATCCGAATGTCTTAGAATCTCAAATGTCCTTCTAGTCAAGGGGATGAAATTTAATCTCCTAAGTGTCAGTCAATTGTGTGACACGGGTTACACAATTGACTTCCAACCAAGTCAATGTCTAGTTAGACAAGATGACACCTTGGACACGGTACTAGTAGGAGCAAGAGTAGACAATATTTATCAAGTTTCTTTTAAAAGTGCTACTAATGCTTTTGCTAAGTGTTTCATGTCAAAAGAAGAAGAGTCCACCCTTTGGCACCGGAGGCTAGCACATGTGAACATGAAGAACATCCGGAAGTTGGCCACCAAGGGACTAGTCCGAGGCTTACCAAGCATCAAGTATGAAAAAGACAAATTATGTGATGCATGTCAAATGGGTAAGCAAACAAAATCTGCACATAAAGGTAAAAGCGCTGTAAGTACTTCCAATGCATTAGATTTACTTCACATGGATCTATTTGATTGTAGTACCATTATATCATTAAATGGAAGTAGATATTGCTTTGTGATTATTGATGATTTTACTAGATACACATGGACATACTTTTTGAAACATAAGGACCAAACCTTAGATATTTTCATTTCTTTTTGTAGAAGAGTTGAAAATGAGAAATCATTAACAATTAAGACAATTAGAAGTGATCATGGAGGTGAATTTCAAAACCAAAGGTTTTTAGAATTTTTCCAAAATAAGGGTTATAGACATGAGTTCTCTACTCCTAGAACACCACAACAAAATGGTGTTGTAGAGAGGAAGAACCGTGTACTTCAAGAGGCTGCACGAAGCATGCTTAATGAGTACTCACTCCCGAGTTACTTATGGGCTGAAGCTGTAAATACAGCTTGCTATGTGCAAAACAGAGTCCTGATTCATAGGTTTTTAGGAAAGACTCCCCATGAATTTTGGTTTGGAAAACCACCTACGGTTAAACATCTTAGGGTGTTTGGCTGCAAGGTGTTCATTGATAAGCATCATTTTATTGATTATTTTAAGTGCTAAAATCCATGTTTGATCCATGTTTTTATTGTTTAATTGTGATTTTACCCTAGGTTTTAGGATTTTCTATTATTTTGGACTTAATTGCAAAATTACATATTTTTGGATTATTTGGCCACTAATTTTCTGATATATTTTTGTAGGCATGAAAGGATCCTGGACCTAGGGTATACTGGGTCAAACTTGAGTCGGATGTGAACCGGATCGAATTATCAAGCCTACGATTAATCCGGGCCGTCCGATTCAAGAGCGGCTAGATCTGAGCCATCCGGGACGATCTGAAGCAATCCGAGCTAGGGTTAGGGTTGATCAAGCTCTATGATCAAGATCTGAAGGTTTCATCCCAATCAGAGCTAGATCAACCGTTGGATCAAGCAAGGAGGGCTCTAGAGCGTCCATTCACAGATAGAGTTGATCTGGACCATCCGTTGCATATCTGGAGGATCCGAGCTACCACAAGGTAGATCCTGACCCCAGATCATCATCATAAAAGTTTGGGTCAGATCAGATGAAGATCAACTGTTGGATTTCTCAAATTAATCACAGCCGTCCATTATCTCCTATTTAATCAGAAACGCTGCTCACCTTCTCCTCGTCGCGTCTCCGCCGTTCTTCATCTTCTTCGTGAGTTCTTAGCAATTTTTCGATAGTTCTTCATCAAAGGAGGCGCGTCCCCTCGATTTCTCCTTTAGATCATGTGCTAGGTCAGTGGGAGAGCTTCTCGGTGAAATTCCAGCCTCAATTTGCCCAAGAAACAGGGATGTTGAGAGGTTTCCGCAACTCTGCCATTTGATGCCTTTGGATCAGCTGCGCTTCAATACCTTCCACCCGAGCTATCCAGAGGGGTTCCCTGAGTAGCTTGGACCATCATCCACCCACCCACGCACGCAGACGCAGCTGCAATGAAGAATTCGAATGGAAAATTTCAGATTTGAGCAATCTGAGCTGGTTTTGAATCGCAGGGGTTGTTACCATCGACTTGCTGAGCTTGCGGGTTCGAGGCTCACTCTTGCTTGACGACCAAGAAGCATTTGAGCTAGGGAAGGCTTGAGGAGTAGTTTAAGTAGTTAATTTCAGTGTTTTAGTTGTAACTTCGTTTCTGCACGATTCTGTTTCTGAAGTTCTGTTAAGCTACTGCAATTTTGGTTTCTGAATAGTTTCTTTTGTTTCAATTAGAGTTTTAATTCAGTGTTTTTATTAGTTAGAATTGTTATGTATTAAACAAGTGCAATTAGATTAGTTGTTCAGCTGAAATCCACTGCTGAATTTCGTTTCCAGCAGCGTGCCAGTTTCATTCTGCTTATCAATTTGATCTTAAGTTAGTTTAGTTTCAATTTTGCATTCAAAGTGAGCTTCTGAAATTTTGTTTCCATTTGGTTTGTTCTGCACTCGTTTGCTCACTTTGCATCCAATTAGTTTGCTTCGCATTTAAGTTAGATTCTGCATTTCTGCTTAGATTTCCTGCTAAATCTATTGCGTGCCAAGTTGATATTGAAACCCAGCTTATTTCTGCATTTCTGCAATAGGGCAGAATTATTTGAGCAGTTTGTGTTTTGCATTTCTTCATCCATGACTTCCTTTGATCGTTTCTAAGCATTGCAGCTGATTCGCAGTTCAACTTTGCTTGTGTTCAATTCCTGCATTTGATTCAATTCATGCTTGTCAGTTCAATACCTGCAGGGTTCAGAATGCAATTCTGAATTTATCATCAGAAACCTAGCTTCTCTGAACTATTTCTGAACTCTAGATATGTGTACTTGATCTTAGTTGTATGTTTGTCCCTGAATTTAATCAGTTTCTGCATTTCTGAATACAGATCTGAAATTTCGTAATCAATTCTGCACTTCTGTTCTACATTCCAGCATTCATTTCTGCTCCAGATTGTTTCAGAGTCAACCTGTAATTGGATGCTTAACTTCTTCCCTCAACTCTTGCAACTTATTTACTGCTAGCTTTGTTTTCTAAGGTTGCATAGATCAGTTTCAAGTCTTAATTGCTTGATAACAGCCCTGCATCAGTGTCATTTCCAGCATATTAAGTTTTTCTTGCCTATGTGCCAAGTTTGCTGAATTTTCTACATGCTGTATCAAGATAAGTGCAGCACTCCCTTAAATCAAGATTCAACTTACCATTTAGTACATTTCTGTGATTGAAATCAGTTGCATTCAAGCTTGGACCATTTCTGAGTTGTAGTTAATATTTGCACATAAGATGTTTACCTTGCATATCAAAGTGTTTCAATTGTGCCAAGTGAATGGATCGGATTGGATGTTGTAATTTCTGAAGTCAATAAAATCTGTAGAAAACCTTGTGATTTAATTCAGATTTGATTCCAAACTCGGTTACTTAACATTGGTAGATTACATTCAATATTTGTTGAGTTGAGTTTCTTGGTTGAAATTGACTTGTCAGCTCCTTAATTGAGTGGTCCTTCTTTGCATTGTGTTTTCAATTCGGAATTGCAACCCTAAAACCCAAATTGTCATTTGAAACCCGAAAACACAAACGACGCATAAACCAAGCGTGAATCAAATTATATCAACTAGTCCCCGAGAAAAATACGACCTGTGGCCCCTATATTACATTTTCATATTTTTGATTGTAAAAAGGGTTTCCAGCAATTCATTCATATTTAAATTTGATGAGCCCATACATTTCGTGACAAATTAATTAGTATATTTGGGTGCGTCAAATTTTTGGCGCCGTTGCCGGGGAAGCAACTAGTTGATTTGTTTGATTTTTGCTTGTATACTTTTGGACATATCATTGGGTTCTATTTCATTTTGCTATATCTTTCATATACGGTTGCTGCCATTTTTCTTGTTTGTTTTGTGACAGGGCTGCAAATTCAAAATGGGGTCAAAAGAGATAGAAGAGGCATTGGAGGAGTTAAAAAATGTGTTAAAGGGGTTGGACTACCAACTAGAACGTAAAGCTCAGTCATCTACTTATCAGAAGCTACCTCAGCCACAATTTCAGCCTCTCCAGCAATTTCAGCAGCTAAGTCAAGAATTCCAACAACCCTACTCAAATTTCCAACAAATTCAGAATGGGCAGCCCCAATTTTCAGTTTTTGAGCAACCAAATCAGTTTTTTCAGCCACCATTGCAACAATTCGAGCAACCACAACAATTCCAACAATTTCAGCCGAATTCCAGCAATTTCCAGAATTTCCAGAATTTTCAGAACGGGCAGCCAATTTTCCAGAATTTTCAGCCCAGTTTTCAGCAATTTCAGCCCAATTTTCAGCAACCATTTCAGCATTTTGAACCTCAATTCCAGCAATACAATCAAGGGCAGCAAGTGTGTCAACCATTTCAGCAAGATCCGCCTCAAAACCAGCCATTTTATCAGCCTACACAGCCCTTGAACCAGTTTTCACAGCCCTACAATCAAGGGTTTCAAGGGAAGAATTTTCAGCCTTCGGCACCTAATTTTCCAGACCAAAATCAGAACTTTCAAGGCTACATTTCCCAGCAAAGTTTCCAAGAATATCAGCCCTTTAATCAGCCCCAACAGCCATGTTTTCAACCAAATCAGCAAGCTCAAAATTTTCAGCCTACTTCATCCTTTCAAGGTCAATCAAGGAGCTATGCTAACCAAGGAGGCTATGGGAGTTCTAGTGCAGGAAATGTGCTCCAACAGAAGGTCGAGGAAATGTTGCAACAAGTTATGCAACAACAAAGGGTGGAGGAGATAGTTCAACAAGTTTTACTATATCATCAACAAGAGAAACAAAGGCAAGCCCAAAAATCAGAACAATCCCCCGGAGTTGGTTTTATATCAGTTCAAGGTGACCCTAGTGCATGGCCAAGTCCTTCTTCAAGTAATCTTGCACATTTAATAGAAGAAGAAGATGACGTACTCATCAAAGTCTGGGCACCTAGAGCATGCATCCCTCCGGAGATTCCTACTCAAAATTCATTTTCAAATGTTTCAGCTCAAGAAGAAGAAACTGAAGCTCCACAGGACCATTCTAGACTTTTATTTTCTGATGATAGCATTATTGATGGTCCTAATTTTTCTGATACTGTTGCTGCAGATATTACAGGAGAAGCATGCAGAGGAGATGATTCCATAGGTGTAGGGGATTGCACTAAGCCCCAGGGACCACCACAAGATTTAGAGAATGAACCAGAAAGTGTAGGGACTTGCATGGTGGAAGCAAGCACCCAAGGATCACCAGTTGAATGTCCACCAGAGCCTGAGGCTGAAGAGGAGCATGAACTTGACCAGGAGGAGACCATAGATACATCTACTATTATAGAGCCTCCAGGTATTTTCCAGCACGGTCAGGTAAGTATTTCTCCTCCTTCTTCAGAAAAATTCAGTGAGGTACCTAGGGATGATTCTATTGACTCTGATGAATTTATTGATATACCTTGTGTAGAGATTGTTTGTGAAAATCCAATAGAGGTACCAAATATTGATTTCCTTGATCATCATGCATTACTTGATACATCTCTTGTAGATATGGGTGGTGAAATAATTTTAGAGGCACCCATAATTGATGTTGTTTTCTATGATGAATCTTTTGATACATCTTTTGTGGATATGGATAGTGAAAATTTTTTAGAAGTGCCTGAAATTGATGTTATTTATTTTGATGAATCTCTTGTTATGTCTTATGCTGAAAATGAATGTGAAAGACTATTGGAGATACCTGATATTGATTTGATTGGCTGTGACACATTGCTTGATACACACTGGATGGAAAATAATTGTGAAATTTCTATTGATGAGCCAGAAATTGATTTCTTTATATGTGATGAGTATCTGGATGCAAATTTGGTAGGAAATAATTTTGAAAATTTCATTGAAATACCAGAAATTGATTTAATTGAATATGATACAGTTTTGGATTCATTTAATGCAGAGACTGAATTTATATCATTTCTTTCTAACCCTGAACACTTGAGAGAGGTATTACATTGTTTTGCAGGGTCCAGAAGACTTCAGGAGTGGGTACTCCAACTGAACAGACTTCAGCCTCCTGGAAGGACTTCTGAAGGGCATCAAGAAGGAGGAGATGATCTGACTTTAATTAAAAGCACTCCATCCCTTGAATGGCTCTTGCACCTAAATCGCCTTAGGCCACCAGAGAAATTTTTTGCAAAGTTCAAGTGTGGGGGAGTCCTATTTCTCCCAGCCACTCATACCCCTCCACTACCCAGATGGAGGCTCCTTTTGGATCGACTCCGTCCACCAGAATAAAAGGGAGTTTGATTTTTCTTGTATTTTCTTTTATTTCATTTTCATTTTCATGCTTCCTAGAATTAGAATTTTCCTTTGATTTGAGTCATTGTAAATACCATGTCTTTTCTTTTGTCACTTTTTCTTGCATGAGTAGAAATAAAAGTATCCCTTTAGGTATTCTCCATGGCATGTTAGAGTCTTCTGAAAACAAATTAAATTTGATTGTTAAAACTTAGGATTTGAGCTAATGGATGAAATCTTGGATGCTTGAGTACTACTTTGCTTTAGATGCTTGATTGAGGGGTTGAGATGAATCATTTTTACCTAGTGAGGTTTAGCCTTATATTTGAGACACATACATGAGGGGTCGATGACATAATCTGTGGCTCAAACAATAAGGGCTATTTAAATGAATTCATTGGACACATGGAGAGTGAGTTTGAAATGAGTCTAGTGGGAGAGTTGACTTTCTTCCTTGGACTTGAAATCAAGCAAACTCACGATGATATCCATGTGCACCAATCAAAGTATACACATGAAATGCTTCGAAAATTCAATATGAGTGATTCGAAAGAGGTAACCACTCCCATGGCTACAAACACAAGATTAGACAATGATGAGAGTGGTAAACTCGTTGATCTAACTCAATATCGAAGCATGATAGGCAGTTTGCTATACCTCACAGCCAGTCGACCAGATATACTATTTGCTGTAGGTATGTGCGCTAGGTATCAAGTCTGTGCCAAGGAATCTCACCTAATCGCTGTTAAGCGAATTTTGAGATATCTCAAGGGTACAATTGGTGTAGATCTTTGGTATCCCCGTACCGAATCTTTTGATTTGATGGGCTATACGGATTCCGACTACGCTGGATGTAAGTTGGACCGAAAGAGCACTAGTGGGGGCTACCAATTCTTAGGATCGTCCTTAGGAAGTTGGTCGAGTCGGAAGCAACATTGTGTTGCTCTTTCCACTACCGAGGCAGAGTATATCACCATGGGAGAGAGTATATCGCAATTGTTGTGGATGATTCACACTTTAGAGGACTATGGATTGAGTTACAAGGGTGTGCATTTGTTATGTGATAACATTAGCACAATTAACTTAACCAAGAATCCGGTCCATCATTCTAGGACCAAACATATTGAAGTAAGACACCACTTCATTAGGGATCATGTAGCTAGGGGGAACATCATACTCTCTTATGTAGAGTCAAAGTCAAACCTAGCTGACATTTTCACTAAACCACTTCCCGAGAATGAATTTAGTTTCCTAAGACGGGAGTTGGGAATGTGTCGCGCTTCATGATGTTCAAATTACGGTCAAACCCTTCATGATGATTTCGAAATTTTTGGGAACAATTGGGTAACTTTGGGAACATCTCACACAAACTATAAGGTTTAACAAAACGTTTTTGTTTGCTAGATATGGGGTGAGATGTTAGGTTTAACTCAATTTCTCAAAATGTCATTGCATCCCTTGAGAAATTAAGTTAACGAGATAATAATCACGGTGGTGACCAAGTATGGGGAAAACCATTGCATAACATATGTGTATATGGCTCCATGATCATACTTGGACATTCCAATCAAAGCAACTTGATTGGAAACTTGAATTTGGAATGAAAACTTGAATTTGTTTGATTGATTGGTGTTTGAGTTTGACTCCATTTGGATGAGTCAAAGTGTTTGTTGAACCTATAAGGACTTTTGATTCTTGTTCAGGGATCAATTTTAGTCATAAAATCATGTACAAGTTCGACAAAGTCCATCAAAACTCGTTTGGAAAATTCAGAAGTTCTGAAACTGAACATTTCAGTTCGTATCAGGAACCCTGATCGGTCACCGGACCGATCAGACATAGGGCTGATCGGTCCCTAGATCGATCTGACCCCTTCCTGTGGTGTTCGGTCCACAGACCGATCTGCGAGGCAAGCCGTGATCTTCCGGAATCTGACTAAGTGTACTGAGCTAGCCTGGATCGGTCTCCGGACCGATCTGGCACCCTGTGGGGATCGGTCCACAGACCGATCAGGGAGCTCAGAGGTTTCTCTCCGGACCCTACTGATCGAATCCTGATCGGTCACCCGACCGATCAGGAGCGCGTCTGATCGGTCATCCGACCGATCAGGACCATGCCAGTCCGATCAGGCTGTATCCTGATCGGTCTGGACGAAGTCAGATCTAACGGTGATCCGTTCAAATGAATTAAATTTTGGTTGGTGGACCGATCCACCAACCGATTAACTCTCTCCAGACCCTCATTTTCCCAAACCCTAGCGCCGAAACACCCTCTTCTGCGCAACCTTGTGCGAGCGAGAGAGTTCTTGCGTCTCCCTTCTTCACGCGCGTGTGAACCTTTGCAGAGATCCCTTCTGGTATCTTCCAGCGAGCTCTCCACTTGCCCCATACTCTCTGCGTCCGAGAGTTTTCATTGAGCAGGCCTCTCTCAACCGTGAGGAACCAGATTCTTCCTCCTTTGCTCAAACTCACTCATGGAGCCTAAGTAAGCTTTGATTTCAGTTTTCTTTTCCCAACAGTTCTTGGAATATATGGTTGTGAAGCTAACCAAGTTTTGTTCTTGTTCTGGCTGTTGTCCCGTGACCATGTTGTGCTTACCGTGACCTTACTTTCTCACCTTATGTCTATGATCAAATCTATCTATTTTTTGATTGGGTATTATCTATGATGATCAACTCTTGTATGTGTGATTCAACCCGTGTCCATCTTACCAAATCATTTGAATTCTGTGTCATGATCAATTCAAACCTCATTAGAAAGTCATCTAAGGGAAAGGAGGTAGCGGAGGGTAGTTCGAGGGGGAAGACTCCTTCTTCATCTACACCTCCTTCAAGGTCTCCACCTCTCCCACATACTCGATTTCAGAATATCGGTCTTTCTCTTAAATTTCAATGGCACAATTTTAAACTCATGCCGGTTCGAACTATAGACCCAACTTTTATCTATGAACACTGTCTAACAATATGACAACGAATTGAATTTTATAATCTTCAACCCATATTGCACTTTGAAGGACCGATCAACCTTGATTTGGTTTCTAAGTTCTATAGTAACATGGTGAGTGGAGAGGGCACGGGATGGAAAACCCGTGTTGCTGGTATCGATCTCGATTTCAATCGATCTATTTTCACTGATTTTCTCAGCTGTCGTCGGTCAGACAATGATTTCTTTCTCTATCCATTCCCTCCTAACCCTCTTCCAGTTCCCTTCGATGGAGTGACTCCCGATTCCATCTACGAGTACTTCCTAGGCCACCCCAGGCCAGGGGGTTCTGGTGAGTGCACCCGTGACTTTCCCACGTTTCCTGCTCTTCGTCTCTCCCCTGTTGATTATGTGTTGTTTAAAATCATCACCAATTGTCTCCTTCCCACTACCTCAAAACATCTCGATGAGATTCGACCGTTCCACTGCTTGATGCTTTACGGGTTGCATCAGCAGCTAGATTTTGACTCAGTGGCTTCGGTTTACTTCTCTATCATCGTACACAGTATGCCTTCATCCCAATCGGTCTATATGCCATTCGGTCACATCATCACTGCCTGGCTGGTGTCGGTTGGCATCGATGTTTCATAGGGCCGTATTGTGCCCATGACCCGAGAGGACTGCCGTCTGGATCGTCACATGCTTGCTCAGTCCGGCATTGTTCTCGGGCCTCAGGGGCTAAGGTGGAAGTCTCGCAGGCATGCAGGGGAGCCACCGAGAGCAGCCCGTGACCAGGGGGCACCAGCTACTACTGCCGATTATGATGAGTGGGCTCCTGATCTACGCTGGCAAGTAGCGGAGATAGAGCACAAATTGCATATCTCTGAGCTCTAGCGACAGGAGGTCAGCTCCGAGTTCCAGTCTTTTGATCGCCGGTTTGATGTCCTGGCCTCTGATGTCTCTGAGATGAGCGCATTCCAGGACAGATGGTATGAAGAATGGTATCATTATACGTTTCCTGATGGTGCGTCCCCCAGTGGCCCTTCACCCAGGGATATCATATATATTGATGATTCTGATGATGATGTTGTATGACGTTAGGGCTGTATGCCCTGTGACTTGGTTGTTGTGACCTTGTGTCACATGTATTTTGCTACCTGTTTGGATGCTTTGACCTATCTGTTTTTATCTGACATGCCTTTCTACTTTGAGTATATTTATTGTTGATGCCATGTTGATTATGTCTTGCTACATTCATGCTTACATTGCCATGTCTACTTGATACTTATGAATATTACGGCATGGGTTTATATTTCATACTCATATGATGCATGTGACTGCTATGTCTTGCTACAATTTTTCACATGTGTTCGTATGATCATTCCACAAACTATCACATTTTTGATGAGTTGGGATACCTCTAGGATTGAGGGGGAGTTTATCTTAATCTTAACAGTCCCTCTTGCCCCTTTTCGGTGTTCGACAAAGGGGGAGAGTGTGGATTGGTTAAGTTTAGAATGACCATGTTGTAGGGGGAGGATCTGGATTCCCCTATGATTCCAAAGTTGAGAAAATTGATTGAGATCCCTAAACTTAAAATCGGATTGTCAAACAATAAAAAGGGGGAGATTGTTGATGCAGTCTGGCTCTGATTGTTGTTTTGGTGTTGACACCGATTTAAGTTTAGGTGGATGATTATTGATTATGATTAAGTCCTGATCGGGGATCAGGCATGGTATGGAAAATCCTAGTCTGGAGGGCTAGGTGTTGGAAAATCCTAACCTGGAGGGTTAGGTGTTGAAAATCCTAGTCTGGAAGGCTAGGTGCTGGAAAATCCTAACCTGGAGGGTTAGGTGTTGAAAAGTCCTAGCTTGGAGGGCTAGGTGTTGGAAAAGTCCTAATTCGGAAAGGTTGGGTGAAAAGTCCTAGCTTGGAGGGCTAGGTGAAAAGTCCTAACTTGGAGGGTTAGGTGCAAATTCCCATCCTGGAGAATTAGGTGAAAAAGTCCTGGCTTGGAGGTCAGGTGCCTAGCTTGGAGGGCTAGGTTGGATGAAGTTCTAACTCGGAAGGGTTGGGTGAAAAGTCCTAGCTTGGAGGGCTAGGTGAAAAGTCCTAGCTTGGAGGGCTAGGTGAAAAGTCCTAACTTGGAGGGTTAGGTGCAAATTCCCAACTTGGAGAGTTAGATGGAAAATCCTTGCTTGGAGGGCTAAGGTGATGGAAACTTAGCTTGGAGGGCTGAGTTTGAGTCCCTGGATCGGTCTGGTGATCGATCAGGGATTTGGCACGCTGCTCCTTCGTGGATCGGTCGGTGACCGATCCAGCGATGACTGATCGGTCGGGTGACCGATCAGGGAGCACACAGTGAGGTTGGGAACCTACTGTGTTGCTCCTGATCGATCTGGTGACCGATCAGGGAGTATGCGTTTCACCCATTGACTGGCTCCTGATCGGTCTGGTGATCGATCAGGGAGCAAGCAGTGAGGTTGAGTTCCCTTGCTGAACTGCTTCTGATCGGTCTGGTGACCGATCAGGATCACTGTGCAGATCGTTCTGGGAACGATCAGGTCGCAGGTTCCTCTCTATGATCGATCAGGACGAGCCTGATCGGTCTGGTAAGGTTCTGATCGGTCTGGTGACCGATCAGGAGTCTCCTGATCGGTCGGTGACCGATCAGAGGCTAGCCTGTGAAACTCAGAAATCGCCAATATAAGGTGGATCGGTCCGTGAACGATCCACGACCTGGGATCGGTCTGGTGATCGTCCAGGAGAATCTCAAAGAAATCGCGATTTCTGATTGAGCGTTGGGGACCGATCAGGACGGATCCTGATCGGTCTGGAACCAGCCTGATCGGTCTGGTGACCGATCAGGAGCTCTCTGATCGGTCCGGTGACCGATCACTTTAATTCAAATTGCATTGTCAGACGCTCTGATCGCGTCTGAACACAACCGATTCGCTGCCACTTTCCTCTGATATTTGATATGCTGTTTGATTTGCTGCTCTAATACTCTGAGTAAGTTTCAGGTGACAGGGGAGGATTCAAACACTCAAGGAGAAGTCAAAGAGAGCTTTCCTTGGAGCAGGTTTGTCCCTTTCTCCACACAGGTTGCAACGGCTGGATGCAGGACTGAAGCTGCTGACTGAAGCTTGGCTGAGGGAGCTTAGGAAGTTCAGTTAGGGTTCAGTGTAGCTGCCGCGTTGGCAGTGAGGCAGCTGTAGGCTGCTGGAGATGAGGTCACTTGTTGCTTGGCGGAGAAACAAAAGGAACGAGAGAAGTAGAGTTCGACAGTTCTTCAGTTTTTGGTGCTCTTGAGTTCCTGCGTTTTGAGTTCTCCACATCAAGCTTGCTGGTCTTGAGTTCTTCAATCATTCTGAGCAAGCCATTGAAAAGCAATCATCATACTTGAGCGCTTGAAGGAGAAAACAAGAGGCTTGGAGTCCGACAGTGGGAAGACACGGAGAAGGGTTCTGCGTGAGATCGCCACTGGGTGGAGCTCAGGGAAGCTTGCTGTGTTTTGTCCTTGCTAAGTGTTTGAGTAAGATCCTTCTTGTTATTTCTTTGTGCTCATTCTATATCATTGTTTGAAACACACTGTGGGGAGGTTTCTCCACCGAGAAGGAGGTTGCTTCATATCCGGTGATCACCGGGGCTTGATCTGCCGACGATCAAGGGATCGCCCACCTTAAGGGCACGCCAAGGAGTAGGGGCAAGTTATCCCCGAACCTTGTAAAATCTCCTTGTTAGCGATCTTGCTAATCTTGCTAGTTAGGTTTCGGTTTTAGTTTCTGCAAGTTTTGTTTTCCCATACTTCCGCTGTGCTATTAATAACTTCAAGTGCAGAAATTTGATAACTCTTCCAAGGAGAAGTGATTGGCTATATTCACCCCCCCCCTCTCCCAACACTTTGCTAGGTCTTTTCCTGCACACTTGAGTAATAGGTTAGATAAACATTATACTTTAACTTTTGAACCCTTTTGCCATTATCAAAACACAGGTTCGACTTGGGTGCTTTCTGCACCAACAATCTCCCCCTTTTTGATTTATGGCAACCTTGATTCAAAAAGTTAAGTTAATCAGAACAAGTAAAATAAAATTTTGTTTCCTCCCCTGGAAGAATCTCCCTCTAGATTTTTCAAAGGTTCGTGGGGTTTTTTGAAAATAAAATCTAAGTCTAAAGATGGATTTAATTTTACTTAGAATAATTTTCAACAGAAACTTTATATTTTCCAAAATAATTTATACTTGTAGGAAAATACTTTAGAAAACTTTGAGAACTCAAGTTTAAGTACTAAGAAAGATTTTGAAAACTTAAGTTTAAATACTTTAGAAAAATTTGATTTGAAAACTTTAGAAAAATTTGATTTGAAAACTTAAGTTTAAGTACTTGGAAAAATTTGATTTGAAAACTTAAGTTTAAGTACTTGGAAAAAGTTGATTTGAAAACTTAAGTTTAAGTACTTAGAAAAATTTTAAAAACTTAAGTTTAAGTACTTAGAAAGTTTTGATTTGAAAACTTAAGTTTAAGTACTTAAAAAATTTTTGAAAACTTAAGTTTAAGTACTTAGAAAGTTTTGAAAACTTAGAAAGTTTTGAAAACTTAGAAAGTTCTGTACTTTTGAAAATGAATTAAGTACTTTTTGAATAAATGATAGAGTTTGAAATTTTGGATTTTAGAAAAGAAATTTTAAACTCTCTCCTTTCCTATCTCTCCCCCTTTGCCATATATCAAAAACAAAGCAGTATAGCAGAAAAAGGATAATTAAATTGCATAAAAGCAAATAATAAATTGCATAATTTGCTGTACTAAATCAATTCAGGATATTAACTAACCAAATCAGTTTCAATTATCTCTTTTAGGGTCCTGTCTAACCCAATTAGCTACTTACTAACTGTTATAAACAGTATTTTCACTAGGGTTAGTCAAGTTAAGTGTTCTGTTCAAGTTAGATTTTCTAAACTTGACACTTAACAAATTTAGTGCCCCAATTACTGCAGATGCACTGACTTAAAGCATCTTGAATTAAGGCAAAGACCTAAGCATCTCAACCCATTCTAGGTTATCAATCAAAAGTACCCTAAGGTGCTTGTGAGATGCTGGCTTCTAAATCTATAGGTGCATGCAGTTCTAGGGTTAGGGCCTAGACTAAGTCCATTTGCGAAAAAATCCTAGTTTTGAAGGGGTAGTTTTTTTTAAATAAAACTAAGTCGAAAAATTTATTTTTTAAAACTTTTCAAAACTAAGTAAAAGCTGATTTTGAAAGCATTTTTTTAAAAAAAAACTACTTTAAAAACTTGATTTTGAAATGAGTAAAGTAGTAAGAAAACCAAGAGTAGACTTAACCTATTCTACCAAGCATAATCCTAACTGCTGATCAAATAGTAGAGAAAAACAAGTACTCATCTCCATAAGTCAGCTGGTCAACAGAGAGAATCAGCACAGTCATACAAGTCAAACATGAGTCAACCCTACTGAGTAGGGGCAGTCAGATAGTCACTAGTACAATGCTAATCAAATCTAGGAGGAGGGACCAGGATAATCAGAAGAGCCTGGCTGTCAAGATCGAAACATCGCCATCATCTCGTGATATTGTGCGTCTCTGGTCTCCCTCTCAGCTCTAAGTGCACTCATATAGTCAGTGTAATAGCCTAGATTTGTCTCCATATCTTCAGCATGATTTGCCTCCACTTCCTCTCGGAGGCTCTGGACCTGTGTCTCCAGCCATGTCACTCTCTCGTAGAGTGTCGGTGGAGGGGGCTCGTCTATGTGTGCTCGAGCCTCTGCTGCCAAATCGGCGACATCGACTTCAACCTCCTCGTCTGAGTCGATCTGAGCTCCGGCTCGCTGTCGTCTCTAAGTCAAAACCCCGGTGACCGATACCTCTATACCAGCTAAAGAGAAGTTCCTAAACCCTATCTCATCAAAATCTGTCATCGCGGTTATTTCACCTACGGTAATGTCACGACCGTGGTGATGAAGGATGGAGGTGATGATGTGGCAGAAGGGGGTGTGTACCCGACCCTGAGTCGTGACACTAGAGGCATATAAGATAGCGTGGAATATGTGAAGGCCAATGTCAATGTCTAGATGATGGATCAGCGCATACAGGAGGAAGGCATGAAAAGGTCGCATGGTCGCGACATCCCTAGTGGATAGTGGTAATATACAGCGGACCAGAACTCTGTACAGGGCGTAGTCCTGGACCTGAAGGTCAACGGACTGAAATCGTCTAGCTACGGGGAATCTAGCTTCCCTATAGAAATAGGAGTGGAGAGTGTCTAGAGTAATGTGAGAGTAGGGAGCATCAAATGGAGGATCCCTAGGAGGATAGCAACAAAAGGTGGACTGGGAAGGTCTTAGTCCAAGAAATCGATTTAGTAAGGAAGGGGTGATTGACAAGGGTATCCCTTGAACAGTAGTGACAAACATGAGATCGTTCTGTCTAACTATGTTATTATAGAATTTTGCACATAAAGATGTGTTAATTGAATGAGTGCAGAATACTAGATTGTCTAGTTGATAAAAGTTTATAACATTCATGGCTAAAGGACAGGATTGGGTGAAGAAGTGTCTATTTAGATAGCTAGTTTTGATAGGCTTATAGGTTGTTCAAGCAAACTTATTACAAAGTTCTAGAGTTGGGAACCTAGGGTCGGGACTCGGTTCGGTACCGGGGTTCGTTTGGTTTGCTTGGCGTTTTCTAAGTTAAGAAACATGCATTTATAAGAAGGGAATTAAGAAAGTAATTCTAAATGCATAAAAGAAATCATACCGGGAAGGCATGGTTGAGATTGAGGAAGCACAACTGTCACTTGATCTCCTTGGAAGGAAGGAAGTGAGGAAGGAGGATGGTTTTTGGTGTGGGAAGAAGAGGGGGTTCGGGTGCCTTTTTATAGGCAGTTCATTGGGGGTGCCGGGGAGCTCCCGGGCGCCCGGGACAGTAGTCTACTACCTTTGGCAGTGACTAATGCTGGTTGGGGGCGCCTGCAATGGCTCGGGCGCCCCGGTCAGGCTGGATTTTGTAGCTTTGCTGCTTTGACTGATGCTGGGGGCGCCCGCAAGGTTCGGGGCGCCCCGGTCAAGGGGTAAAGGCAGCTTTTTGCCTTGAAGGAAGAAAAAGTCATGGGGGTGCCCGAGGAGTCACGGGCGCCCGGAAGTGACAACTTTGGATGTTTTGTGATCATTTGACCATGGTTTAATTGGTTTGACCATGGTTTAACTACTTTGACCATGATTTGACTATGTTGATCATGGTTTGACTATGTTGACCATGGTTTGACTACGTTGACCATGGTTTGACTACGTTGACCATGGTTTGACTACGTTGACCATGGTTTGACTACGTTCTGAATTACAGGATTAAATCACAATATAGGTATTAAAGGAATTTCAATAGAGTTTATTTTTACTGTCTCACCCAATCTAGGGTTTTCAATCACGTTAGCCTTATAGGTTTTGTGAGACAGGTTTTGCTAAAAGGAATTTTTAAGAAAAATATGATTTATTTTGAAAATTTTAAATTAATTTTTGAAAGCATTTGAATTTATTTTGAAAAGAATATCTACAACTAACTGAAGGTTTGTGTTAGATTCGAATTTTACAGAGACTAGTTTGAATTTGAATTTCAAAGATTGGCTTCCAAGTCTTGGCGAGGCACTAGGCCTTCTTTGGCCGTAGCCTTATTGGATCATCAACCCTTTCCTTGACAAAGCCTTTCAGTGAAATTTTATTTTCAAAATTAATCTTTGAAAAATTCTGGTCTAACTAGTTTGGATCTTGGATCGGTAGCTTCGGCTAGTTTCACCAGTCTAAAGAGACCAAGTAGAGAATACTTGACCTTATTAGAATTGGTTTCCCTAACGTACTACCATCTCACCTCCACCCAATACTATGTTGTCAAATTTCAGTTAAGTTAGTTCAGTCCTTAAACTAATCATTCCTAAATCTAAGCATGGTAAATTGCAGGAATTAAGTAGACAATCAAACAAGCAAAATGAAAGAAACATTGTTATCTAACAATAAATATTGTTTTCAATTTGGCTCCCCCTGGACTAAAGCTACGATAATGGTTTGGCAAGATGTGAATCTTGTCCTTGGGGATCCAATATTGATTTGATCCTGTTTGTTTGTTCAGGCATAGTTTGGGTACCCATGCCTGAACTTTAGGTCTGGACTGGTTCAGTACAGCAAAGTAGGATCTTTATCTAGATTTGGTTTTATAGCCTAGTCCGGATCGATTTAGAACCGATTTCTATTTTCCAAGAATCATATCAAGACCCTTGGAACCAGAAGTGAATCGTTCTAAAGCTGATCTAAAGTCCTTAACCTGAGTTTTCAGGGAGGAGTTCTCTTTCTCAAGTTTTTCAACTTGAGTAAAGGTTCCTTCTTGAACCTTCTCAGTTAAGGGTCTAGAGTCAGCTCCCTCTTTCAGGAGTTTTACTTCCTGTCGGAGGGATTCGACTTGGAGTTTAGCTTTCGCCAAATCTCGAGAAAGATAAGAAATTAATTCATTTAACTGACTTCTAGTAAAACCACTTACCTTGATTTCGCCATCCTCTAAAAATGTTAGTCTACCGTCGTCCTGTTCTGATTCTGACTCGGTCTCGATTTCTTCTGAGGCAGTTAGTGCGAGCAGGTTTGACTGTGGGACCTCTTCTTCTTCTTCGGAGGAGGACTCATCCCACGTTGCCTGAAGTGCCTTTTTCCTTCTATTCTTCTTGGTCTCCTTTAGGTTCGAACACTCCGTTTTGTAGTGACCCTTCTTCTTGCACTCGTAGCAGGTCACGTTGGGCTTGTTCTTTTCATTTACGGGTTCAGCTGGTTCATCCTTTCTTTGGTTGGCTTTCCGTCTGTTGTTTGGTTCTTCAATTCCTTGTAGTAGTTCCGGGCCAGTCGAACCATCTTAGGTCGATCTCCTTCTTCGTCTTCTGAGTCTGAGTCTGAATCAGACTCGGGTGCAGGTTGAGGTTTCTTCTTGGATACTTTTCCAGCTTTACTTGCAATAAAGGCAATACCTTTCTCGGCCAGATTGCAGTTAGTCTATTCATGTAATTCTAATTCAGAGAACAATTCATCTAATTTAATTTTTGAAAGGTCCCTTGAAACCTTGTATGCATCTACCATAGATGCCCACAAGGTGTTTCTCGGGAAAGCATTTAAAGCGTACCTTATTAGGTCACGGTTGTCTACCTTGTGACCGATGGTGTGTAGTCCGTTCATTAATTCCTGAATTCGGGTGTGGAGTTGAGCTGCTGTTTCATTGTCGTTCATCTTGATCGTGTACAGCTTGTTCAGGAGGAGATCTCTCTTGCTGATCCGAATGTCTAAAGTTCCTTCGTGCAGCTCGATCAGTTTCCCCCACAGCTCCTTGGCACTGTTGAATGGACCCACCCGGTTCAGCTCCTCTTTTGTTAAGCCGCATTGGAGGGTCTGGGTCGCCTTTGCATCAGCTTCAATCTTCCGTTTCAGAGCGGTGTCTATGGACCCAATTTAGCTAATTAAAGTTGTCACGAAATGTGTGGATCCGTCAGAATTTAGAATTTATAAAGTGCTGGAAACCCTTTTTGCAATCAAAGAAGAAGAGCGTAGTAAAGGGGCCACAGGTCGTATTTTTCCAAGGGCTAGTTCAAGTTGTTCAATTCGTGCTCGAGTTTATGTGTCGTTAATGTTTTTGGGTTTCAAATAATAACTGGTGTTTGGTTTCAAATAGACAAGGAAATGCAATAGGAAGAAATGAAAACTTGATACTCAATGTAAGACAACCTAAAAATGAACTAATCACATCACTTGGAAAACAAGGCTATTAATGGAATGAGATGCATGAATGAAGAATTGAACTTCGGAATTGAATGCAGCAGTATAAGCAATGAAATTTCAGAATTGAAATTGCATGGATTCAAGAACTAAACTTGATACCAATAAAAGGAAAAACTCTGTGCCAAATCTGATATGGAGTACTAAAGTTCCTACTAACACTCTGAAATAAAACCAATCAACTAAGCTTGGAAGTCAAACTATTATGGAAGAACTTTGAAGAAATAAATGGGTACAATTCAGATCAAGTTGAGATAAATTCGAAAATGGATTAAATGTAAAACTGAAATGCAGGAATTCAAATTCTATGATCAGAAATGGCAGTTAAACTCCACTAGGATGCAGAACCAAACAAGTAACTAATTTCAAATGCAATGTAATTCAATTGCAAAGCTTCCTTGATACAAACTTCAGCAATTACAACTAGAAAAACTTCAGAAATGAGTTGTATCATAGAAACTGCTTGAAATTGCAGAAATATGCAAACTGATATGAACCAATTGAAGTTGAGTGCAGAAATTAAATGCAAATTCCTAGCAAATGAATCCAACTACAATGTATAAATGCAAGAGAAGAAATAACAACTCCTTTGGACAAAATTCAGATGCTGAAAAAAAAGAAATCTGTTGAGCAGGAATGAAGCAAAAATCTGATACACATTTACCAATCTGATACACAGATCGTAAGGCACAAATTGATCTGACATAGAAAGCTATTGTTATCTTAACAAGCTCACTAACTAATCTACTTGCAAAATTGAACCTAATTAAAGCTGGAAAAATTCAGAAATGAAAGTGAGAAAGCTGATACGCAACAGTTAAAAAAAACTGCAGAAACAAATTCGAATTCAGAAATGATTTGAAGCTAACAAACTCATTTAAATTCCATTGTTCATTTCACAAATAACTTGGCTAACTAGATTGCAGATTTGAAAAGCTATCGACTACGAGAAATGATCCACTAGAACTGGTACAAACTTCAGAAACTACAGCAGATACGAAAAACAGATTTGAAAGACAATTGAAACTGAAATTACAGCTAAAGAACAGAAATAAACTAAAGAAATTAACTCTCAATCACTCTCTTGACTCGAGACCACCTTGTTCGTCACGCAAGGGCAAGCCAAGAACCCCTTAAACTCGCAAATCAATGGAAAAACGGATCAACTTCAGATCTGCTCACAGAATTGCAATCTGCTGGAAATCCAATTCAATCCACTAGATCTCGCGATGTACAGATGCTATAAAGATTTGGTGTTGATAAGAAACTATCAGAGAACCCCTCAGACAGCTCCGATTGAAGAGATCGGCACCCAATCGCGATCCAGTTGATCAAATAACAGGAATTGATGAAACCCTCACTCAGCCCCTGTTCCGATGCAAAATCTGTGATTGAATCTCCATTTGAGCCTCTTCCAAGGATCCAGATCTCGCTCCAAGGTAGTATTGAGTTGGACACGCCTTCAATGGAAGAAATCGCCAAAAGAATTGAAGAAGAAACGGAGAAGAAGAAAGCTGAGTTGAAGACGTGACACAGATCTGAACTCTGTTTTCGGTTTAAGTAGTTAAACAGTGGACGGCTGAGATTGATTCCGCTTCATCCAACGGTGGATCCTTGTCCGATTTGATTCAAAATTTCCAGATCTTGATCAGAGGTCAGGATCATCCTCGTGGTCGCTCGGATCTGCCAGATCTATAGCGGATGGCTCAGATCAAGCTGATCTTTAAATTGATGGTCTAGATCCCTCTGATCGTGATCCAACGGCTAGATGATCTCCGATTGAACTGAAACTCTCAGATCTTGATCTGATCGCTTGATTACCCCTAATCCTAGCTCGGATTGATCAAAAGTTCTCAGATGGTCTAGATCTAACCGTTCTTGCATCGGACGGTCCAAATGAATCGGCGCTTGATTACTTGATCCAATCCACTTTTGACTCAACTTTGACCCAACATGACCTAGGTTCATGATCCTTCCAAACCTACAAAAGTAGATCAAAAATTTAGTGACAAAACAACTCAAATATAACAATATTTACAATTAGGTCCAAAAAGGGTATAAATCCTAAAACCTAGGGTGAATCCACAATTTCACAAGTAAAATATGAATCAAACACGGATTTAAGCATATAAAATGATCAATAAAATGACGCTTATCAGTGTCCCACTCTGTGTAGGTCTGAGGTACTCCTTTAGCATTCTTTGGAATCTCCAGTCCGGATTGGATGATTATCCACATGTCCACCTGAGTTTTCAGGTGGACCTCCATTCTGCTCTTGCAGTAGGAGAAGTCCTCCCCACTGAAGAGAGGTGGTCTTGCGGTGCTGAAGCCTTCTTGCATGGCCATTTTATCTGAAAGTTAAACTAAAAGGAAAGAAATGTCCCAAGACTTGGTCTTGGATTAGTAGTGCGGGATAAAGAGAACAATATTTGTCGAGGGGTGTTGCACCAACCTCGATTAATGAGAAGAATTTAGAACGAAAAATTAAAAAAAAAATCGTAAAAATCCGAAAAATTCTCAAACTGGTGGTTGCACCAAATTTGAGCTTCCCCGCTCTGATACCACTTGTTGGATCGAGAGAAACGATAGAGGGGGGTTGAATATCATAAATCATTTTTGGATTAAAAATAAGAGCATATGCAGCGGAAAATTAAATCACAACACAAAGACGCAAGCAGTTTTACTTGGTTCGGAGTCGCGGTCGGCTCCTACTCCAAGGCCCACGGTCGTTGACCGTTTACTGCGGGCAATTATATATGTGCGCAAAACCAGTTTACAAGATGTATTACAAACTTAGTACAGTAAACTAAAAGTAGCTCTTCGTTACCGACGTCCGGTGTAGATTATGTTTTTGGAGCAGAGGGATGTCGTCGGCACTTGTATCTTGAGTCGGGAGGTTTCCGGAGCAAAGCGCGGGAGTAGAAGAGCGTGAATGCGTTGAAAGAATTGATGTCCGAAGCCTTGGGGTCGAGGGCCTTTTTATAGCCCCTGGGGGCGCCCGGAACGTCGGGGGCGCCCCCCCACGTGTCAGCTGATCCGAGTTCCTCTCGGTCAGCTCTGATCCCTTCATACTCGGGATCAGGCTTTGACGGAGGAGCCCGAGTTGACCGGGTCAACTCTTATCCGTTGGCTTCGCTGGCTTCTGCTTCGTTAGCTTGATCTGGGGGCGCCCGGACCATCCGGGGTGCCCAGGAGCATGGGGGGCGCCCGGGAGCACGGGAGCGCCCCGCCCATGAGCTGTCGAAGCATTCACTTGCTTTACTTCTTTTGTGTTCACCTTGGGGGCGCCCGGGACACTCCGGGCGCCCTACTTAGCTTCTGCCTCACTCCTTTGAGGCTCTCTGAGCTGCAGACACTCGTTCCTTCGGTCATGCATCCAGGGTTAGTCCAAAATAACATAGAGCAAATATATTAGTTTTATACAGCCTTAGCTGTCTTAGTTCTGACTTTCAGTCTCCAAAATGGAGCCCTAGGTCAAACCGACGCCTACTGTTCCCTCAACAGGGAACGCATCCTCACCTACTCCTCTCATGAGAATTTACCTGATGCCAACCGGCTCCTTCGGTTGGACTTTTGCCCAGCTGTCCTTCGCCAGGTGCCTAGCTGTCCTTCGCCAGGTCTTCAGTACCAAGATGTCCTTCGCCTGGTGCTAGCAGTCCTTCGCTAGGTCTTCAGTACCAAGCTGTCCTTCGCCTGGTGCTAGCGTCCTTCGCTAGGTCTTTGTACTAAGCTGTCCTTCGCCTGGTGCCTAGCAATCCTTCGCTAGGTCTTTGTATCCTGGCATTCCTTCGCCAGGTACCTAGCAGTCCTTTGCTAGGGCTTTGTATCTTGGCATTCCTTCGCCAGGTGCCTAGCAGTCCTTCGCTAGGGCTTTGTATCCTAGCATTCCTTCGCCAGGTGCCTAGCAGTCCTTTGCTAGGTCTTTTCCTGCACACTTGAGTAATAGGTTAGATAAACATTATACCTTAACTTTTGAACCCTTTTGCCATTATCAAAACACAGGTTCGACTTGGGTGCTTTCTGCACCAACAAAAATGGGTTCCATGGTCAATGGATCTCAGGTGGTTTCCTCTAGGGGATTGAACAGAACCACAGAGTGTGCCCAGAGGTTTAAAAGGCTAAGGTTAGTTTTAATCCTAGAGAATTGGCACACTAGAAGGAAAAAAGGTAAAATTGGGGTTTTGATTGAGAAAAATCGATTTTAATGCCTAAATACCATATAACTCGATGCTAAGGATTGATTATGAATAAGTATGGGAGAAAGTATCGAGGTGAGGTCCGAATTACAACTTTTGGGAAAGGGTTTCATGATACATTCTAGAGAAATTCAAAATTTATACCAATCATGGGATTTGGGATGACTTTGACTGAAATTATATTTTTCTCAAGTAGATGTAAGATCCACAAATATCCTCACAAGATTTCAGAATTTTTGGGAATTTGTGGAATTAGTTAGGCATTTCTGAAATTCAGACTGAAAAGCTGAAATTCAGAACATCAGACACCAGTCGACTGGCAAAACCCACAAAATGTAATTACACTCTAGCCCAGTCGACTGGCCAAGAGGCAGTTGACTGGTGCGCAGGTTTTATAAAAGGCAAGGGCGCATTGGGAAAGCCAAACCTAGGGTTTTGGCTGCTTATTCCAGCGATTTTCTCTTCCTCTCAACTCCCTTGCGTCCTAAGTCTGCTTCAGCCCTAAAATTAGTCCTAAGGCCTCCTCTAACTCTGATCTACTTCTAGGGTTGGTTGAAAACCTCTTTTCTCAAGTCATTCTCTCAAAATCGAAAAACATGAAAAGGCAGTCAAGAGGTATAATGATTTAAGGTTTATTTCTCCATTTAGACTTTGCATTGATACTAATATGATGTTTTGTATATGTTTTCTTTGATATTTTTCTCTTTTGGGGGGTTATCTTGGTATGAATGCATGTGTTTGGTATATTAGGGTTGTGTCTAAAAGGTCTAGGGGTGAGGGTTCATCCCGACCAGGTCCCCAAGCTCCAGAGGAGTCAATATTTAGGAGTCGGGAGTGTAGGAAGAGGTTCGAGGAGAATGAGTTTGTTGTGTTGCCTTGTCGGTATCATAACAAATCATATTTTGAGGATAAAGCGCCATAAATTATTGAGATGGTGACTCATTTTGGCATAGAACAATTGGTTTATTGCAAACACGACATTAACACTGATCTATGCAAGGAGTTCTATGCAAATTTAACTTGTATTGATTCAGACAATAATGTTTATGAATCAAGAGTAGTCGGCGTTACCATTCCTTTCATACCCATAATTTTAGCCAGTTTCTTAGAGTGTCGGGCGTCAAACAATGTCAACACCTATTTTCTAAATGTCATTGAGCCGCTTGAGTTTGAAAACATTACCATTGATCAGATTCATCTGCACTATTTTAGAAGACATAGACATGAATCTGAGTGCACCTTTGATGCAAAGCCCATGCGTCCATTTAGCCATGTTCTGTATAAGATTGTTGTAGAGTGTATTCTACCCATTGTCACTAAGGGGAGAGCAAGGATTCGACTGTCTCACTTAGTGATGATGTATGCTCTTGAGAGACGATTGGACATAGATGTGTCATTGCATGTGTTTGCCTCCATTTGTCATTTTTCCCAGAGTGTCAATGGGAAAATTTACATGCCCTTTTGCCACATGTTGACTGAGTTCTTCCAGCTACGATTTGGCATTCGTGTCACCAGTGGTCAGGTGAAACACCTGTCCAAGGAGTATGATCAAATTGGCACCCGCCAATTATCCTTAGCAGGGATTGAGTTTAGACAGGGGGCATTTGCTTAGAGGGAGCGTCCAGAGGCCGCCGATGCAGATGAGGGGCCCGACGAGCTGGTCACCCAAGCAGAGATTACCCAGCTCCAGGCAGATGTTCATACCATTCGCGAGGACATTCACGGATGCCAGCAGACGGAGCAGAGGCTTGAAGCAAAAGTTGATCGGATGACCAGCCGCCAAGATGAGATATAAGAGATGATGCAGCAGTGGCATCTTGCCTATCAGGCTCCTCCTCCTCCTCCTCCCCCAGGCGGTGACGGGGACATGTTCTTCTAATCAGATGACGCAGATCTTGGAAGTTTTTTAGTGTTGAGAGTATTATCATTAGTTGTTATATTATATCTCTCAACACTCCTCACTTTGATGATTGTACTTATTCGGTTGACTTCTAGCCTGTTGGCCCATGATATTGTTTTGATGGTTATTGACTTCTTTTGTGACTCCATGTATTATGCACTTTCCTTTTGCTATCATATTAAGCTTGTGTCTTAGTTTGATAGTATGTTGTTTTTAAGTCCTAATCTATTACTAAAACGTTTTGGCTCCTTAAGGATCATTACATATAGGCATTCATGATATAATGTGAAATTTGCATAGTCTTATATTGTCTAATATGATTTGGTTGTAAATCAAATAATGATTTCCTATATCAAAGGAATGATCATTTAGACTCACAAGTCAAAAAGGGGGAGTTAGTGTCACAATGAGAATATCCATTTGAAAGAAGGGAATTTGGGAATCATTTTGAATGACAAATGGAATTGCTAGAGAATGATAAGTATAGGATACCATGATTAGAACCCTAGGATGATACAAAGTTGGTTTTATTTGGAAATTTTTGAGTTTGTACCAAAAGTCAAGCACGATTGATGTTTTTCATGAACCAAATTTTTCTCGGGTAGGGGATACCTTAACAATCGTGCTTGCAAAGTTTCACATTTTTCCAGATTTTTTGGAATTTTTTATTCGTTTCTGAATTTCGACTGAAATTCTGAAACCTGTCGTATCAGTCGACTGCCCTGGGGGCAGTCGACTGGTAGTGTGGGCAGAATGAGTTTTTGTGATTTCTAAAGGGGTTTTCAAAAACAGGGTTGTGTTCCATTTGGCATCAAGGGTTGGGTTGCTTGGGGCAATCTTTTGATGGTGTCAAAGGGGGAGAACTTGGGTGTTAAGTTAGGTTTGGGATGAAACTTAACTTAGGCTTGGTGGTGACTTTAGAGTTAAGTTGGGAGAACTTAATTCCAACATGGGATTAGCAATAAGGATTGAAATTTGGGAGAAAGCATAGGTTGAGGGGGAGGTAGCCTCTTGTGTGATGTGCTTGAATTTCGATTCCTTTTTGTTGTTGTTATTGCTATATGTTTACCTAACTTAACGTATTGCCACACATCAAAAAGGGTGAGATTGTTAGGACAATCGGCTCTGAAATGATCTGGAGGATCATGATGTTTTGATGAGTGGGCAATATGGTTAAGTTAGGATCGGATTTGTGTTGTTCTCACATGTGTACATGAGCGTGCAGGTGTATAGGTACGCATGGACTTGGTTGACGTCTTCAGGTGAAGGATGGCATGGAGGTAAGCTGGAAGCTTACGTCCGCATCTGAAGGATCATTGGATAGCAGGGATGATGAGCCAAGGGACGCGAACTTCAAGGCGTATGTGAAGGGTGGCATGGAGGCAAGCTGGAGGCTTGCGTGCGCATCCGAGGGACAAGGGCTGAAGATGAAGAGGGCGTGAAGGCAATAGTCAAGGCTGCTGGTGAAGAGTCAACTGAGTAGGTAAGGGTCTGAGTATGTGGGCTTATACTCAGGAGTTAAGCCGGGAGGGTTTGAGTGCGAGAGATACTTGTACTCGGGAGTGAAACCCTAGGCTTAGGTGTGTACCAGTCGACTGGCCCATGGGCAGTCGACTGGTGGTGACTGAACCAGCCTGGCAGATTTGAACGTTGTATTGTAACGGTCAAATCTGAGTGGGACCAGTCGACTGCCCCAGGGGCAGTCGACTGGTAGCAGCTGTTTCAGTTTCGAGCCCTATTTAAAGGGGCTCGTGTCCTACTATCTTTCTTGACGAAACCTGCTTGGATAAAGTCGGTTAGTAGTCTATTGTGTTCACAAAGCGTCCGAGGTGTTGTGGTGAGGTTTCTCCACCCACAAGGTGTCGGGACCGGGTGCATGTCGACAAGGATACGGGTTCGTAAAATTTTAAATTTTTACGTGCAGCGGAAGAATTAGCATAAAATAATTTCCTAAATTATTTTAACCACGTATCTAGCATGCAACCTTATGGTGTGTGGACATAATCATAAATTAAAACTTTGCGGAAAAGTAAACTAATTTACTAAGTACCTCGCGTAACTCGAAGTAAGGGACGAGATCCAACCGTAGCGTCACTTGGAAGCTTCGCCTCTATTCGCATCCACGCCGAGTTCTCTTCGGGATGACTTCGCAAAGTCACGAGTTTTGTGCCGACGAGAACTACTAGATTCTCTAAAAGCACAACTAGAAGAACAAGAGAAAAGAATGGATACTCACCAACAAGAAACGGAATCTAAATTCCGGGAAGAGAGGAGTTGTGATCCGCGTCTTCTTCTTCTTGTCTTGGCTTCTCCTTCTCCTTGATAGCTCACGGCAACCAACCCTAAGGGAAGAAGTGCGCCGACCCTAGATGGATGAAGGGGCGCCGGCCCTAGTTGCCTCAAGGGGTGCCGGCCCTAGGGTTGAGAAGGGGAAAAGGGAGGAAGAGAATAAGAGAGAGAGAGAGGGAGAGGATTAACTCTTAATCAACTTAATTGATTGGAATTGAAGGCTAGCCTTTGGTTCCTTTATATAGTAACCTCTCCCTTGCTAAGTCTCCTCTTTAACGGAATTAACGGAATTAATTTTCATGAGAAATTTATCTTATAAATTTTCTTATGAATAATTCCGTTATGTCTAGTTTTATTGTAACTAACTTTATAATAAAACAAATTATTCTCTTCTTTAATTATGGAATAAATTTTATAAGAAATTTATAAATTTTTCTTTTAATGGAAAAATCAATTCATAATTGATTTTATAAAATTAAAATAAACCACTCCACGGATTATTTTAATTTCCCAAAAAGAAATAAATTTCTATAAATTTATTTATATAAATTTCTTTATACAAATTTATTTATCCATAATTTATAAAACAAATCGCGCTAGATTTATTTTATTAATTAAACCAATTAAATTGGTTTATTCCCCTTTTAATGGCCGGCCAAACCAAGAGGGTGGACACCCTCTTTGGCCGGCCAAACCAAGCCGATTCCATCGCGAATTAAACTCATTTAATTCGCACATTAAGCCTTCAAAAGACTTAGCCATTTTAAGTTTCCGTTGCGCCTCTGATTAACTCCGACTTATTTCTCTTGATCGGAAAATCCAATTTTCAACTCGTTTTAAATCCCTCGGATTACTCGTAGTGCGTGTGACTAAATAGGCTTTCGATTTATGTTGGCCGTCTATAATCAACTAATTATAGAATGATCATGAGTGGCACCTAGTAGTACATCATGACCCCCAATTAATCGAAAGATCAACGGTTTGACCTCAGAAGTAATTCTGAAACCCTTCAGCAGCTCTAATGAATCGTGCCCCATTCCCTTCACCACCTTATATCCACTTGGTTCAGGACATGGTCTGTTTATGTCAGTCCCCACTAGACTGACTACGTCACACCTAGCCCAAGTAGTGTCTTTCTCGTCCTTTGGATTTCTAATTACTCTCATGTATTTAAGAGACTCACACTCTAAACATGATATACTCTGGCCAGAGGTTTTGAGTAACAATCCGACGATAGGCCTGGGTATACATCTCCTCGCAAGGAGTGGTGAATCCTTTGTAGGCTATTCAAACATCTTCGGGCACTTCGGCTTATACCCAATCATCCTGGGTCCACACCTCCTTGGAGATGCTTGCTTAAGATGTTAAAGTATAAGTCTCCATGACCAAGATGACTTGAACACCGCAAGTCAAAGGAACATCGCACTTAAGCTGCAGTAAGAACTTCATTGACATATCTACATGTAGATTCCCATATGAAGTCTTACAGCTAGTCACTCCAATGAACTAGTTCCCTTAACTAGCATCCATGTTTATCTCTGGACATCCCAATGTCACCAGCCAGTGAGAATCAGCTGATTAGAGAATAACCCATGCTAGTCTCAACAGAATTGATAGTGTCCGTTTTTATCAATTCATCGACTAGGGATAATTTCAATACTTCACAATTGCACATTTAGAGATAATCACTAGTTGTGATCCCATCACAAATTCTCTTATGCTGTGAATTGTATTGCGGACATTCAGTAGATGAGTTTAAGATCTCAATCAAATACACAAACATGTATACTCAAATAGTGAATTATCATTTATTAGAATAAATGTTTACAATCATAAGGCGATTGCCTTAGGACACTTCTCTCATATTACTAACAAACTCCCACTTGGCCTAATGCCAATCGCTACGGTATCCAATACCACAGGCTCTAACATGACCCTCAAACTTGCTTTGAGGCAAGGCCTTAGTTAAAGGATCCGCTATATTCCTTTCAGTGGGAACTCTCTCAATTTGTATGTCATTCCTACTTATAATCTCTCTGATCAGATGATAGCGTCGAAGCACGTGTTTGGATCGCTGATGAGACCTTGGTTCCTTCGCTTGTGCAATAGCTCCATTGTCGTCGCAGTAAACTGCTTCATCAATGGTTGGAACCACACCAAGTTCTGAGACAAACTTCTTGATCCAAACTGCTTCCTTTGCTGCTTCCGAAGCTGCGATATATTCCGCTTCCGTGGTAGAATCCGCTACGATGTCTTGTTTGAAACTTTTCCAACTTACTGCGCCTCCATTCAAAGTAAATACGTATCCAGACTGCGATTTGGAGTCATCCTTATCTGTCTGGAAACTGGTATCTGTATACCCACGTATTATCATATTTCCTTCTCTATATATTAGGAACACATCCTTAGTTCTTCTTAAGTACTTAAGGATTGTCTTAACAGCCGCCCAATGATCCATTCCTGGATCCGACTGGTATCTGCTTGTGACGCTCAAAGCATATGATACATCGGGCCTACTACATAACATAGCATACATGATAGATCCTATCGCGGATGCATAGGGAATCTTATTCATGCAAATCCTCTCGTCTTCTGTGCGCGGACACATAGACTTTGAAAGGTTGATCCCATGCCTGATGGGAAGGTAACCTTTCTTGGATTCCGACATGCTAAACCTTTTTAGCACTCGGTCTATATATGTAGACTGCGAAAGACCAAGCAACCGTTTTGATCTATCTCTATAGATTCTAATCCCAAGGATATAGGTTGCTTCTCCCAGGTCTTTCATGGAGAAAGTTTTGGACAACCAAATTTTAACTGTCTGTAAGACTAATATATCGTTTCCTATAGTAATATGTCGTCGACATATAATACTAGGAATACGACTGCACTCCCACTAACCTTCTTGTACACACAAGGTTCGTCAGGATTTTGTGAGAAATCAAACTTTTTGATTGTCTCATCAAAACGGATGTTCCAGCTCCTAGATGCTTGCTTCAGTCCATATATGGATCGTCGAAGCTTGCATACTTTGGTTTTATCAACCGATGTGAAACCTTCAGGTTGTATCATGTATACATCCTCAAGCAGGTTTCCATTAAGGAAAGCTGTTTTCACATCCATTTGCCATATCTCATAATCATAATGAGCTGCTATGGCTAGGAGCATCCGAATGGATTTAAGCATAGCTACTGGCGAATAGGTTTCGTCATAATCAATTCCTTGTTTCTGACGATATCCTTTTGCCACTAATCTAGCCTTAAAGGTAACTACATTACCTTCCATGTCGGTTTTCTTCTTGAAAACCCACTTGCACCCTATGGGCTTAATCCCTTCAGGTGGGTTAACCAAGTCCCATACTTGATTTTCGTACATGGAATCCATTTCCGACTTCATGGCTCAAGCCATTTGTCCCTTTCTGAACTTTTCAGACATCTTCATAACTGATAGGTTCATCATCGCTAATGAGTAACACGTCGTTCGATTCACTTACGAGAAATCCGTATCTCTCTGGAATATTGCGTGTCCTATCAGACCTACGAAGAGGTGGTGTTGTTTTAGGTTCAACTGATAGCTCATCATTATGAGTTATCGGTTGTGGGTCTAGACTAGGTGTCTCTGTAATGTCTATTGGAGTTTCTTGAACTTCATCAAGTTCAATGCCACTCCCACTGTTTTCTTGTAAAAGAAATTCCTTTTCCAGAAATACAGCATGCCTTGAAACAAACACCTTTTGTTCCAAGGGATGATAGAATTGGTAACCCTTCGTTTCCTTAGGGTATCCAATAAATAGACATTTATCAGACTTAGCATCCAATTTGTCTGATATAGTCCGCTTCACATAAGCAGGACAACCCCATATCTTAAGGTGAGTTAAGTGAGGTTTCTTACTATTCCATGTCTCATATGGAGTAGTAGAGACTACCTTGGTCGGGACTCTGTTTAGCAAGTAAACAGCTGTCTTAAGTGCATAGCCCCAAAAGGATTTTGGAAGAGTTGCATGATTCATCATCGACCTAACCATGTCCATCAAGGTTCGGTTGCGCCTCTCAGATACACCATTATGCTGTGGTGTATACGGCGGAGTCCATTGGGACAATATCCCATTGTCCCTAAGATAATCTTGAAACTCTTGACTTAAGTATTCACCACCCCGATCGGATCGAAGTATCTTAATACTTTTGCCAAGCTGTTTCTCTACTTCATTTCTGAACTCTTTGAATTTCTCAAAGCTTCAGATTTGTGTTTCATCAAGAACACATACCCGAATCGTGAGTGATCATCGATAAAGGTGATGAAGTAGCTATAGCCTCCTTGTGCAAGAGTTGACATTGGTCCACATACATCAGTATGTATTAGACCAAGCAATTCTCCCACTGGATTACCTTTTCCGGAAAAGGGTAATTTGGTCATCTTGCCTTTTAAGCATGATTCGCATGTATCAAATGAACCGGGTTCAAATGATTCCAAAATTCCACATCGGTGTAATTCGGTCATGCGTTTCTTACTTACATGGCCAAGACGACAATGCCACGTGTAGGAGTCTATTCGATTATCTATTCGAGCACGTTTGTTGCTAACTTCGATATTGAAAACGTCACTGGATAAATCTAACGTGTAGATGCCATTGCACAAAGTTCCATTCCCATAAAGAACGCCATTTAAAGTTATGTAACAACAATTGTTACTAAAAGTTAAATGATAACCTTTTCATTCAAACATGAAATAGATACAATGTTCTTTATTAACGAAGGAACAAAATAACAATTATCCAATTCTAAGACACGTCCAGTGGGAGCTTTAGCAAATATGTTCCGATGGCAACAGCAGCAATCTTTGCTCCGTTTCCAACTCGCAAATTCGCTTCTCCTTTGACGAGTCTTCTTCTATTCCTTAGCCCCGTATGTCATTACATATATGTGAGCTACACCCAGTATCAAGTACCCAGGTGTTTGAGGAAATAGAGTGACATTCAATAACGAAGATACTTGAAGAGGATGGGGCATCGGATGCCTTCTCTTTCAAGGACTCAAGATAAACTTGCAGTTTCTTCGCCAGTGACCCTCCTTGCCACAGTGATGGCAAGTGCCTTTTAGGGTATTTTCAGTCTTTTTGGCCTTTTTCTCCTTTCCCTTATTCTGTTCTTTGGCCTTCCTCTTAGAACCTTTCTTCGAGGAACCAACTAACAGTACCGTCTTTGATCCTGCTTCACAGAAGGCTCTAAAGTCTTCAGCAGGTTGAGCAACTCAGGAAACTGGTCTGGAGTTGCATTTCAGGGAGGACGGTTGGGAAGTTGATCTTCAAGGACATAGCAAGCTTCTTCTGCCTTGAGGACTTCCTCAGGTTTCGAAGCCAGTCCATGAAGTTCGGCCCAGTCAGTTTATTGGTGTCCAAAATGGAACGCAAATTTAGGAAGACATGATCGAGTGATTATCCTAGAAATACAAATTGAGCTTATGTGAGAAGAATGATTAAAGAATGTATCATATACATTAATAAAATCCTATTTATTTTTCAAATTGAATAACCCTTTTTATCAATTCGGGAGATCGTAGGAACATCTTCCAAATAGGTTGATATCCAACCATAGATAAGAAACCACCATGGCTGTGGCCATCAAGTTTTTCTTAGCTATGAAGGTAGGTAAGTATACCGATTACATATCACATATATGTAACTATCACATTATGCTATCAACTAATTGAATGTTTGCATAAATCATTGGGTTGTTAACTCATTAACAAGTATGCGACATTATACATAGCACCCAACTGCACCTCTCTTTACATCGACCTTGGCTGTGGCACAACAAATCGATGCTCCAAGCTTAAGGCTGACCCATTAATCAAGAAAAT